>VXAU01003322.1:56776-101546 GCA_013399695.1 Formicarius rufipectus
TATTTCTTCGTTCCACACACAAGGGGGAAAAAAAAATCAAACCAATCAAAAAAAACCCACCACCACAAAAAAACAAACAAACAAAAAAAAAACCCCACCACCACAAAAAAACAAACAAACAAAAAAAACTCACCCCACAAAAACAAACAAACAAACAAACAAACAAACCCACCCAACCAAAGATCCTCAAGACAAAAACAAGAAAACGCCTGCCAAACATTTAATTTTGGTTTTGAGCAGAAGATGTTAGACTCAGAAGGGCCATAACTGTTCAATTCCCCAAAAAAGGAAAGCTTATTCCAGATACATCAGCAGGATTTGCCCTCCAGCAGAGTTCTACAATACTGTGGGTCACATGCCAGTGGTCAGACAGATCGAAAGCTGCCCACGGAGGCAAGCTTCACTTATACATAACCATATGTGAGAGAGTTGTCTTTCTGGAATTGTGGATTGTCCTCACAGCAATCTGTTTGAGTATTTTAGACAGACTGCAAAAGGCCATGAAACAGTAAAACAAACAAACAAAAAACCCCACCAAACCAACAAAACACCCACCTAAAAATCCTGACCAAAAAACAGAGATTACACAGAGAAGATTATGTTCCTGTGCCCATGTATGGTGCAGAGGCATGCACAGACTCTAATTCATTAGTCTAGAGGAGGACTTGCTACCAAAATATTAAACCCATCCAAATTATTCTAAGAACTCTTTGTGTCTAGTGCACTTCCTATGATTCAATGGAGATACTAAACAACACAGACTGAAAAACTTCAAGAGTTCTTGTAACAGTGAAGCAATGTGATAGTCAATGAAAACTTGCTTGCTTTTCTTTCTAATTATTAAGAAGTGGCAAACTAGGTGAACTAAAACACGAAAAATATTTTGATACCACTCTGTCAAAATATTCAGTAGAGAACAAAACACAATCCACACTTACATGCAGCTTCATCCACTGATAATTCACTGGCCAGAATCCCACCTATTTTACTGAAAGATGGCATCTGTATACCATACTTCTCCAGCTCCTTTCGCATGTTGCTAATTTCTTCCTCTAGTCACACACAAAAAAGACATATCATCAAAACAAAAGCATAAGAATTTCATTATGTACCACCATACCTACAAACATGGTTGCAATTTGTTTGGTCAGAACTTCTCAGTTTTCCTCCTCATTTTGAAGGAATCTAAGATATGACAAGTATTCCATGCAAACTCACTCCCTTCTGTCCTTCAGAGACCAACATTCATTAAAAATAGCAGCCTCCCACCTGTTTAATTAAGATGAGTTTGGACCAATGTTGTCAGAGGAGAAACACCATAATAGAAAATATGTAGAATGTTAGCAGATTTATAGGGTGAGAAGAACATCTAACATATGACTAGAAAAGCAGTTTTGTACCTGTGAAGTCTACTTTTCCCAGAAGGTCCTGGATCTGAGGAGCTAATCCTAGTTTGAAGAGATATAAGCTGCAAAGAAGAAAATAAGAATTTAAAGTGCATGTGGTTTCCAAGCAGCATCTCTAAAAGAGAGGCACTGTCAATGTCAGTATTTGAGATCACAGAGGATGCGTAAACAAGTAGAAAACCTTAGTGAAAGACAAAGAAATACAAAAAGACTGGGAGAAAAATAAAGATGAGAATGCATTTTAGTACAGCTTACAGTTTAGTACCTATGTGTTGCTTTGACTTGCACTCTTACATCCCTATAATTCATAGCCAAAGATACTGACACCCTTCTTGTTAAGTGTAGAGAATCAAGGACCTATAACTCTATTCAAGACCATCTCAAATATATTTGTGTCATTATCTAATTAACTTTCAGAAAATAAAAGAAGCTTAATTTAAAGAGATAGACAAAGATTAATATTTTTGTTTCAATATAACATGAAAAATACCTGCAATCATTATTCCTAGAGCTCTGGGGTACTATCTGAAAAAATGGCTGAGTAGATACATATTTTCTCAGTATCTTTGAAACAAAAGGCATATATTTCTCTACAAAAGCCTGATGTTCCTATAATTTATCATTGAAATACAATGAATAACTTTATCAAGAAGGGATCAAAAATTATGTATTTTAAATTCAAGACAAATAATTCATTTATCGAAATGGATTGTTTTCCACCTGTCTTTTAACTGCACCCCAACTTCATTCATCACAAATATGCATTATGGCTTAGAATTTTGGTTTCCAGAAGGTCACAGTTCCCTTTTGTGTTTTGTTGTAGAGAGTTTTTTTGCTGTTAACAAATTACAGGATGAGATTTCAAAGCAAGTATTTGTAGCTGGTGTGTTTATTTCAGAGCACAGGGAATCTACATGTATCTTCCTTGCTACCACGGCTGCTCCTCTGCCCTGTTACAGTCTGGATGAATGCAACAACAGATCTCAGGGAGGCTGACACTCTTTTGCAACCTCTCAAAATCATTGCTGCTGCCATTCTCATCTTTCAAAGCCATGTAAAATGCAAGTTAGTTATTGCAGGAAAAAACCTCACATGACTATAATAATGAGCCAGATTTCTCTCTTCTCCTGATCTGCCTCCCTGTTTTTTCTGGTAGAAAGAGATTTTGCTCTAAGTTTGAGACAGGGACACAATCCTGGCTGAAGCACTAGGTGTCATACAAGCAGTTATGGAGATCAGCAATGGGCTATGCTGGCTAGCTTTTTTGGGTCACCACAATAGAAAGACAGAAGAAGAAACAGTGTTATGAACATTAGAGAATTAATTTTTTGCTGTTCAGCACTCCCAGGAGGATATTGAGCCATGTGTGGTACTTCCTATGCTCCTTTGTTTTGGATAAACTTATTAACCAACCACCAGATGGTGCTGAAAATGTGTTTTGAGTCTTGCAGGGAAAATGAAGACACTTTATTGTGGTTTAATGTATAATTCAACTTGAAACAACTTGCTTAATGCTTTTATAGTATAAGTCAAACCTCAGGAAACCCATATAAAGTCAAAAGGAAGGGATCTTGTGGTTAAGAAAGGTGGATATGAAGCATTAAGAGCAAGGCAGAAACAAAGGGGAAAGAGTAGTTCCCAGGTGACACCCCCTTCAATGAATCGTCACGCTCATAGTACTGCAGCTCATATCAGGGCAGACATTCCTGGGTCTTGTTCTATGCTTAGCTCATATATAACATGTCATAAAGAAATAGATCTGAAAATACTGTACTTTTTCTTTTAAAACATGTTTGTTATTCTACTGTTCCCTAGGAAAACAATGTTTTGAAGCTGTCCAGTTTCAGAGGGATAGTAGCAGTGATTTGCTTCCAGAGAATTTGAAAACTAAATTTTCTGGGGGGGAAAGGGGTGCAGGGGTCAGTGGGGGGAAGGTATTTCTAAGCACTGTTATTTATGAACAAGAATCACTATTAGCACCTGAATTTAAATGTAGCTGTTCCTAACCTGATTTAGTGCTGTAATAAATCCAAATCAGCTTTCACAAGAAAAAAATGGTGCAAGAAATGAAACCTATACCTTTATATTTTTTAACTGGGCTTTTGGTATTGGTGTTTCAACAAGGGAAGATCAAGTGGTAATTATATTCAACAGGAGTCAAGAAACTGCTTGCTAAGTTACTCCTTCCTGGCCAGAGCAATGCTGTATTTGACAGCACCAGTCATCCCACATGCTGTAAATGAAAGTTTTCTTTTCAGACTTGAAACAGGACATATCCTAATATTTATATTTAAACTATTATGCTTAGAGTAATTGCCTACCTTCATAACCTCTAGCAGGTCAAATATCAGCAGGACACCAAATTACCAGTAACTTTCTCCCCAGAACATTAATATTTCAGATGACAAATAGGCCTCTTAGATTGAACTTTTTGCTTCTATTACCTACAGTTAAGGTTATTTCATGCCTCTTAAGGGGGCATTTAAAAATGGTCTTAGCAACTTTAAACACTTCAGTTATGTACCTCGATTGTGCAAAATTGCATCCACATAGGAAAAATCTGAAGTAAAGATTGCTTCAGGATTTTCAAGAATGAGAAGAAAATACCTTGTGTTAAATTTACATAGTTTTGTTGGAAAGCTAAAGAGCAATGTTTCTTCAGAGTAATGACCTCATAGTAACTAAGAAAGAATAGGAAAGATCAACCCCTCACCTCACTGAGAAAGTGTTTTACAAGTTATGAGACTTTGAAAATTTAGCATATGCTGCAAGATGCATCAGAATTCAGCATTTAAACCAAGGATGATTCTTTATACAGTGGTCATATGCATATATGCTACCACTGAAATGGTGAAAATCCTGCTTACAATTGCTGTGACTCAATGTTGGGATGTGGGACCCTGAGAACAACAGGGCCATGGGCCTTTCCAGCATCAGCAAACCATGCCCTGACTCTCCAGAGAGTATGCTGTGACAAACCCAAAAAGCAGAGCAGAGGGGTATGTGGTGTGGAGCTGAGGCGACAGACATCAGCAGATCAGTACTTAAAACATCAGCAGAAGGGGAACAGAACTCGACTCCTACTGCTCAGCATTCCTCTGATGCCAACACAACTAAGAACTCTGCTGGCCAAGCAAAGTGTCGTGTCCTTAATTCTATTGTTCCCCAGATAGCTTTCATTGTAGTCTGTGCGCCATTAGGTACTGACATCAGAGTTTGATTTGGAAGACTCCAGTGAAGGACTTACGGCACGCAGTCTAGGAAAAGTTACGGAAATAAGTGAAACACAGTATCTGTTTCCTCAATTAATACATTCTGCATCATATGCAGGCACAGGGGCCTACGACCTCATGGGAAAGCATCATAAATGAAAGCATTCCAGGCCTATTTGGTGTGGCATGACACATTTGATATAAAATCCTTTTCTAAAATAATAACACTGGAATAAAAAAGAAAAAACATTTAGTAAGTGCAGAATTAGAGCTTTGTGTTGATGTGCAGCAAATAAAAGTAATTTAAACAAGGCAAACTTGGAAGTGAAAGCTGAGAGAACACAGACTTATTCTGATACCAGCATAAATCCTGGGGATGGCAAGATGGAGAAAGGAAAACTTCTACCAAAGGTCAACTTGTGTAAAACTCAGTTCAAGATAAAAGTGTTATTGCCATTGCAGAGATAAGGTGACTATTAAGAAGATAATGATGGCATTGTTGTTTATGTAGCATTCAAATCCAGAGCTGATAATGTCTTCCATACATGAGGAAGCAAATATTGGAAAAAATGAATGTGCTATACCACCTCCTGCAAAACGTTTGAGCTGGCCCAAAACGTGACTGTGGGTGGACACAGCCCATCATGTCAGCTGGTTAGTGTTACAGCCTCACGTATCCTCTTTATGAAATCACTTCAGGCTTACACAACACACTTGCTGTCAGAATAGACGGCACTACCAAGTTACGGGCAATAACCACCTTTGAATAGTCCTGGTGACACTGTCAAGTTAATGTTACACTGGGTACAATAACTTCAAGGGGCAACACTTGTCAAAGAGGACAAAAAATACTAGTCTGTCAGCTGCAAACAGCTAGCATGTAGAGGAAAGTGATGAATGTCGGGGGTAGGTCCTAGTTATTGTCAGTGACTGCACTTACCAGAGTGAAAGGGAAGGAACATAATTTCAAGGATTAGCCCTCAAAAATTTTCAATAAGGCATGTATTGAACAGTTTCTGACTGGTAGCCCTGGAGCATCTGATGTTACTTTGAGCACCATTAGAAACATTGAAGAGAATTTGGGGTTCTGCGAAAGCTTAGTTGCAACAAAGTAATGAAAGGAAAAGATCTCCAGGTGCAGGAAATGAGAGAGGTGAGCCACAAGAGGGTGGAGCCATCGGCCAATGCCTCCGTCCCTCACACCAGGGGCAGCACAAGGCAGGTGCTTTTGTGCTAAACACCAAGAAAAGCATTAAGGGAGCACATCAAAAATATCCTTAAACTCCACTTTCAATTGTGTGGTCAAAGCCTCTCTGACTTTACTTTCAAAACCAAGCTGTTCAGAATTTTGAAATCTTGGAAAATGTTAACTTTTACATTAATTATCTCAGAATATAGTAATTATTTTCTTCACTTTTGGGGCAGAAAGACATCGATTAATCATTATTTTCACTCTGATCAGAACATCTACACCGTGGTTATACTAATATTTTGCTAAGTTTCTGTTCATTTATTTCTATTGCAGTGTGTGTTTTGAAATTGTATGTGCCCTTTGTGAGCAGGATTACCAGTGAGAAAGGGATGTCTGTGCTAAATTCAGTAGTCCTTAATTTCTATTTCAAAAACAATTTGGCCAATAGACTTGACAAACTTCAAGTTTTGTTCTCCAACTTCCAATTAATGAACTTGTAAATTCTGACAGATTTTCTGCCCTAAAGCCATTTCAAGACTTACACTCCCAGCTTTGGCAGCTACTATGACTTTTATTCCCATCACCAGTTACCTTAGAGCGTGAATGCAGTATATCATCCTAGGGATGTTTTTTCTGTCATAGACATCTGTGGTCTCTGGATAAAAGATCTAAAAAGCAAAGAGCACTCAGTTAAAAAAGAAGACTTATTACTGAACAGAAGTTTACTCTGCTTAACCATACCTCGAACTTAGAGAATTTCAGCTGTTACTTCTACACAGTTATGAATCAAGTCTCTTCTGATGTTATTTTAAATTTATCAGTTGTTTTCATAAGGAAAAACTTAATAAAGCATAAAAGCTACTTAATGGGGTGAGGGGGGCAGGGGGGCAGAGGGGAAGTAAGATAGGCAGGCAGCATTTCAACAAGATTTTTAGAAAAGGTCCTTTGGCATAAACTCAGCCAGTAGTACTTGTCCTCCTACAGACACCCAAAACCTGGAATGCAGTTACAATTTGCAAAGCCGCATTGCAATCCAGACCTATCAAGTATGGTTTAAAAGTGCATAATTTTAATTGCCAACACCCCGAACTCTGTGAATACATCATTTACAAAGATATTTACAGAGAGGAATATTAATCAATTTAGCCAAGAAGTCACATCATAAGTTCCAGTTCTGGTTCTACCACTAATTTGTTCCTGGCCTTGATCCCAGTCACTAAACACTGTTTCTCCACAAAAATATAGTAAAAGACTTAGTTAACTGTGAGAGCTGGCAGCATGCTTTCAATCCAGGCTGAGCACTGGGGGCTGCACTGTCCTATGGTTAATAGGAGAAGACTCAATAAGTTAGGAGCACAGTGCCCTCTTCATCATTTGCTCAAAACAGCTTTGTGAGGGAGAATCGAGAAAGCTTTTGGCCATGACTCTCCTCTGCAACAGAAACATAATCTTTCAAAGGAGGAATGACAGGATGGAAATCAGCCAGCTGAACTAAGGACACAAGGACTAAATCGAGACAAAAAAATTCCTGACCTTGGAAAGGCAGGACCCTTCCCATCTCCACGGCATTTTTGATGGCAGCCATGAGTGCTCTTTTCTGCACTGAGTTTGCCTACAGTGGCTGGCCATGAGTCCATATAGTCCTTCCAGCAGCTGCCTGAGCACCCCTGCTGAGCCTGACCACAGTGCATCGGACAGCGCCAGGACTGCCAGAACCCAGGCACCCTGGGGTGGCTGCTGGGCAGCCCGGGCAAGGAAGTGAGCATCCCAGTCTTGTGTGTGGGCACCAAAGGGTCTAAACAAGCAGTATAGGTGTTTCTGCACGGCCCTTCCTTGAAGGATTTTCACCCAAAATAGACTCACTGGTGCCCAGAAACAGCAGCAGAGGGGAAGGATGACAAGTGAAGACCCGCAAGGAGGAAGATAAACATAAGAGGTGACCCAAGAAAGCAGCTGGTGGAAGGAGAGCAGCAGCACAGTCACGCAGATGCACTGGAGGGTGCAAGAACAGTCTGGAAACAGGGTAGAAGCAGAGAAACTGGGATGTACATTAAGAGGAAGAGGCAGCAAGAGACACAATGTGAAGAGGTAACCTAAAGGAAGCAAATATTTAAGTTTTCTGTTTTAAACCATATTCTTTTCAGGCCCCCACAGAGACTGCACTAGCAATAATGTTTAGCTAAAATCCAGCTAGTGCCATCTGTTTTCACACAGAGGAAGCACCTTGAGCATTTCCACCCACAGTGCTCCTCCACAACAGCCTCGGCCCACACACAGCAGCAACAACACAGAACTGACACTCCCACTGCTTTCCACATTACCTTCTCTTCAGATTTGTTCTCTGAATCACCCCTTCCCTGTAGACTTACAGTAAGGAAGTGTTTATGCTCAATTAGGTGAAAAGAGATCTCAGTGAGCCAATGACTTGAGCCACTTTCTTAGCTAAAATTTGAAGGCTTACCTTAGGCAGACCAATGGACTCCATTGCTCTTAACCACTGTACAGTGTTGTCAGTGTGCCGAAAATGAAGGCCCGATCTCTATTGAAGATATAGAAAATAACAAAAGTCACATTATGAAAATTCTTTTGTTATTGATCCTTGTGTTTTTTCCTAGTTTTATGTCCTGAAGCTGAGTTCAAGGATTTTTCCCTTGTTTGAACCTGGAGACCAAAGTGTAACAGCCTCACTCCTGCTAAGGAAGCACCTAACACACCAACATGTGCTGCATGCTGAGTCCAGCTCATTCCTTCATGTTATGTAAGCCAGATTTGTAACCATCAAGGTGGACCGTGATTGAAGTGGATATTTGTACAGTTCTTCAGTAGTTGTTTGAGCTTCAGGAGTAGAGGCTGAATGTCAAATACTGGGAACCAAAGGAGAGAATTGGTAACACTGCTCAGGCACTGTTGCAAAGGTGCACAGATAAGGTGGTCTTAGTCTTTGGTTCTACTGGACTGACCCTCCCTATAGCCTGTTCAAACACCATAAAGCAAAATGGAAGAGTTTTGGTGGACTTTTTTAATTAGTATTTTCTTTTATAGTAAAGGGAGAAAAGAAGACTGAACTTAAGTTTTTGAGATTTTCAAGAGAAGCATCTAAGTGTAATGGTGGGTCTGTTAGTCATATGGGACCTAGGCAGTTTCTCAACTTTCAAAAGCCAGTTATTCCACCTAGAAAATGTCAACTTCAAATTTTTTACGCCCACACTACATGTCAAGATAATGCCTTCCATATTAGTACTGCTGTGTATGAATGTATATATTTCTGTATTATCAAGGATCTTGGTTTTAACAAATGGCTTACACGGGTAACAAGCTAAGCTCAGTTACTGTTAGCTTGTTTTTCACTTTTCAGTGCTAAAGTTGAAAAAATAAACACACAGAGCTAATGAAAAATAATTTTATAAATTGTAAAGTTTATGTGCTTCCTGGAGATAGGAGTGCAATTCGTTTAGCCTTAAAAACTTGAAATGATACCCACACAGTTTTTCTAAGGGTAAAATAATTCTAACTTATCGTGCTGCCTTCTTACTGCTGGGAGTCTTCCATCTAATCCCAACAAACTTACAAAAGAGATACAGGAAGTTAAACAACCATGCTTGGTAATGTTTTAGAGTTGGAAGGCAATTCTACTTCTTAGTTTTGTCAGTGAAAGAACTGAGAAAGTTATTACCTTATAGCGTGCCTGTTCCACATCATAGATCTTTTTGTCTGACACCACATTAGGTGCAAAGAATTTTGCAAGCTTGGCAAGGTAAACACCATTTCTTAAGCCTTCTTCCAGTTCTGTAGTTGGGGGCAGCTCTTCATTCAAGCAGACCTCCATCCACCTGCAGAAAGATTTGAGAAAATTGTTATTTTGGTTTTAATGTAAGTTGCACCTCTTGCCTACAACCATTGTACTTTTAGTGTCACTATCACACTGCAATCACAAAAGAAAGGGGCAAAGTCTAAGGAGAAAATTCTCATATTTGTTAATGTGGCAGATCAAAATGACTAGAAAATCATATCTGCTGTACGTGATCATGACCCATCAAGAACCCTATGGGGTCTGACTCAAATCTTTTGAACAGCATTTGGCTTTTTAATAGACAGTAGTCTTAGCTGAAAACTTGAAGAAAACATGGAGTGCTATGTGTTATTGATGTTTGCATTTAAAAAGCTGATAGCTGTGCCAGTGATGAACCTTATGAGCATCAAGGACAGCAGTGAGCTGGGTGAGGCTGGTTCCAGTGTGCTTACTGGTGTCCCCTGCAACACAAGTTCACAGCAATACTCATCTCAGCACAGAGCACTCCTGCAGATTATCCTCACCCTGCAATACATGGGAGCTCTTCACTCTCAGTCATGAAACACACAGCCAGTACTGGAGGAAGGAGTGAAGCTTTTTAATGGAAAGCCCAGGGTACTTCATGTATTGAGTTCTGCCTGGCAGTGAGTTGGCTGAAACACAACTTCTTGTTAGTGACAGTGACTAAATCCTCCAAAGTGGTAAACTAGTAATGCATTTGAGGCTTAAAATGTGATAGACATGGTGCCAGATAGAAAACAATAATTAATTTAATGCATAAACCGCTCAGAAGGCAAATAACAGACACGAAACCATATTATCCAGTATGTTTATACTGAGTAGCCTCGAGAAATTGCTTCTAAAGCACTCCTGAAAGAGATTAGTATCCTGATCACTAGACCAGAAGTTCCTTACATTGGTGGTCCAGGTATTTTGGACCTCAGATATTATTCTTATTTCTAGCAGCTAAATCACATTACAAGAGCTTTAAGTCTGCTAGGTTCTTTCCAGTTTTTGTTCTTTTTTTTTTGTTTTGTTTTTTAATTTTGTTCAGTCAATCTCTGATACTGTTAGGACATTAATATCAATACAAAAAAGAAAGCTGAAGGGGAAGAACAAAGCTGAAGACCCTAACTCACTTTGCTTACTGTCACTAAGGCAGTGTCACTGTAAGCAAGACACCACTACAAGTCTAACATCACCTTCAAGAGATGACTTCAGAAACCAGAAAACTTGGATCCAAGTTGAAAACAAGCCAGCTTTTATTCCACCATGGAGAAGAAAAGAGCTCATTGTATCATTTTGTTTTACATTAAAATGCTAGACAAATGTCCTACTCCATTACACTTTTGGATTTGTTACAGGACATGTGAAAGTTGTTTCACTGAAGCACAGACTACCCAAATAACTCTTTAGGAAACCAACACACATAAATCTAAGACAACACTACACAAAGCTGCTTGGAACAAGTATCATTAGGAGAACTGTATTTTGCAGTATAGAAGCTGCTCCAGTGAGGACAATCATATTCCTGACAAGCTTCCTGACTCCATCCTGCATTGGATGTTCATGTGTTATGGGTCCATACCAAGGTTTCCAAAAGTTATCCTTACTATTATTTTATGGACTACACAGAAATCAGTGTCACGACGTTTGTCCTCTCCAAAAAAGAAGACAAGGGAGAATAAATAATGTGTATTCCAGCTAAATGTGATGTTCACTTAAGCCAGTTGGCTTTTCCCAAAGAATTTACTTCCTAGAGTGTGCCTTCTAGAAAAGGAGTTGTACAGATAAGCAGTAGAAGCTTGTTGTGACATAGGACATATTCACCATAAGTTGAAGCTAACTGTAGTGTTTCAATGGACCATCTCCAGTGCTATGAACCATATGCCGGCCCACAATAGCATTTTGTGCCTTACAATAGATTCTTTGCACTTCTAATTCTCATTTTTTAAATGAAAAGATTTTTCTGATATCTTCTATCTGAGGCACAAAGTATGTATTACATTAGAACTGTTTTTGAAGATACGCAAATGTGCATCCCCAAATTCCCTTTCTTCCTTACAGTACAAAAATGTACTAGTTGCATATAACATTGAGTCATTCCTCAAACTTTAAACGAAATGCTGATCCAAAGTAAAAGCCACTCCTCAGATTTTCAAACCTCCTGTAATTCAACAACAGTAAAACTGTTGTGGATTTTTGCCCAGTATAGTGATGAGCCTTTAAGATTTATCTGGAACCATCCTTTTCTGGATAAGGAGAACACCCTGTCTAGTGGGTAAATGCAGTATCCTGAGAAATAGGAAACTTTGTAAGAACAAAAAGAAAGAAGAAAAAAGAAAAACAGTAAGGTAGAATACTATTGTCAAAACAACAAGTTCAGATAAGCATACATGTTTTACCAGTGTCTGGACATTGCAGAACTTAGCTACCACAAGATCTACTGTGAAAGGATTTACTGTTTTGCACATGTTAAATCAGAGGAAGGAAAAACCTCACGATCTGAATTAAATCCTGCTGATAAAAAGATCTACCTTCTTAGTTATCCAAACATCTGCTTAACTCTGTTGCTCTCTTTTGGAATTTCTCAAGACATCATAGAATCATAGATTGATTTGGCTTGGAAGGGACTTTATAGATCACCTAGTTCCAATCCCTCTCCCATAGGCTGAGACACCTTTCACTAAACCAGGTTGCTCAAAGGCCCATCAAGCCTGGCCTTCAACACTTCCAGGTATGGGCATCCACAACTTCTCTGGGCAATCTGTGCCACTGCCTCACCACCCTCACTGTAAAGAATTTTCTTCTAACATCTAATGTAAACATGCCCTTTCTCTAACATTTCTTCTTCTCCTCTAACTGCATGTCTTTTTAAAATGTCCTTCTCCAGCTCTCCTGTAGGTCCTGGTGCTATGTGTTCTCTCCAGAGCCTTTCCTTCTCCATGTTGAACCACTCCATCTCTCTCCTAGCTGAGGCCTGTCCTCATAGGAGTGTTCCAGCTCTCTGATAACTGTTGTGGCCCTCCTCTAGGACCTGACAGAGCAAGTAATGTCTTTCCCATGCTGAGGACCCCAGAGCTCAATGCAGCACTCCAGATGAGGTCACACCAGAGCAGAAGAGAGGAGCAGAATCACCTCCCTTGGCCTGCTGCCCATGCTGCTTTTGATGCAACTCAGGACACCATTGCCTTTCTGGGCTGCAAGAGCACCTTCCTGGGTCATGTTGAACTTCCTGTCAACCAATACATCTGTAGCACTTTTCTCCCCAATGCTTCTTGCAATTACAGAAGTTTTGTTCCCTTTACATGTCTCAGTCAAAAGGAATTGTGATTTCAAACAGAAAGCAGCATTACTTCCAACCTTGTGAGACTGTACTTTTTGAGACACAGTTTGCCAAGTTTATGAAGGGTGCTGTCATCAGGAATAGACCGGGCAGAGAAAACTAGAAATCCTTGTACTTCTGTTTCTTTAAGTGAAACAGTATCTGTGTGACATTAAGGATTTATAGGTACCCTTGGAGCACTTTGTCTTTCTTCAGGGCTAAAGAAGCACCATTGCTTTTGGCTCACCTGCTGTTTTCCTGAGCACTGCAGCATCAGCATCAGATTTAAGTCTGTTGCAGAAACTGTTGCTCAAAAAAGCTAACACCACTGCCATAAAAGATGAAGAGGCTATAAGTAAACCTTAGATGGAATGTTTTTCTTCAGTATGAGGCTTGTGGAATGACTATTACAGTTATCAAGTGTGAACACGCATTTTTGCCATTTCTTTTTCTACAACAATCCCATAACTAATACGGTGCTTTCAATAACTTTAACTTAGTGAAAGAGGTATGCCATGAAAAACTGATACAGTGGTGAACACAATGGTTGATTTGGTCATTCAAAGCAAATTGAAAACATCACTCCATGATGGAGGGACAAAAATCAATCTCATGAAACAGATTAAAGCATAGAACATATCACTGACATTCTGGGTAGCACCATCAAAAATGAGCCATCATCTGAACAGTGCTGCAGAGCTAACTATGTCAGTTTTAGTCTTATCATTTGAGTCAAACATGCATAAGCAGATATTTTCCTAGAGACAGATTCTTAGGATCATACCACCAGTGTGGATAAGTTCAGCCTACTTTTATTTTCATAATACTGCAGTAATTGCCAGCACAGAAGCAACAAAGAATTTGCCTTGGGGAAAAAAAAAGTAACAAAACAAACAAACAAAAACAAACAATCAAAAAAAACCCAACAAACAAGCAACCACACACACATACACAAAAAAAAAAGGCAAAAAACCCCCATCATAAACAACAAACAAACAAACCCCAAAACCCATCACCAACAGAAAAAAATAGATCTGATCAATGGAAATATATCTACTAAACTTGAGTTCCAATACATAGTCTTACAGAGTCTGCCAGGAGTAAGTATTGAGATACAATTTCCTTTTGCTTTATTCAATTCTATTTTAACTCCTTACAATCTGAAGCAGAGCCATTCAGCAGTGAATTTCTGAAAAGATGACAATGATGACTTCTATGCCAGACCCAAGAGCAGTAAAGAGCATGCTGCGAGCATGCTGCTCACCAAAATACGCAGTTTCCACATTTGGCCATGCACTGATTGCCCAGAGGGGTTTCAGAGTCTCCCTCACTGGAGATACTCAAGAACCATCCGGATTCCATTCTGTGCCATGAGCTTTAGGATGACCCTGCTTGAGCAGGGAGATGCAACCAGATGACCCACTGTGGTCCTTCCCAACCTCAGTCATTCTGTCATTCTGTCAAAACAGCAGTAGTGCAATTAGCTCAGCCTTGCACTTTAAAATAAAAAAAAAAAATTGAATCTCATTCACAGCAAGGTCAAGGGAACTGGAAGCTCCAGTGCTGCACTACAGACTCAGCCAATTATGAAGTTGTCATTGACAGTCTGTGTGGTCAGCAAAGCACAAACACATACAGAGACTGAAAATGCTGAAGTCTGTTCAGCAGAGAGGAGAGATTATGTTGTACAACCCACCCAAAGCCCATCGCTTTCGGCACACAACAAATATTGCAGCAAAATTTATACTTGTTCTGGCCTGCCCTTCTGGGTTTATTCTGCAAGATGTGGATTCAAGGCCACCAGTTTTTTACTTTGTGGGAAACAAACCTTAAAGACTCCAGAGCTAAAGCTCAGCGCACCTCTTGCCACTACGAAAAAGGTGTAGTGAAATGAAGGTAAATACAAGTTACCACTCATTTACTGCCTCCCAGGCTCACAATCACAACCTTTCCATCTAGTTCAGCACAAGTGAAACAGACTGCTGACCTATAGACTACAATGTGGCCATCTTCTTCCAAAGAAAGACTGACAAAAATCTTGTGGCTAGAAAATAAGAGTAACAGCAACCAGACTCAAAGCAAAATGTTAAAATTCTAAGTTGAAATGTCTGTGAAGTGGTGGGATTATTTTTAAGTCCAACTTTACCTTGAAAATATTAAAAAATATACAGTCTGAAGCATGTGTACTCATAATTTAAAGTTCCACATTATTATGTCTCTGTTTTCTGAATCTAAATATTTGTTCAGAAATCTCATCTAAGTCTTTATTTGCTTTTTTAATACAAAAAAAAATAGATATTTTTACATGCTAACATTCCCTTAAATATTGTTTTATAAAGCAGGTTGAGAGCAGCAGATGCAACCTAAGTGTGTTGTTTAGCTGAGTACTGGGGAGTGGCGGTAGAGTTGAATTGTTTATAAGGAAAACTTGTATGTTAACTTTAGAATTTTTTCTTACTATACTGCAAGTTTTAGCATGATGTATCTCCTAAACCAGAAACCCTAGGAAAAGGTTATTTCATAAAGAGCCACAGACTATTTCCAGAGCAAATCCCTGCAGAACTTCCAGCCGTTCCATGAAAATAGAGACATACAATATGAATATTATCATGGCAAAAAATATGAGTTGTATAAAGAAAATGCACAAGCTTGGAGGCTTGACTTTGAGGCTGTGAAGAGCCCATTGGGCAGTTGAGAAAACTACTTTCCTCAGATCCCTTTTTCCACCTCATTTTCTGGTACATTCAGCCCCAAACTTTCCTTACACTGGGAGGCTTATCTCAAGTCAGAGCTAGAGCCCTGTGCTGCTAACTTCCTCCTGGAGTCAGACACTCTGGAAAAATGATCTTCTAAATTTGAGGATCTAGATTCATAGTCCAGTGACACTTTCTACTGCATCCCAAGTTTTATCCATCCTAAAAACTTACTTTATCTGTGTATTGGGTTTGCATGGCCAGGTTTTGGCAGCAGGGGGGCCACAGAGGTGGCTTCTGTGAGAAGCTGCTAGAAGCTTCCTCCATGTCCGGCAGAGCCAGTGCCAGGCGGCTCCAAGACGGACGTGCCGCTGGCCAAGGCTGGGCCAATCAGAAATGGTGGCAATGCCTCTGTGATAACATATTTAAGAAGAAAAAAAAAGTTATTGCACAGATGTAATTGTGGCCAGAGAAGAGAGGAGTGAGAATATGTGAGAACAACAACTATGCAGACACCAAGATCAGTGGAGGAGGAGGAGGAGGAGAAGGAGGTGCTCCTGGCGCCCGAGCTGAGATTCCCCTGCAGTCTGTGGTGAAGACCACGGTGAAGTAGCTGTGTTCCAGGGGAGGCAGAGATCCACCTGCAGCCTGCAGAGAAGACCCATGCTGGAGCATGTAAATGCTTGAGAGAGATCTGTGAACCTGTGGGGAAACTTGTGCTGGAGTATGCTCATGGCAGAGACCTGCTGATCTGTGGAGAGTGGAGACCATGCTGGAGCAGGTTTCCTGGTAGAACTCATGACCTTATGAGGGACCCACTCTTAAGCAGCCTGTGCCTGAAAAACTGCACCCCATGAAAGAGTGACCCATGCTGGAGAAGTTCAAGGAGACCTGTTGCCTGTAGGATGAACTCACATTGAAGAACTTCATGGAGGACTGTCTCCCATAGGAGGCACCCCACGCTGGAGCAGCAGGAGGACTCTTCTTCCTGATTAGCAGCAGAAACCACCTAGGATGAACTGATCATGACTCCCCATTCCCAATTTTCCTGTGCCGTTGGGTGAGAGGTAGAACTTAGGAAGGAGGGAGGGNCATGACCTTATGAGGGACCCACTCTTAAGCAGCCTGTGCCTGAAAAACTGCACCCCATGAAAGAGTGACCCATGCTGGAGAAGTTCAAGGAGACCTGTTGCCTGTAGGATGAACTCACATTGAAGAACTTCATGGAGGACTGTCTCCCATAGGAGGCACCCCACGCTGGAGCAGCAGGAGGACTCTTCTTCCTGATTAGCAGCAGAAACCACCTAGGATGAACTGATCATGACTCCCCATTCCCAATTTTCCTGTGCCGTTGGGTGAGAGGTAGAACTTAGGAAGGAGGGAGGGGTGGGGGAAAGTGTTTTTAGGATTTATTTTACTTCTCATTATCCTACTCTGATTTTGTTAGTAATAAAGTCAATTAATTTCCCCAACTTGAGTCTGTTTTGTCTGTGACAGTATATGGTCAGTGATCTCTCTTCCATACCTTATCTCAACCCATGAACCCTTCATCATATTTTCTCTCCCTTGTCCAGCTGCAGAGAGGAGTGATAGAGAGGATTTAGTGGGTGCTTGATGTCCAGCCAGAGTCAAACCACTACAGCCTGAAAGAAATCAAATTCTGTGATTGTCGGTCATCAAAGCAGTGTGGTGAAGAAAGGTGGGATACAGGGTATCGCAGTCATCAGTTCTGCTATGTTGCATACAACAGTTAATGTGAAGAACACCACACGTAACTTGGCTATGCAAGCTCTCAGAACTTCAGCACCTAAAGGAACCATAAATCTTTTAGCGAGAGATTTTGGATTAACTTGCAGTTGTCAATCTTTTTATAGTTCCATAAGTCGCTTCAAATTCAAATTGCACATCTCAGGGTCTCCAGCTAGTGTTAGATTTAGCAGCATCTCTGCTTTTCACAATTATGATTTCACCTGGGAGGATACTGGCTTTCAGCTACAGCTATGCTGAAAGCTATGAAACTTTCATGTATGGAGTCTTTATGTGTAAGTGCTAAAACAATACAGATCTCACACATTTGGTCGAGTTGTGCACTTGGGTGTGAAGTTTGTTGCAGCATTCATTACCCCGATCAAAGCCCTTCTGATGTATTTCATATTCAATTCAGATGAATAGAAGCAAGCAGCAGTGATGACGTGCCTGCTCTGTATAGCACACTAAACCAGCAGTAAATCATGTCAGCAACATTTTTCCACACCAGATATTTGCTGCCATGACAACACTGCCATATTTACAAAATAATGTTAAAGGTGTTTTAAAATTCTGGTTCACAAGATGGCAGCACAAATACTGTGAGCTGGTTTAATCTGTTTTATTCCAACCACCCTTTATGTGGGTTAATCAGTGATTAAAGTCCACAAGGCAAGGTGCTGCTCAGAAGCCTGCTCTGGAGCCCTGGCACGGCCTCATAGCCATCTCAGCAGGGCACCCAGCTGCAGCCAAATCCTGTTTACTCAGCAGTCCTTTGGTGGGGTAAAAACAGACTCTCCAGCAACACCACAACAGGCAACAGAAACGCACATGGCATGTGTTTCAGAACAGTCTGCAACCTTTGCTATCAGAAAGGCTTTGTTTTGCTATCTTCTCTTTTTGCAGAGACAGTAAGATTTAGCACAGGGTATCAACCGCAAACTCCAGGACTGCTATGTGTGATAACACTGCTGAGTGGGGGCCAATGCTAACAAAGCCCAGGCTGATGGCCACAGGGATACCTCATCTTTTCCCCCTGCTCTTGGCCTGGCTCCAAGCTGCCACAGTCTGGAGACAAAAGCTGAAGAGGAGGTAGAAAGAGCAGTGCTGGGAAGGGAACTCGCCATGGTGGTAAAGACTGAACAGCCACAGCAAGTACATGTTCCTAAGAAACCTCACCTGATCTTCTCAGGGGAAACAACCATATTCAACAGGTTACCCAAGCAAATGAGGTGGAAATATTAAGTCAGTGTTTAAATGTCTCAGGAGAGAAAAAGTATCTGCAGAAGGTGTGGTCTGAAGTATCCTTTTTTTATGGCAAGAATTGGCTTTTCATTTGGATGAAAAAGCTGAAAAAGGATGAAACAGGGCAGTCCTTTCCTGAAAACCTTGCAAACCCTGTGCAATTAAGTTAACACAACTTGGATTGACGTGTATCACCCAGCTGCAGTGCCTAGACCTATTTTAATAGCCTTCTCTTCCAAAAGGCAGCAGAGACCACAGCAGCAGAAATCCCAGTATTTCCTTTGTTAGTCTGGCTATGGTGCCTCAGTGGCCCCTGGAAAGCATAATTTCAGACAGATGACAGACTCAAATCACTAATGAAGTTTTAGGTAGTACAGACACAAGTACCATAGCAAGTCCTACATGCAAACAAAATGAGTCTCCCTACAAATAAAGTGATGCTTTTATCGTGATGCTTTTATCTGAAAACTAGAAAATTTGGCATATTAATTTAGCTAACTTAGTTTTTCACCAATCTGTATAGACACTGATTTGATAAACAGAAGCAGACACAGCAATAAAAGCATTTTTATTCATACAGAACAGTATTTGTTCATGTGGAAATGTTGCAAAAACAAGTTGTCCCCTCAAATACACCGTTTTTGCTTTAGGAAAACATTGCGCAGACGCCGAGGTCCTAGTTTAGACTTGCACATTATACTGTATTGCTACATAGTACTGCAGTTTGCTTTGTTCTACCGTTTATCCTATAGCTGCAGTATGGTAATGCAGTTTAAGGCATCCTCTTACAACAGCATATGGTATTTTAGATTTACCAATTTAAAAGATTCTGTCCTGGAATAATCTCATAGTCTTCCAAGCAATCCACTTGAGCAGAAGAGTAGCAAAAGATACATGCCATTGGCAACTCACAGAAACATTGTTGTAAAGGAACCAATAATGAATGCTTGAAATAACCTTCATACTTCAGTCCTTCACACAACAGTCCTACTAATCTTAAATGACAGTTGCAGTGAGTATTTAACCAAAGTCCATACCCTGCCATGGCAGCATTTATGATCCAAATCCATAGAAACAGAGCTTTCTAGGATTTGATCTATGCAACAGTCATTTTGATGAAGTTTCTACTAAAACTAAATCACATTTGTCCATTAGGAAATATGCATCTTTTCTTAACCCTCACCCAAAATCCACTGCATTGTCAGACATGCTGTTTCTAGCTGTTGTCAAGCTAGTGACACGGGAAGGATAACCAAAGAAACATCAAAGCAGTATCGTCATTTTTACATCAAGATCTGATATTCTATGTGTTTGCTCATTATTCCTGCAATGTGCGTTCCATGCAAATTTTAGTCCTCAACTGTCCAGGCTGTTATTTTTTTCAGATAAGAGGACAGGCGTAAATATTACCACTACATCTATAATAAATACAAATTTCTAGGTTAAAAAACGTGGCCCAGACCTCCAGTGTAATTTCAACACAGAAACTTATACATTGTGTGGGTGTTAAAGCCAAGTTCATGATTCAAGACCAGCAACAGAAGGACACGGTTCTGTTTGCAGCCTTGAACACTTACTAATGCAGCTGGATCAGCAGAAACCCCCAAAGGAGGTGCAGACTAAAAGCTGTGTTGAGGACACAGAGAAGACCCATGGCAGAGTCAGCAGAGAAAGAAACCAGACTCAAACATGGCAGGATACGGACCACTGTTCTGACTCCTTGACCAGTTCAAGTCCACTGGTTGAGATGCAGACATTTGTATGTTACCATCTGCCATTTTACAAAGGTTGGTTTTGTGGAAGCAACTAGCAGCAAGTATGCAGGTACCAAACCCACAAAAATAACCCAAGTAGTACATCTACTAGACAGGGAGCTGGGACTCAAAGAAAGGTGCAGGACAGCAGCCAAGTCAGAATAAAACACATGGATGGGAGAACAAGATGTTAAAGTAGTGAAAAGATTGAAAAGAGCCAGCTTGTGAAAGGCTGAGATGCTGTTCAAAGCATTTAGTGTTATGTAAACTGCAAAACTGCAATAAGAGGGAGTTTAAACTTTGTCCCATGACAGAAAGAAACACAAAATAGAAGACCAAAGGTAAAACCAAGGCATTTAGGTGAAAAATGTCATGCATAGCACCTACAATTACCTTTTTCTGTTTTCTTCATTCCATGGTTATGCAAGAAAAGCCCTCCTCCACCCTCAAGGGCTGGAAAGACAGTACTCCCTTACCCACTCAATGACAATCTACAAAATTATAAGAAGTACATGCATACAAATCAGGCCTACTGTAGAAGAGAAATATGTAGGCAGCAGTAAAACAGTATTTAATAATCCACAAAGAAATGAAACCCCAAGAAATTTTGTTGTTTTACACTGGTGAAGAGAAGCAGCCCCTCTAACAGAAAACAGCAAAAATATTCACAAGTGCTCTGTAGCCTCACCTTTATCATCAAAACAAACTAATCACTGCTGAACAAAACTTTGGATCTTTTGAAGTGTATAATTTTACCAGTTTCAAAACTACGTAGTGTTTTCTACAGGGTGCTGAGGCAGACAGTTAACACCAATTTACATTAAGTGTCAACCAAAATTTCTATGTGATACGATATGTAGATGTGAGCTCTTGGAGAAGACATGACTGCAAGTTTTCCAGTGCAAGTTGTAATTTTTCTTGAGAACATATAACTAAAAGTTACATAAAATAGTCACATGCATTTCAAACACACCTTTCTAGGCAACATTTAAGAGACAGAAATAAAATTCTTCCTTTAAGAAAACGGACTGAAGAAATCTAGCAATAGATGTTTTAGTTGCCAAACTTTAAAATGTTACCTTGGAAAGCTTATATTAATGTAGTTAGTTAGCAATAGGACAGCACGAAAGCTAAGCTGTACTTCAAAGCCTACAGTAGGAAGAAAAAAAAGGTAGCAATCAACACAGTGAAAATTTAACAATGCAATTAATCGTGTCATGCAACAAATACCCAGTGTCTGGTGACAGCACTTCAGTGTAAGGGTTTTGAGATCACCATCCCAATATCTGTATACACAAGACAATCTCTTCTCCAGGAACAAACTGATATATATTCCTGTCAGAGTACTCACCAAGTGATAAGAATCTATACTCTGTGCCCCAGTATCCAAGTTACTCAAGGCAGTAAGAGAAGCACAAGAAATACTTAATCAGATAAGAACTTTCCAGTCACCAGACAAGATATCAGGGACTGGTAAAAGCAGACTTCCAAGGACGTTCTACCCTACTCTCCCGCTTCACCCCTTGCCCACCATGACTCCAATATTCTTTTACAGTGTCAGGAAAAAAAAAAAAAAAGTTTCAGTAATTTGACCGGGCAAACTATCTATCAGCATCTACTGACTCCCTCCAGGGTAGCCCTCATTCTCTGACTAACTCTCTCAGTAACACAACAACCACATGTCCACATGACACAGGCTCTGATGTTCTATAACACCATTCCCACTGCAACGGCCATTCAGGGCAAGTCATGAATGCCTCTGGATATTCAGTGTCATCTTGTAAACCAGCAGCAGAAAAGGAAAGAGGCAGGGAATTCTTTGCCAGTGGTACCATAAGCCAAATGGTGTACACATCCAGAGTGCTAATGTCATTATTGATCTCACTGTTTAAACACAAAATGCCATATGCAAGAAAAGTCTTATTAAACCAAATTTTGGATGCTTAAGACTACTTATGGGAAACCACAGTGTTTTATGCAAAGTGGCAAAGGTAAAACAAAATGCTTCTCTCTTTCCCTGTTCATGCATGAAGAGGAAATAAAAATGCAAGAAATTTAACATCAGAAAAACTGACAAGACTATTTCAAATCAGGTGTGGAACTTATGAAATATAGCTGTGTTTCCAAAGGTTTCAGCATGCTCTAACCTTCTAGAAAGCCTTTAAAGTGCAAAACCCCTATGGAATGGTTTGCTCTTCCATTTCTATAGAAGTAGCTTCTGCAAAATAAAAGTCTGCAGAGAAAATCAACCGATGCTCCTTCAACCAACACCATGCCTTATTTGGAAATACTCCTATAGCACCTCCGAGATCTCCAAGTGCTTTCAGGCACAGGAATTAATGTAAAAAACTGTACTAGGAAATTGAAGTACTGACAGTCATTTTTGTTTTGAAATCAAAGTGAAACACAGGACAGACATCCAGGCATCCTTATCAGCTCCCTTTCATTAGGAAACTAATTTTTCGGCTAATAAAGCTCACTTCACTACTACTACAGAGAGATGACAAGGAGGAACAAACATTTAAATGCTTTTACAGGAGCACTTTCTTGCTTTCCTTCATAAAAAAACAGTTATCACAGTGTCTGTAATCTGCAGTCAGCTAACAATTTAACACAGAAAAAAAAACCCTACAGGTATGAACTTGAACTAGAGGACATTTTAAGTCAATTTACCTTGCTGCCAAGCCTATTAATGACCCAGTTACTTTGATCAAGTTAATCAGCAAACCATCACAACTTGTTAACTCTCAGCCCTACATAGAGACATAAGCAACTTAGGATGCTATTTTGACCTGCAAATTTGCTCCTCTTCCAATTTCTATTTAGTTTATCCCAACCAAATACAGCACCTACACAGTGCCATTCAGAGAGTCTAGGAACATACTGCTGCCACACAACACTAAAACCGGATCCTCACTTTCCCCTGTAGTTTTTAAGGCATGGTTTTGTATGGTTTTAGAAGGGCTCATGTATTTTGAGCTACTGGCAGTTGCAGCCTGCAGATTCTGACCATCACAGGCAGCACGAGGCCTCCTGTAAGAGGGCCACACAGATGTTACTAGCTTTCATGGCAATCTCTTGTGCAGCATGAATCAACCAGCCTGCACAGTGCTGAGCAAGGCATCAACAGTGTGGAGACACCAGTCATCCACCAGTGCTGGAAAAGCAACTGCCACAGGGGAGGGTAAAAGGAGTACAACCATCACCATGCCTAACAGTTCCTGTCAACAAGAGAAATGGGCAGGAAGAGCCAACCACAGCTGTAGATAGATAAGGGAAACCCACAGGATGAACACCAGGATACCAAGATTTACAACAGGGAAGAGAAAGCCTGGTAGACCATGTTGACAGGGGTTTTAAAGGGGAGTGGAGGGTTGTCCCCTTAGACAAGGTAAAGAACAAGATGCAGCAGTGCCCCATCAAACATGAGATTTGCCCAAATCTAAGGAATACTAAAGATCCATAAACTCACATCAAGTCAGCTGATACTGCCTGAAGTCTGGATGTGAACACTAGAAATGGTGCTTAACCAAGGGAGGGGAATTGCCCAGGGTGACAGTAGATTTTTCTGAAACAGTGAACTAAAATTGCTCAAGAAATGCTTGCAACACAAGGGAAGGGCCCAAAAGAGAGTGTTAGTATAATTGTGCTCTTTTCCAATAGATAAAAGTTGAAACTGAAAGACTACACTTTTAACTCTGACATAGAGCACCTTCATCCTTAGACATTTCTCTCCATGTAAGATTTAAAAAGTTTGTCTTACAGAACCTTGTGTACACTTCCTTTGATACCTGACTGAATCCTTAAATAGCATATTTTATTTCAGCTTCCATATGAAGATGCAACAAAGTCAGAATATCTCCATACTCTTCTTCCTCAGGAGTACTAATATGTATATTCAAAGAAACTTAACAGTCCAGTTGCCATCAGTTTTGAACACAGAGCTACTCCCAAACTGATTTCAGGAAGTATTTTTTAAATTAAATGCCCAGCAGAAGTTCCATGTTCACTGAAGCAGAAGTTTCCTATGAAGAGGTGCAAGTTGTTTTTTTTTTTCCACTGGGAAACAAAAACACCCAGAGGCTCTCACAACTGTCCTCTACATCAAATGGAAAAAAAAGGGCAACCAGCATAATCCTCTTGCCTTTCTTGCTCCCTCATAACTGAGTCAACCACTAGAACTTCATCTGCTTCTAGTACTATGTTACACGCAGGAGACATTTGTGCAGACAGCCTTTTCCAGGTTGCTCAGACTGGTGTTGTTTTCTTCATCACAATACAATAAGGGAGTTTCTCTGAAGTGGAACAGCAGAACTCCATCTGGTTGCCAAGTAGTACTTCATCCAAAGTCCGAGTGCCTCCATCTGCCACAACATCAAGTTCCTAAACAAGCCAAACCTTTGCAACAGAATCCAAACTTAAGCATTCAGCTACTTGCAATATTGAAGATTGAAGATTTTTATCCCAGTGTCAAAAGTCCAGCCTTATGAAATTCAAATACTGTCTTCAGAAGATACCTACGTGCATCCTTCCTTACAGCCCTGCCACTCATTTCGGCTATTATAGATCTACCAGAAATAGGTTTATCATGAAGGGGATGAACAATCATTCATACAGAAGAAAACAAACACAGTACTACTGCGTTCTTTAATGTAACCTGTAAATTCAGTACCTAAGTGGGAGGAATGTTTATAGAAATACACATAAAGACATTCAAGGAATTCTGATATCAACATAAAAGTATCTGGGGCAGTCACACAAAACAAATGCCTGGCCAAAGGGCATTCAAGAGCTGAGCAAATCCCTATGTGTTGCTCACCCAGTGGTTCAGCATGCTATCACTATTGATCACTGGTGCTATACTTCTGCTAGGCACTGCTGCCTACAAACATATCAAGGTGATAGTTTAAGATGTGGGCTGGAGGAAACCTAGGCAGGTAAAACAAACAAAGCATACATACAACCTAATGAGCCAAACAGGGTGCACAGCTCCTACCTGAATAGCAAGTTTGATGAACTCACTTGAAGGCTACTGGAAACCAAAGTATTTAACAGCAAATGCTTTTCCATTAATCCTCTTATACCTTATGTTGCCATTCAGCAAAGTTAAAATATATTCATGGACAGTAACAGTCAATGAACCTGGTTTTGAGAGAAATACCAGACAAATTCTTTTATCCATCCACTGATAACAGCAAGTCTTTACTTCTCTTGGCTCTAAAAAAACATAGCAAAATGTCTGCAGCATGCACATGGCATAATTTCCTAATTCAAAGATACCGTCTTTTCTCAGACAAAAACAGGGAAATTATTCCCTTCTATGTATCTGATAAAAAGTGCTTTGTCTTCACCATGGCTTGCCAGGGAAAGAGTGTAAGCACTTATCCTAGAGAAATAAGGGGTTTTTTCCTTACTGATGGATTTACACACATGTTATATGAAATATAAGTTGTCTTTTCAATACCACTAGGGTGGCAAAGGTAGTCTTATGATACAAACTGTTAGCAAAATTCTGAGCAGCTACATTCTACATTTATAAATATGTATGTTATTCTTGAATTATAGCATGCTCCTTTCACATAGCTTACTTTAAGTAAACATTGCCTTTCTGCTCCATTCTGGATTGCTTTGAAAAAAACCCCTTCCTGCCACTGCAGCAATGTATGACAAGTATACCACATGTCAGAATGAAGTATTTATAATAACTGAAAAGAGAAACACCAACTGTGTGAAACAAGAAAGATTCAAGAAAAATCTAGATTTATAGAGAAACTAAACACTGGGGGTTCTTTGTTTGTTTTGTTTTTTTTTTTTTTTTTTTTTTTTTTTTTTTTGGTTGTTGTTTTTTTTTTTGTTTGCTTGCTTTTTTTTTTTTTAAGTTATCAGGTTTTTTCATGCATTGCCTGTTTAAACTGATTTTAGTAAGTATGTATTCAACTACTGGCAGTGCTTGCAGGCAAATGATCAAGTCACAATCTATCTTATGTTGGGTGTTATCATTAAAAGTCCTATATGCAATTTCTTTCGTCATTTCTATGGAGGTCTAAATCAAACACAAACTTTATACAGACTTTAGGTAAACAAATATTTTAAATTAAATTTTAAAAGGACAGCACTGTACATTAGAGTAATTGCAGTAGAGCAGTAACCACACCTCTATCTTTATTTTGAGTTTTATTAGAAAATGATGGTGAGCAAAACTAAAACACTGTCTTTGTATTGTCAGCTACCACCATTAAACAATGGTCAGAATCAAAAGCTGCCTTTGTGTTGTATCCATTTCTGTTATTCAGATGAAATAGCAATGCTATATTAGGAGCAAAACCTAACCAAGACACATTTATTTTTCTTCATTTAAAAGAAATCATTGTCTCTTCTTGGTCTTTCATCAAAGGGGCTTAATTTTCTATGACACAATATCTACATGATGGTATTTCATTCTAATTTTCAGCAATTGCCACTGCCTTCATTTTACATCTTCTCAAAAAGTAGAAAAAGTGGTTGGTTTATTCTTTAACAAAAATTTTAACTTTATCCATTGCACTTTAACAAGACTGAAAATAAATTTCACATTTTAAATATTGTAGTAACTTCTATTAGTAATATATATGCATACAAGCACATACAAAAACTACCCAGCAGTCCTGCAGTTGTTGTTGGCTGGACTTCACGAACGAAGACCTTGGGATAAGCCTGCGCTATGGATTTTTTAGGTGAGGCACAGTGTGCACGGAACTGGCCCCACCAGTCCTGCAGTTACCCACTTTTGAATCCACAAATCTTGTCACCACTTGCATTGGAATTGTTTCAGCTCTGCTCAATGAACATGAGTTTGCATTACCAGAGTTTTCAGAGGGGATACTGTGCATGTCAAGGGAAAGCAGAGGGCTTCTGACACTCAAAAGGATCTAGAAATATTGAAGTAATGTGGATCCAGCTCTGGTCAGGACTTGAAATATTTAAATGACTGAAGAGGAATGCATTGGAACCCTTTTAGTTTTGTATATAAATTTCATCAGTTCAGTAATTTCCTTTCCCAATGCCTGTCACGTTTGATTTATGGTTTTGTTTGGGGTTTTCACATCTATGTAAAACCAGGCAGTGTGAACATCTTCTTGGCAATGCATTTCTCACCTGTGAAGAACAATTATCTGCATTAGGGTGAACAATATCCAGTGTTCAATTCTCCTTAGTTACAGGCTGGTAGAAATCAGTGCATAAATGGGAAATCCCACTCCAGAAGTGGAAGACAACCAAATAACGAGCCTTTCTAACTCCTTTACGTTACAGGTCCAAGATATGATCTAGGTTAGGGACAGTCAAAGGACAAAGAGCTCCTTCTGTATGAGTTTTAGATTATAAAGAATTTGAGTCAAACACTGTATTTAATGGTCTTACCAGGAACATCTGTTTGTATTCTGGTTGCAGTAATCAGGAGCAGCAGAAGCAGCAAAAGACACTGCTCTAAGAGGCAGAGCCAATACTGTATCATGTAGGGAAATGAAGCACACAGGCTGAACATTTAGGCTTATCTTGCTTAGAGCTGTGCTTAATACAGGTGGGTCAGTTTGCATGCCGGTTTTTATTCACTATTTAGCTTTAATACATAGCAGAAAGAGATGAAGTAATAAGAAATATACTGCTGAGTTCATTTATCTTGGGGATACAATGTGTACTATATTCCAGACCCTGGTAAGACATGTGAAAGCATGATGGTTGGTAGTAAGTTAAATTCCACATATAGTCCCAAACTAGCAGAATTCAATTTGATGTATCTGCCAGCAACAGAAGAGGAACAAAAGGAGAATATAGTGCTTATGAGACTGATCATTTTCCTGCAAAATCATACCTGTTGACCTCTTTTGCTTTTGCCATTTTACAAAGGAAAAGACTGTGACATTAATCTTTGTTAATGCAGATGTCTGCTGCCCTTGCAGGGGCACTGGCCAGAAGTTCTATCACTGTGTGCCGGGGTGAGAATGTCCTGAACTGCTGTGGCAAAGGAGTCCTGAGGATGGCAAGAGAGAACAGCCCTTCCCCAGGTTCCAGTAGCAGCACAAGGCCACAAAGAGACAACTGTGGGTTTTTCTGGACAATTTATCAGGGTGGGAAAAGGGTTGCAAAAAGGGATCTCATGTCAATATCTTAGACACTTGCATCAGAAATGCTGTCAAACCTTCTGCCAAAGGATATAATTTCAGGGTAGCTTTACAATACAGACAGATAAGTCCACTAGATAAGTTAATGTGCTTCCCTCTCTTCCCGTTCTCCACTGCACATTCTTGTCTGCATTTTCCCTCCAATTTTTGGCCACACTAGTGCACTAGGGACAGTGGGACCGGGGAACTCATCTTGCTGAGAACTAATCCAACAACACAAGATACATATGTTAGTGCTTGACCAAATCAATTCCCTGATCTGACACAGCTCGGCTGTGTGAACTACTGCTGGCACAAGACAGACAGCAGAGAACAGGATTACCCATTCTGCAGTCATCAGAAAACCCAGTTCAAGAAACACTGCAGCTTTTATGCCTTTTGCACTACCTCTGCATTTAGCAATAGTAACAACACACAATTATACTGATTTGAAAATTGAGATATGCATCTGATATGCAGTTATTTCCTTTTTGTTCTTGTCAGCCTAATTTCTGAATAGCCTTTGGTTTGTTTGTGGGATATTAGCGTATCCAAATGACATCATTTTCTGGCAACTGTGGCAGGTCTAGCCTGTGAGTCACTTTGCAAAAGGAGGGGAGAACCATGCCAGTGAAGAACATGCAATTCAAAGGTTTCTATTGTTCTAGTGAACTGTGGGGTCCACGCAAGTTAAATCAGTGCTCAGTACAGAAAAAGCAGCTATAAACCTCACTTTTGATTTAAACGAAAAGGAGTATCTTAGAGAAGTGAACAGGTAGTTACAATTGTACAGTCCCAAAAACTGGAGCTACACAACCACGTTTGTATGAATTGGTTTTTTGATGGTCAATACATAGCAGGATTGTGATCTGCAAGTTACTTTACCTGCATTTTCCAGATGAGAGCTTCCACTTCCGTAAGCAGCAGTTTCACTAACTTTGTGCACAAAGCAGGGCTACAGGACTACTACAAGGCTTCTCTGTTAAATCCTGTCCAATCCTCCAATTAATCTATCTGGGAAATGGATGGAAAGAACCCAGAAGACTATGGAAACAACTTCTCACTACAGACTGTCTTGAGGAATAATGCTAATTATCAAAGAAGTGTTTCCAGTTCTTCACTGCATCCAGACATTTATCCACTCTGAGAAGAATGTTCCCTCTTTAGTCACTAATTGGATCTTGTTTGTAAAGCCAATCTTTGTTTCTAAGTCTGTCACAGTTTGGGAACAAGGGTGCTATAGGGGCAGAAGATTAAAATGTCTCTCTACAGCTGAAAGAGACACTAGAAACATTGTCCCCAGATAAAAGGATGAAACACATTAACATACATTATTTTCTTTTCACCTTTTATATTTTATTTGCCTTTAATTTAGGCAAGATCTAACAGTTACCCTTTTCAAGGTATATTGGAAGCATTTGATCTACTGCAACTTCAAAGTCTCAAGTGTTTACTAACCAGGAAGGCTATCTGCACACTGAGTGACATGTTTATTAATCGCTTAAAGTGACATGTACTCAAAAAAAGAACTAGCTCTGCTCATTGAAAGCAGTGGTACATACAGAAGCAAGATGCAGATTTGCTGTACCAATGTCTCTCTGTTCAAACTCAAGCTATTTCTGCCCTCCCAAATAATGAGGTTACTTGAAAACATCAGAAATTCTATGAATGCATTTGTGACATGTATATCTTCATGTGACACTGGAATCAGACTTTTTCCAAATTTTTCTACCCCTTGTTACTAAATCAGTTTTAACTGTTTAAAACTAATCATGATTTGATGATGTATATCCAACCCGTTTACTTTTCATGTATTTCTGCTCTTCATGACATTTATAAACTAACACAATTACCATTCAAAGAACTACTCCATGTTGTAGTATTGTCTGGTGCTCTAAACTTTCTTTTAAGTCCTCTACTACTTTAGCCTACTGACCTCTAGACAAGAACAGATCAAAGCTACACCATATTCATTCAACTCTAGCAGAGGGCACACCATGTTGAAGTATTCTGTGCTCCAGTCATGGAGCACACTAACTTCTCTCAGCAGACAGCACTAGGTCAGTACTCAGACACATGTACCAGATGGCCTCTCTGGGCCAAGAAGTTCTCAGCAGTAAAGAGGTATGGAACAAAGCTGTTGTTAAGCCAGCTCTGCCTTATCCCATCTTCATCCTGAGTCAGTCCACAGCAGTCACTGAGGCATCATCCAGGCAGTCATGACCTCTCCTTGTGCTGCAGCTGTGCTTCCAACAGCAGAAGAGCAGCAGAGAGGCTTTCACTGTCTATGCTTTTAGACCTACGCATAAGAGAAAACTCACGTGTGCTAAGCTGTCACATCAACCACAGAACTGCAGAATTGCAGAGCTGACAGGATCAGCAGACCAACATCCCCTAATGGTTACTGACAATTGGCTATTTCACATTTAGCCACTAAAAGCACAGAGGTCTTCCTGGTGTTTCACATTTTGCATCATCCTCAACTACCAAAAAAAGTTTCTCAGATTTCCTTCTTACTCTTTGGCTACACTCATAATAAGTTACATTAGCAGTATGTTTCTTCTAAAGACAGTCACAAGGAAAGCTCCCCAAGCTAAGTTATTATGAACCTAGATGCTTTTAAATCTGTTTTTTAATGTTAGAAAATAATTATTCCATCCAACCATGATGGTGTACTTTCACTCAGGGATGGAACAGGTATAGCAACCTACAGTTGGTCTTTTAACAAAAATGTACCCAAGGATTTCTGATCATTAATCATTTTAGTGCCAGAAAATCCTACTGGTTCCTGTATTTTGTACTAAATTATTCAAAGCCAAATTCTTCAAGATAGACTAAATCATTGCTTGTTTTCTTTCTGCTTTTCTAAAATTAAAGATCATTTCTTGTGGTTATACCAAATAGACTAGAATTACCTGGTGAGCCAAAAGCAGTCAAATAGACTTAACATCTCAAAAAACAAAAAAAAAAAAAAAAAGGGAGGGGCAGAAATGGGTCTCCTCTGCACCTGTGAAGGTGCAGAAGACAAAAGGAGAGCATGGTTCTCAAAAGAGCGGAGGAATAGCTTTTCCTAATTCCTGGGTTCATGGATTCTGGGGACAGCACTCATTCCTGCTCTCTTAAAGCAGTACAGCTGTTTGATTTTCCAAACATTAGGTTGTCTGAAGAAAGAGCAATAACCAATGCCCACCTGGGTGAGTCAAGCCAAATCTATTATACCCACATGGAAATTGAAACCACAAGAGGAATGCACAGTATTTTTGATGGGAAAACTGGAGTTCTTAAAAAGCTAGTCAACAGTGTCATTTTGGGTTTTGTCAAACAGAACAAAATGCCGCAGTTTTGTACGGACTATTTGTGCTTACGCTCAAAGACCAATGCTCAAGTCAAACCACTGGACTAACCAGATCTATTTTCTGCTTTGTTAAATCTTCTCCAAATACTTACAGAAGCACTTTTTGTCTCACTACATCTGAAATTTTTGTTTTTAGGATCCATTTTTCACTTATTTATGTGAACAAGTACCTTAATTTCATATTTCTCTTAAGCCATTTTGAGAAGAGTTGGTCATCATAAGTGTGTTGAGCTTTACAGAGAAAATCCAGTTTCCTCTTGCCATCAGAAGACCCAAAGTAAATAATTTAAGATAATTTCAGTCCTATATATAAAATGTTGCCTGAATTCCAAAAACATGCTAGAGAACATAAATTGGAGTAACAGTTGCACAGGCTGGACAACAGACCCCATGGTTCTACATTTTTCCTCCCAGCAGGTTCAAAGATGTATAAATATTTTCATTAATTAGTCTCAAAATACTTTAAGCCTCAATTTCTCATAAGCTAGCAACACAAATTATTTTTAAACATATAATTTCTCTGTCCTACCTACTTCAGGGGTCATAAGCAGAGTTTGAAGAAATGTCATAAGTTTGCAACTAGATTCAGTTCTGAGTACTATTAAACCAATATTTTAGGTACAGGAATTCATGCTTCTTTGCACACAAACAGCACTGGACACTATTCAAACAACTGTTACAGAGCAGTAATTCATTCCAGAAGTTGCACTGTGAGAACACACAGGTGTGTACATATGGTGCAAAAGAAAAGCAGCATTCCCAAGGACTGAAGACTCAAAGCTACTCTGCTGCTACCAAAGGCTTTTAAATGCAGCACTTAGAATCATGTCAGGCTGAAATCCAAACAACAATTTATTTTGGTAATAATACATCAAAATATTTCTCTATGAATTTACATGGAATGCATGAATGACTAAGAGACACTAGTCTAATTATCCTTAGGAGACCTGAGCTGCTGCACAATTATATTTTTTTTTCCTGACTAGTCAACAGATGAGAGCTTTATAGAGATCAAAGGCTCTCACTAAATTATAGGTCATTACACCAGCATCTTAAAGAAGATGTCCATGCCTGATTTTTAAGAGGTCAGCATGTTTCTTTATGAGATATATTCAGAAGCTGTCTGTTTCACCTGATTTGAATACTTGTTCTATGCATGCTTGCTGTTAGCACCTTCTCTACAATCCTAGGCATTACCTTGAGTCTGAGGGCAGTAGTACTTATTATCTTCTGAAAATGCTTTAGTCAGTTTTCAAAGCACAGATCACCAGAGCCAGCTAAGCTGTTGCGAAGCTCAAGGTCAGTTTACATTCTTGCCTGAATTCTTAGCCTAGCATTTATAGGTCATATCTGGATTATTAACAAAAAAAATGGCATCACATACACAGCATCTGAAGTTGACCGTCTGTACACAAAAAGTTGTGTGTTACAGCTGTATAACCCCTCCACCTTTAGCACTGAGAGCAAATACAGAAAGGTTGTGTGTCCCTGTCACTACCCTTTCAAGTGACAAACAAAAACTTGCAGCAGTTGTTTTCCCATAAAACAGTTCAGCATTATCACAAAACAGATCTATTGTGCTTCTTACATGTAACCTGTATTTAAACCTTTTTTAATTTTAAGCAAGAGTAATTTTCTAAAGAACCCAAAGCTGATGCTTTGCAGTCATGTAATATGAAAAAGGAGAATATAGGAAGGTCTTTCAGCAGACTTTCAGAGCTGACACAACATCTTCATAACAAGTTTTCATCTACTCAATAGTGCCTGCACAAAGGTCTTCTCTGATATAACCACTTCAATAGAAATAAATCTTGCACAGAAAGGAACTTAAAAACTGTCTCTAACAAAGTGTGCCTCTTCAACCAAACTAAAGCAATTGAGCCTAATATATTCTGGCCCAGAACAGGCTATTACTACAACTGCTAGGATTTCTACAGATATCTGTGAGATGCTGCAATAACCTTAAACAAGTGATTATAATCTAGACAGCAACCTTGGCATCCAGCAAAAAGCTATTTTCATAAAGTTTCATTATTGCTTTCCCATGTAACAAACAGCCTTTGACTTACTACTGTCTTGTAATGACCTCCCATAGTATCAGACTTCCCCAGTAAATGGGAAACCAAACATCTCCTTTCATTATTTGAGATAACACTTATTCATAAGAATAATTAGGCCATGAGTACTGAATATGCACACTTTCTACTTATTTGTCATAATGTCTTACCAGCAAGTCTGTGGTGGGTATGCAGATGTAAGCATATGTGCACTTATGGAAAGAATCAAATGAGACCACAATCTAGAAATATTGAATGCTAATTTGATTTCTAAATGTAAAGAAAGCCACAGCCAGCACTATTGGTCTTCATTGCCCAGCACCCTGACTGTATTGCACCACTCACCATTCCTACATCAAATGCTAAACTGAAATACCAAGTGAATTGCAATAGCTTCTAAATTCAAAGATAAAAGGCAATCATTGTTTTAATGCCTGGAAATTGTGGGAGGAAGATTAACAATGAGAAACATCTGGCTACCATCAAATCACCCTTTGAGGATCAGAGAAAAGCATTAGCTGAACCAGAAGTATTAGCATTTCTACCTTCATGTACATCAACTGGAAAAGTCAATCATCAATAAAACTTCCCTTCTGCTCTCCACAATGGAGCTGAAAGGTGCCGCAGGAATTAAAAATCCACAGGACAGATATAACTTGACTCTGAATTTCCATTTCACAATGACTTACTAGCTAAAAAGAAATTCCAGGTAACTAATCTACAGATTTTCCTTGTCAAGGCTGCCTGTAACTGGAATGAGTGGAACAGGAATTGCACAAACAGAAGTGAACCTCTACTGCAAGTACATCTCTGTTGTAAGAAGGAGTACATATGGCTTATGCCTACACTTCAGCAAGGATTTCCTTTGCCAGAAAACATATCTGCACTGCATAAAATAGCAAATGGTTGTTCTGAAGCCTAACCAATTCTCTTTTCCAGGAAGAAAAGAACATTAGCCAGCAAGGAACATCATGCAGAAAGCCATGGCAGCCACTTTACCAGTACCCAGTGGAAGAAGCCTTATTAACAAATAACAAATTAACAAATGCTTATTAACAAATAAACCAAATGGCTAGACTACTTATTTTGGCAGATTTTGAACCTCTTAGGCCCAAGTCTGAACATTAAAAATCAACAGATGCATATCTGTTTTGTGTCATTATGTTTGTTCTCATTTTAAAAAGGGGCATTCTTGAGTTGATAGCATTCAGTTATGGAGTAGGATAGCTTAAAAGGACAAATATTGCACAATGATTCCTTTCAGGCATAGTGTACTGGCAAACTTCCATCCCTTGAAAACAAGAAGTTTGACTGGGGTGGGGGTTGAACTTTCATAGAGTTTAGTAACTACATATTTTAATGAGATACTCCTTCTCATTACAGCAGAAAGCTTAAAATGTGAAGACAATGTAAATGTATCACCAGATCTCTGCACATGCAGACAAACTGTTTCAGTAATATAGTCATAATTTGCAGTCTTGACAAAACCAGAAAGATGATACTGATTCTGAATTCTTTTGCTTCTGATGTTACAGAAAGACCTGTACCTCTTTGAGGCAATGCAGGGGGCACCAGTGGAGGATGGAAGGGTCTTTGGCAATCAAACACGAAGCAAGTCTATTAACCCTCCCAAAGGCAAAGGCTGAGGAAGATGCAGTAGTGGGAAGAACTAGGTTTGGCTGTAAGAGAACTGCAGAAAGGGAGCCAGAAGAAAATTCTTCTTTCTTAAACCAAAATGAGGAGGAATATTAAGAACCAGAAAACTTCCTGAGGTTTGTATTTTTTTTGTTTTTCAGGAGGTTATTTCTTCCACACACACAAACTTTTCAAAAAATAGAGGCACCCTAACTAGGTTTCATCTAAGGTTGGGAACAAGATCTGCTGAAAAATACGCCTTACCCTCCACAGCTGCCTTCCTTCCCAAAGCAGAGCTGTGCTTCTTAAAGAGCTGTTTACTCTGACCATGCTGCAACTGTCATGTTTGCCACTGGCTCACAAGTGGCTTTTTGTATATTGCTCAAACTATCCAAGTAGTCAAAGATTTTCATCTTGCTTTACTAGCAAATTGGCATACCCATTTGAGACAGATGGGAAAAACAGCAGCAAGAGAAAGTCTTTGAAGTAGGGATACAGCTGGTAGTGCTGTGCATACAAGGGAGTAAAACTGCATCAGTTAGTAAATGACAAGTAAGAAACAAATCTCTTTTCTAAGATTGATTGATTTTAAGATTTCTTACAAAATGAAAGCATAGAAAGAGAAGGGGCATAAATAAACGGTTAGTACTCTTACACGGATTATATTTCTCCTCAGTATTGAGGACAATGTGTATAATCAGAATAACTGGTATAATTGTGTTTTACTCAGGAAACCTTGCTCATGTTTGCACAAGGTACATCTCCAATACACCAAATGCTTGAAGTCTTCCCCCCATACAAAGTCAAAATAAGAGAAAATAAAATACACAGGATAATAATTAGAATTTAAGTTTCACATTCCCTTCTCAGAAATGACAAATAGCAAATCAGGAACAGATTCAAAGTTAAGTAGGAGTCAGTGAATGACCCTGAACAGCTGACCTAGAGAATACATAACATGAGCCTTTGCCTGGATTGTTTTTCCTTTTAGACAATTCACAGGTCGCAGATTTAACCAGGTCAGTAGAAAATACTCACAAAGCAGACTCCATTGATCCCAAGAATGACTCTCATCCCTAGTTTAGGTGACTACTTAGGTTTTGTCATCTCTCCTGAACTACTTCATTAGTTTGATGGACTTTTAACCATGTTTCTATAAACAACACAGGTCTCCATTCTTCAAGCACTACTTTGGGAAGTCTTATCCTGTTCACTTTATGTCTCTTGGCTATTAAATGCTTGACTATAAGTATAATGCTAGTCTTCAAACAAACTCTGCCATAACACACTTACATTAAGTGTGTAACAGCATGTTTTTAACTGGCAAAACCATCACAGTAAACTGCCATTGTATTGTCAGGTATGTTGATTAGCCAAACTGTTTAATCTGATGTGTTTAGAAGTTGTTTAATCTAGGGATTGTACCCCAAGTGCACTGCCAAGGATAGGCCGACCTTGTTCCCCTCTGTAGCCAAGTGCTCTAACAAGTACATAGCTGTGGCCCTCTAACTACCACATAGCTAACATGAACGTGTTGAAAGTTAAGGCATACCTAAGCTGCTTTGGCAGTTCATTATTAGATGCAAATCATTGCTTATCCTTACAGAAGTGAGCACACAACACTGGTTCTGAGGGAGGGGTAATGTTTAAACTGTACCAAATCAAAATTTCGAGAATTGTAAAGAATTTTCTTTTTTTTTAAAGGAGGTAATCGTGACAAATATCACTGGTTGTAGCATTACATAAGATATTACCACTAACTGCTAAACTGAAAGAAGGTTTCAGTGAAACTGTTCTGGCAACCATGATAAGCCCACCACAAGGCAAGCTTGCTTTACCTGATGGTCCTCCAGGCTGTCAGCTCCCTGTACATCATGTCACAACCTGAGTTTTTAATCCATCCCTTTCATCACAACTCCAGCCAGACCAGGTGAGAAAAGATCACAAATCTCATTACAGTAAATTCCAACCCCTTCTGCCCACTCCTTAACAGCAAAGCCTTACACTGTTCTCTATCCACCTCCTGCCCACATTTTTAAGGAAGAAAGGAACAATCTATTTTTAGTCTCTGAAGAATCTTCACTCCTCATCCAAAAAAACGCCCACCCTCAAGCCCCCTCCTCCTTCACTAGTTTTCCAGCTTCTTGGGCTGCTTGACTGTGATCCCTTTGGGACAGGCTCCTGGCAGAGATTTGCAGCTTTTTGTAGCTGTTCCTCTTCTCTCTGCATGGGTCACCCCTTCTCCCACTCACCATAAACCCACATGTTTGCTTCTGCTCCTTATCTGGTTCCTTTTCCTCAGTCTCACATATCAATTTGCCTAACATAATCCTGATCTAATTTCTGCCATAAATACTGTTCATGGCTTTTCCAGATTATTTTCCCAGGACATAATCTTTGGCTAAAGCAGAAAAACAGCAAGACAAACTTTCTTTAAACCCAGGAACAGACTTCATCAGCAGAAGCTACTGAATTGTACCCCAACTCTGTCCCCAGTACTCAGACCCAGCTATGGGACAAAAGTGACCAATCAAGTTTCACAGTCAGAATAGCTTTCATCTTTCTGTGCCCTCCTTCGCCACTGATTAAACCATTTTGTTGCAGTATCGTCAGAGGATTCATCTCTGCATCTTCCACCTGTTTCTTTTACCAATGCATATCAGTAAGTATTGCTATTTCCTCATCCAAACCACAGGCTTTTACATACAGGATGACAGCAATAAGCCATCTGCAGTGCACCATGTTCAAAAATTTTCATTCTCTGCCTGCCTAGCAGAAAGCCACATGTGCTACAGCAATGCCATACTTGCTGTGCAATGTCTTTTATATACACTGAGACAGGATATTCACTGTATTCATCCCTAATCTGTTCAAGTAGGTCACTCAGAGTTCAGTGTTGCACACACCACTGACACACATGGTATCTGAAAAACAGTATTTTCTCCAGTACTCTGAAAAAGCCTGTCAAATACTGGCCTCAATCAGTGTGACTACCTACAAAAAAATCATATTCAGTTAATGTAATAACTATGTCAAAGTCTGAACATTTAGCACCTCTGATCTGTATATGTTTATCTTCAGTTGTTAGTGAAGCACTTTTTTACCTTGAGACCTAATGGAAAGGGAAGAAAGAAGTGAGAGAAAGAGATTGTGCCCCTCTGATACGCTTTGCACCTGGAGTGCTGCATCCATCTCGGGTCCTCAGAACAGGATGGACACTGAATTGTAGGAGTGAGTCCAGAGGAGGGCCACCAAGATGATTAGAGAAGTGGAACACCTCTCCTGTGAGAAAATCCTGTGAGAAAAGGCTGAGAAACTTGTGTTTGTTCAGCCTGGAAAAGAAAAGGCTTAGGGGTGAACCTAATTATGATATTCCAGTACCTGAAGTGAGCCTACAAAAGCTGCAACAAGACTTTTTACAAGAGCATGCAGTGACAAAATAAGAGGCAAAAACTTTAAGAGAGTAGGTTTAGATCTGATAATGGGAAAAAAATTTTTACTGTTAGTGTTGTGAGGCACTGAAACAGTTTGCCCAGAAGTTGTGTCTGCCTCATACCTGGAAGTGTTGAAGGCCAGACTGGTCTAATGAAAGGTATACCTGCCAATGGCAGGGGGTTGAAAGTTAATTATCTCTAATGTCTCTTGTAACCCAAACCTTTTGATGATTCTGTGATTTCAGCAGCTAGCATTAAGTCTGTATTAAAGATATTTAAGTCCTCCAACACACACAATCACAACTAAAGACTTGCTAGCTGCAGTTCTTACATATCTGAAGAACAGAGTTGCTTCTGACTTTAATAGGGCAGGCATAGAAATAAACATGTTAATAGTTTAGTCTTAGAGATTGCATTTTTTAAATTTTAGAAAAGAGGCCTGGATGCATTGTTCTTTACCACTCACATAATGGAAAACTGTCAAACCTGATGAATATACAAACAAGTTAAATACAAAAAGCTCTCAATTGCCTCTCATGTATCACAGTGCTTCCCCAGTGCAAGAGGAAGAACAGGTCTGGATCACAACAAAGCACTCACTGAGCCTTTCTTACAGTTTCACTCAGGAAAGTGCAGGAGTCCGTCTTAAATTCCTATTTTCAACAGGTATGCTGGATTTATAATTCAAAACACTTCTTCCACTCTCCAACCTTGAAAATCTACTATGGGACAAGCTATTTCACCTATTATTTCAGCTGTTAGGAAACATTTCTGCAGATCAAGTAGTCTCTAATCTGTGTTGACAGGCTTACCTCAGTTAATAAACTGCAGTTAGAAGTCTTACAACTAGGAAAACCCAGTATGCTTCACTTACAGCACCATAAGCCAGCATAACTAACAAAAGTGAATTACAACAAAGGCTCATTTTTATCACCAGCTCAAGCACTTTTGACCTTTAAAATATGACCTCTGTTTCAAGGCACAATTGTACTTTAAACTCATTAGGCCACTTCACAGGACGTATGTCAGGGTACTTAATCAGAATTTCTGAATGTGCGCCTTGAGAAAGACTTTCCAACAGATAATGTAACAGGAGAAAAGATGCCTGAGGTTATTCAGCTTCTTGGCTCCTTGATCAGACTCCTCAGAGTAATATGGTCATCACAAAAACATTCAGCAAACACTAACTCAATAGTATTTCAATGTTTAAATGTCAGAAGTGGATGAAAGCAGTATTGTGCGAAAGCACTAACAACTGTTATTTTAGAAAGTGCTTTATCAGACATTACCAAAGCTGTACTCCTAAACAAAGCAGTTTTCTTGGTTTACGTGCATGCTCTGACACTAGTAGGCAGCCACGTGAAAGGATTCACTGCCTCGAGGTGCTACCATTTTACACTAGATGCATGGTTACTTTAACAGCAGCACTGAAAAAGCTGAATGCCTCACATAAAATACTTTAACACCTAGTTCCTCTAACAAATTTCCACATCCTTTCTCAAATCCTTTCTCCATCAGTCCTGAGAAAAGTAGATGTGTCTCTGCTGTAGCAGGAAGAAAACCCCAGCTGCAGATTATTCATCTGTATCTGCTTCCACTACTACAGATACTCAACCAAATCCATGCTCCCCCCTGCAATCTGCCAACTCTGAATGTCCCAGCACAATTATCTCACCTAAAATAAAAAGGAGAAAGTGATCCAAGAGGAAGGTCAGGAACTTTGTTCACCTGCCTCCTGAAATGGAACTGAAAAGTAAAACACCTGAAAACCCACAAAAGCAAGTCATTCTTTTGATGTCTTCTTAGAAGAGACATCAGCCATGAGCTCAAAATTTTCTTCTTCAAAAAAATGGATAAATGGACTGGCTTTTGTGCCTGTCAAAGGCAGAAGAAACTACCATATCATTAACAAAATTTGTTCCTTTCATCTTAATTCTGTCAGTTTCTTGTTGTTTAAAAAAAAAATAGGAAAGCTATTTCTGTGCACTGTTTTCCTGGAATACCAGAAAGCCATTTTCATACCAATTTTCTTTCTAGTTTTATTTTGTTTGAAAAAAAAAAAAAAAAGAAAAAAGTAAAAGAGGTGCCAAAAGGAATTTACTTATCCTTGAAAACCCCCAACTGAACCTCACACTCCCTCACAGTCCTAATCCCTACCATTCCTGTAAGCAAGAGAAAAGGACTCATAGAGCAAGACATTCTACAAATTTATTATGCTTTTTTTTGCTGCTGATGGACCATAAGCCTTTGCTAAGCTACAGGCAGAGACAATTTTTAATAACAGTCACCTGTTTATTCATATCCTGCATCACATGAAAGGCCACACAGCACTCTCAGCATTAATTATTAATCTAATTATGTTATCAAAATACCAGCTAAGCAGGATCTTTGCAGAAGATACAATTCCTCTAGTGACACCTAGTTCAGACAGCACAGAAACAATAATCATAGAGCCCTGTGAACTCTGCCCTGAGACAGTGGCTTCTTTTGAAATTCATAGATGTTGACATCAGCTTAAGTGAGAAGCACTACACACGTGCTTTATCTTTGAATTTGCTGGAAACTAATGGATTGATGAAAATTCTGCACTGTAGTGTAGGTAATGGTGTTTTTAGGAAGCCTGTGAAGCAACAGCAAAGTTCAGCCCTTTATTTTGAAATCTAAAAGACAAGCCACAAGAAAAGTGAAAATGCTTAGAGATAAGTAAATCAAATTCTTTATACACTAAAGCAGAATCCAAACAAAAACTGCATCAAATAATCTTCTGCCAACATTCAGATTTTTACTTCACTTGCAGAAAGCAGAACAAACAAGTAACAGCTTTGCTGACCCCAGCGAATGCTCCGTACATAAGGAGCCCTTTAGAGATTTCAGAGGAGGTGTCAATTCAGCAGCTGCAGCCTATTGCCTCTTCTTTGGCATCTCAGGTTATTAAAGGTCAACCTTGTTAAATCCTCCAGTTACACCTGCTTTCCTAGTTCCTTTTTGCACTGTAATGGGTAAGTTTAAACTTCTGTTAGACATCTTTACAAAGGTCTGAAAATACTGTTTAATGTGTTGATTATTGTTATTATTAGGTTTTTCACCCAGTGCCAGTTTCAGGCACTGAATACTTAAGTAGATACCATGTTGCTTACTAGGATTACTCTCTGACAATAAAGGAACACAGATGTTAGAAAATAACGTCTCCCTTTACTCCTGCCTTCTCCTTAACACAGTAGAAATGCATAAGCTCACAAATAACACTTCTGGGATAAATTTCTGTTTTAAAGTATATTCTCTCCTATTGCTTCTCACTAAAAAGGACAGTATGTGCTACTAACCATCATGTGATACAACTTTGACCTTGAGGAAGTAGAGAAAATCTTGAAATTGAAATCACAACAGAACTATATTTATTTAGGAACAACAGCTCAAGGTCTTTCTCCCTTGAGACAGAAAGCAGCGGGAGTATTAAAATGTACCTCCAGCTTTATAAACTGAAAACAAAGATATTCCAATATTATTCAATACTTTATCTTGCACTTACCATGACTGCAATTAAAGTATTGTCACCAAAGCAGGTAGCAAACAACCCAGTATTAAGTATTATGCTAACCANGACACTGTAAAAGCCTACTAATAAAAATACAAAAACCTGTGAACACATCTTTTTCAGGGCCATCCTTCAGGGGAAAAAACAAACAAACAAAAAACCAAACCCCCAATTTTTTCCCCCTCTTATGTTCAACATAAAGTGGAGTTTTGATTTTTGTTTTGGAAAGCAGCCAAAGTCAGTGTGCTTCAAAATTTACTGGGTGTAGCACATTAACACTTCCCTATTCTGTAGACTTTAATCAGAAAAATAGGAAGCCCTAAAACACAACTCCAGTCATGAATCCCATTGAACTTTGTTCCAGCAAGGAGATTGCAGCTGAGACTAAGAGCTGGCTCTCCCTCAAACATGTTGCAAAGTAAATCCCACGTGACCAGGTCTGTACATCAGGCAAATGCAGACAAACTGGAGTAAAGCACAATAGGTTTTCCTTGGGTCGTGGCAAGGGAGGGAATGAAATCTGTAACTTGGAAATTGTCAAGAAAGAAAGACGTTCCTGCTTTTAAATCTACTGATGTAACATAATTTCATTGCTGTATTTCTTTAACAGAAGAAAAGGGGTTTGGCACAAGGTGTGTATAGATGTTTGATGTTTATCCATCTTAGAGCAGCCTGTTCGACAGCCAGGTTTTAAAGACACTGCTGTCACAGAGTGGATATTTAAGATGCAGTCGATACTCTGATACTTTCTCCAAAACCAGGGAGAGGTTGTCCTGTGGATAAATGTGTCTGGCATGCAGTAGCATCCTCCATACACCCACACAGCCTCACACCCCAGGAGCAGCAGTCAGCATCCATAACCTACATGCAGTGGCGCTCCACAAATTCCTCCCACTTTCAAACCTCCTGTCTGAGGTGCTTTTCGCACATTTCCAGTGGACCATTCCCCTTTCTCTCCTTGCTGCCACAGCTTCTTTTTATTCTACCCACTGGAAAACAAAACATACCAGTGCCTTGAGCATACCTACAGCATAGCAGGGCAATTTCTGCTAGTGGGGGATGAATGTCTGCAGGAACCACTCGGGGGTTTATTGCCTTAGTGGACAAATTGTGTCTTTGGCCCTACAACTGGCAGACTTAGGGAACAGAATAATAGGGATAATGAAAAGCAATGGGTTTAAGTCAATTTCATTCATTGCAAGAGTTCCTCTTACATTCTCACTGCATCAAATTTTATAATGCACACATCTGCTTTGATGGCAATCAGATTTCAGAAATAATAAACATGCTATAGTTGGCAGAAGAGCTTAAGTGTCAAACCAGCTTTATCACATCCCTGGTGAGGCAAAGGCATCACCAATAACCCGAAAGGTATAGCAACCCCGCTGGGGGCAATGAAAGCCAGGATGCGAATCTGGTCTCTCATCTTTGCTGCCTTGCAAACTGAGTAGGGTACTCCTTCACCACAGGCATTTTTAGCACATCTTCACAATTGCAAATCTGTGAACTCTCTTCCCAAGGCAGGCTAGCTTTTGTCCCCTGGATAGCTGAAAAACTGTATGCTAGCCATCATTCCATCAGAATAAATCTGTACTCAGTACCACAATAACAACTAACGTGCCAACATTTTTTTCGATTCAACTCAAATCTAAAAAACAAAACAAACAAACAAAACCCCCACAAAACAGAACACCACAATAAAACAAACAAAAACAAACAAAACCCCCAAACAAACAAAAACCCCCAAACAAAACAAAGAAACCAAACCCTGCAAGATTCTCTCCCTTTCAAGCTCGTAGAGCTGCTACAGATGCAGAGAATGGAGGTGTCTACTTCCAAGCCAGAACCTGACTAGCTTTTATAGTCACTGGAGATTATGGCAAATTCCCAGTGCTTCCAGCTCAAGAGCAGCTTCTTTCATTCACTTGAGAGGATTAATCCACAACTCGTCCCCCAGACTCAAACTTGTCAGGCTCAAAACCCATTCACAGCTCTGATTCTTCTTCTGAAACCCTTTTCAGGCCTTAACTGTCAAAAACTATGCAAGAGTACAGGAGAAACAGTGGAATACATTAAAAGCTCAAGGACATGCACTGCTGCCACTGGCAAAGCAGACAACCAGTATTTTACCTTTTTATTTTGTGACTAGCACTGAGATAATTCTGAACATATACACTGTAGGAGCAAGGGTATTTTGGGCAAGCATTTTTCTTTTTATAAAAAAGGTAACTCCATGGCTTTCCCCCCCCCCCC
>VXAU01003322.1:101572-131183 GCA_013399695.1 Formicarius rufipectus
AGGCACTGGTATCTAAAAGAACCAACCACCTGCTGTGATTTGGAACTGCAAAATAATCTTGCCAAGGAGTATTTTTTTGTTTGCTTTTAAATAAAACATTCAGCTGAATTACCAGGAGTTATACTAATTCAAGAAAGCATGCCAGTTGTACAACTCAGTTAAAAACAAAGATACATCACTTAAATTTTCCAAGGGATGGCTTGCCTCAAAGATCTTTTACCCCTGTTGGCATTAAATCTGGGATTGAAGAGGTTACCTTGAAACCTCCATTCCTCTCCATCACAGAAAGTACAGAAGTAATTGGAAGAAACACGGACAGCTGGAAAACATGCAAAGAGTGAAGAACAGAGCCATTTTCACAGCCTTCCCTAATTTGAGTGAGTTAGAAACAATTTGAGTGATTTATACAGCCCCCCACAAAGACCTGCACATGCCTGTCTAGATCAACAAAAAACCAAAAGCAGTTATGGGAGGCTGTTGCACTATCTGCCTCAAATGACAATGGCTCCAGAACATCAAGAAGTGCCCTGACAAATGTGCAAGCTCTTGCAAGATTGATACAGGCTCTTATCAGCTCTGGGCCACTACTATAACCTACCTCTTAATAGATATTGGAATTTAAATGCAGATGACTAGAAAATCATCTTTATTAAATCATGTGAAACATTAGAGACTAACAGCAAACAAGCGCACCATACCAAGCACACACTGAGCCACATATCCCCACAAACTGACCAGCTTGGTTATAAGCCTGACCATGTGTTGCTTTAAAAATTAATTGAGCCCCTTGTAGAGGACTGCCATTAATCTCATGATGTGGAACGCTCTGCTTTGTAGTAGCTCTATCTATTAACACAGGATTTGCATGGTCTGTAGTGAATAACATTAGCAGCAAAGCAGCTTTCAGCATTCTTCCTTAAAGATATGAGGTACAAACTGCCAGAGTGCTCCTTCTCCAGCCTGGGAATTGTTGAGATATTGGCAACAAAAGTGATTTTTAAAGGAAATCAGATCCTCACATTTCTTTATTCCATGAAGTACTTGCCTGCAATTGCTGAAAGGCAAAACCCAGAGGCAAGGTCACACCTACATATTCAGCTAGCCCTGATCCATTCACTCTCCAAGCTCCTTTTGCAATCCAGAGCTGTAGGTATAGTGGCACATTGGTTATTTTACAATTCTCAACAATCATTGAACTAATTTTAGGATCTTCATTGTCAAAGTACTAGCTAAGCAAGTCGTAGAGATGTGTATTTCTATCATCCACAAAGTAATAGCAAAGGCTCACAGTTCTAGAAGCATGTGTCTTGTGAAGTGTCTTTTTTTTTTTTTTTTACCTAGTGCAGTGAGATGCCACCTGTGGGCACCTCACTGGCATCAGTTGTTTACACTAAGTAGTGATATAAAGGTCAGCAGGTACAGTTGCTGCTCCATCTCTTCTGATCTGTGAAGAAGCTCTCATACCTCCCCTACAGGAGTTCCTGCCAGAGCCTGAATAAACACTTCTTTCAAAGATCAATAGCTCTCCAGGACATGGCAGCTGAGAAAGAAGGATCTCAACATGTGACAAGTACACTTGTGTAAGGGAACTATTAAGAAGCAGTTTCCATCAGTCCAGGTAATTCCTCCTCCGGTCCAAAACAAACAGACACACAACCACATAACAAAGCTTTTTTAACACTACACTAGGGATACAGCCCAGTGGGATACCTGCCAGGCAGAATGCACCACTTTGCTGGTCAGCTACACATCATTCAACCATCACAGCCTGCAGTCCAGCATGGGTGACCTGGATACACAGCACACATGCCGTCATTTGTTCCATCATTAACACACAGAGAAGCAAAGGCCATGGTCGCTCCCAGGTAAATAGCAACTACTGAGCAGAGTTCAAACAGTGCAGAAAGACTTACCCGAGTATTAAGAACAGTACTTAAATCCTTCAGCACTAAGCATAGGATGTCCTTCCTTCCCACAGGTACTGTTACAGATTCTTCCCAACAGCAACTTCCTATGATTCCCTTAGGTAAGGTGCAAACCTCATGTACCTCTGCTATCTCACAGTTGTGTTCCTGTTTAAATTGGCACAACTCAGTGCCAATTTTCCTTTACTAGCCTTCCACATGTGGAAGTCTTCAGTCAATAATGTACAAGAATCCCTGCCAGTGTCCTTATACCTTGGTGTGATCCATACAATAACAAAGACTCAACTGCTACAGATACCTTAAGCATACCTCGGGTCATGCTTAATATTAAACAGGAGCTACCCAGGCTGCAGAATGAAGCCATTTCTTTGATCTGACAAAGCATCTATTCTTGTGGGTGAAGTACAAAGTCAAAAAGGCATTAGAGTTGGCTACAGAAAACCCAAGTTACAAAGGGGAAAGTGAAGGAGAAATGAAAATGCCATGTGGTCTCTTGGTGAAACGGAACCTACAAACTATGCCAATATGAGTGCAGCACAACATGACCTACCTTGAAATATGTAGCTCTTCAATTTTATTTCTTTTTTTAATAAAATACCCCCATTCCCTTTTCAAGAGAGTGATGACTAAAAGAAAGGTGGAAAACTTTGAGAAAGAGGACTAACTGGGCTCTGAAGAGACTGTACTATTAGTTTCAGTGAATGCTGTGGAACAAGTGCCATATGGTTCAGTCCCCAAAAAACAAAGGTCACATCCATCATTACTCGGCATCATTATTCTACAACTATACAGCCTGAGCAATGACCCGCTACATGCATACAAATTACCTCAACATGCCAGTGAGCAGGTCAATGCATCTTGTACAGAAACTAGCACAAAGGTTTCTCACTCTTTCAGATCTCACTATTAAGACCTTTCATATGCAAACATCACTACCCAAGTAATTACTGGATGGATTGATATTACTGACACTTGCATATGTAAACTCTGACATATCTGCACAACTGTATAAGTAACCACAACAAAAAACTGCAATATCAATAGCTGGCATTTTAGCGTGTTGGGGACCAAGAAATGAAACAGCAAGTATACTTTATTAATATCTCTGTGTGGATCAAGCTATTTAAGTCATGGGTAATATCCCAGCTAAGTAGGATTCTTCAAAGAATTTCACCTCATGAAGTACCCTAATTTCAAACACTTGGCCTTCACAGAATTGCTGCCAGCCATGTTCACTGGTACTTTTACACAGTTTAAAGCAGACAGAGGGGAGATGAACAAACATGACAGACTACTACTCAGGTGATTATTTTGACAAATCCAGAGAAATGTGTTACCAAGAAATATCTTAACATTTTCTGCCTACATTGAGCTAGTTGTACAGCTAGATTATAATATTATACATTTCCCTATAAGCACAGAGCTTTAAAGATTTTTAGTAATCTGAAAGCATTTGAGTAGTATTAACTCACTCATGAACTGTCAGGGTTGAACAGTTACCACAATTTTGTCCTTGAAGAAATAGCAGCATGAAACCTGGCAAAATTCAGTTGTAGTACAAAGATGTAGTAGGATCTCAGCACATCCTCTCGAAACATGGTGGATTCCAAAGCCACCCTCTGCAGTCCCACAGTTCTGGGATCCTTAGTTTTCCATGGTGCAAAACCGTTGGCTTTAACTGTAGCCAATTAAGGACTTCAAGGTTTGCTCTTTAAAAGCTTATTAAACTGCATGTACATTTTTTACAGCAGCTTCCAGATGTTATGTCATCAGTGACCAATAATACAACTAGCCTTTCAAAACTGATGAAGTAGGTAAGTTCTGGAAGATAAAATAGATGATTTTATTTTCTACTGAAAAGAAGTAGGGAAAGAATGAGAACGTACATTTTCAAAATAAAAATTACTTCTCAGAAAGAAGTTTTCTGGATAGTGTTCCTTTATGGTGTTGTCATTGTCCTAATACTGAACTTAAAGCTGTAGTATTTTACACAAGTTGCTGCCTTACTGAACAGCTGAGCAATAAAGAGAAATTCTGGTGTTTCTGTCTATGCTTTGCATATGCTTTGTATGTTGCAGTACACGCTTTGTGAAACAAAATATATTCCATTTCAAGCAGAGAGATAGTAAAGACTAGTAAAATGAAGCAGTGTATGGTTCAAATTCAAGCTTAGCACAAGAAGGTAGGATTTCTAAGAAGCCTAGAGAAATATCTGCTTAACTATGGATGATAACCCTAGCCAGCCACAACACATTTACTGTAAACTTGACTTGCTTTATATGCCAAAACTTCAATCACAATTTAAACCCTCAAATATGTGTTATCTTTACAGTGCAGTAATTACACATCTGCAAAGAGACAAGAACAGCAAAAGCCAGCCTCAAGGCAGAACCTGATGCACAGGCTATTTCCTATGGGGGAAAAAAAAAAAAAAAAGTTGTGATAAATTTTCTCTGTTCAAATTAACCTAGTTCGATAAGACATTAGGCCTTGTGACACAGCTCCTCATGTGCACCTTATCCTTTGTTATTTAAAAGGGTGATTTTCCAAACTATATACTAGATATGTATCAAAGTAATGCCTGGAGGCATTATTAGTGATATCCATGACTACATGGTTTGAAATTACACAATTCTTCCTCCTAATTGCTTATTCCTGACTTTTTCTTCTTAGAAGTTTAAGGACACAGGTTACTAAGGTTACTACCCATTTTTTGCTACCTTTTCTTTTTTAGTATTTAAGAAATATTTCTTAAAGGTCAAAGTAATAAATATATACAAGCAAATAAAACCTCATCTTATCAGATGTGTGATTTTCAGGAGAAAGGGACCCAGCAATCTGACAGAACAAAAGATTTTTTTCTCCAATATAAAATATAACACCCTTTTAAATATTACTGATGTTTGCAGATATTACAAGCTTGTTTATTGCGTGTAAAAAAAATTTCCTCTGCTGTATATGTGTAAGAGATACTGTGCCCAGCACAGAAGGTATTTGCACAAGCATCTGCTACCAGTGATAGAATTCTTCTTTGTTGAACTTGCAAAGTTTTTATTAAAGTCAGGCTACAGGAATTAAATGTGCCAACAGTGTTCTGAAAAGCAGCTGAAAGTACACATTCTTCACCTATGTAATTAACTCTGGAATGTCAAAATACAGAGCTGCTCTAAAATAATATTTTGGTTACAAATACAGCAAGATACAGAATGTAACTCCTGACATAGTATTGTCCCAGCCATGTTCTTCCCCAGTGTTTTGCAGTTTGTTATTTATTTTAGTATTTATTACTCTTCAGTATAGGCACTGTATGTACACACAGGTGGTTTTCTGAAATGGTATTTGCTGAATATATTGCTGAAACAGTATTTCAAGCAGTTGCCAACTGAATGCAAAAACTCAGCTTGTCTATTTATTGTCATTAATATCCACAGTATCCTGAATCTGAAAAAATCCTGTCCAAACATTCAGGGCAAATATATCTCATAAAGGTAGTTCCCACTCCTCAGATTTACCCAGGAGGGTACTGCTGTGAGTAGGCAGGCAGTAGCCACAGCTCCAGGTGGTTTCACACCCAGCTGTGCTCCTGGAGTTGGAGGCATCATTCTGCCTTCTCTGACTCAGACCCTTTGCCTCAAGTTCACAGCAGCAGAAGGGACCCTGTACCTTCTCCAGATGCTCCTCCAGTACTGGGGAGCAGGGACAAGCACCCAGCTGGGACCCCTCCATTCTGCAGCAGCCAATGTAGAAGCCCCACTTGTGAGAATGTTCAGGATCAGGTTGGATGGGGATTGAATCAACTTAGTCTAGTGGAAGGTGTTCCTGCCCATGGCAGAGTGGTTGGAACTAGCTGATTTTTAAGAGTCCCTTCCAACTCAAATCATTCTGTGATTCAGTGAACAGCCAATCCATAGGCTGGCTCCTGTGAAATGGCTCACTCAGCATGGCTGGAGGGCAGGACCCACCATGTGCTGCGGAAGTAGTTTGCACCCTACACTCAAACCTCCCAAGCTGCTCTCATTTTGCCACCAACTGAATTAAGACCCTGTTGCTCTTTTTGAGGCTCTTTCTTTACAGAGTTCCCAGTTTCATTCAGGCCCTGTAGTGACAAAGAAAATGTTACAGCCATGCTAGTGCAAGGAAAAGACAGCACTTCAGTATGTTTCACTCTTAAAAAAGTACAGAGAGGCAATAACTGCGCAATGAACAGTTACATGATAGATACAACATTTTCTCATATTTCCTGCTTTGCCAGTTCAGGGCCTAGGAAAACACAACCATTCACTTTTGACACCCCAGCCTAGTCTTGGGACTAGCTTGGACACCCTGGACAGTGTTACTCTCTGCCTGAGGAAGTAGGGTTAGGAGCTACACAGCTATGAGACACAGGCATTTGAACTTGTTTCTGCAAGTTTTTTTGTACATGTTTTTTGTGGGATTGTTTTCACATTAGGAAGAGTGTTTCGGGGTAGAGTTTCATGGTGCAACAAAATTATCTTAACAGTTCTCTGTGAAGGGAGAAGTTTTTTTCTCACACTTTTTCCCATAGCAGCTCTATCCACCCAAAAGTACTTCCTAAGTCCTCAGCACAACCCATAACACCACCTTTTCCACCCTAATGAGCCCTGGGGGCCAGTGTATTGAGGCAGAGGACAGGATACCCTGCAGCATCAGGCTGCCACATCAGCTCCAACCATGACAAACCAATCCCTGGACAAGGGAAGTACAAGGTTCCTCACACTGCAGAACTTATACTTACTTCATGCAGCAGTAAGCATTGCCCGTGAACATAACCAGCATATTCTGGTTTTCCAAACACAGATACAGAAAAGCTTCTAGGTACCTAACAAATCCAGGAGTAACTGTTCTGGCTATGAAGTCCCATCATGGGCTGGCAGAGTTAAAGTAGTGTATCTTCTAGTAGCAGGAATCCATATGAAAACTAACACAAGAAAGGGGTGGGATTGCTCATAATAGATGCTAATTTAAGTCATTCATTGTAAAAATAACTTTGAACTTCTATATGAAATATAAAGAGAGCTGCTTCAAATGAGCTAGAGGACTTATATTCAAAGTGACAAGTAGCCCTGTGAAAGGGTGAGGTTAAAGAGAGCCAAGAAGATAAACTAGTATTAATAGCAACAGAAACAGGAAATACTTGATTTGGAGACTTACTTCCATAAGGTAGCAGGTGCGTAAGTTGCAACATACAAAGGAAGAACCTTGAGTAAAATCAATCCTTGACTCACTCAGATTTCCAGAGAAGGTGAAGCTGATCTAACATCTCTGCAAGACCTGCTCTCAAACATGCAGTCACACCCTAGCCTTTTCCTCTTGCCAGCACAGATTCTCCTCCAGCCCCTTGACCAGATGAGTCAGCTCATGAAACCACTAGAAAACTAACTCGGCTGAAGAGCTAAGAACTCCCTGCCGGCACAGGGAGCTCACTCAGCCGTCTGAGGCCAATCTCTTGCAATTCAACAATGTAACACAACAGGAGTGTGTGGGGCAGAACAGTCCTCTTTGGCAGCAGTAAGACACTTGCCATCTCAAATATTTGAACATGGACTCACTCTACAGGGAAAAGGAGAAGAAAGAGGAAAGGAAACAATGTTTCCTGGAGCAAGTGGGACAGCATAGGAAAGAGGAAGTAAGAATAGCTGATTTTTATAACAATGCCTACAGGACAAAACTATTCGCAGTTATTGTGTGGGGAAACTGTATAAGCAAGGCTCAAGGCTTCATTTAACAATTGATTCTTGACTGAAGTACACTCGTGCACTTCATTGCAAAGGTTCTATGGTTTGTCACTTCATTAAAGTTTCACAGCTTGCACTAATAATCAAAGTTCAAGTTTTATCACTAGAAATTCATAGGAACATCATCCAAAATAAGTTTCTAACCAAAAACAGCATCATCAACAGATGCGGAGCAGAACCAAGACACTGCCAGTGGAGCCCATGGCAATAACTTGAGTATAATAGGCATCTTTGAAAAAGTCTGACCAGACTGAATATAAAATATGCTTTTACACACAATAAGAGCAGCACTTGAAGCTACTTCAAAAGCACCAGGATATTGTACCTTGTTTCCTTGCTCAGTCATTATGAAAATGTTGTTGAATATTTGAAAATGCAGTGTATGTAGCACAGTACATTTGCACAAAGGTGGTTAAGTCCCTGTGTACTTGCAAATCAGTGTTTCCTCACAGGCTGTTGCTACAACAGATGAGTACTGCTGGTCAGCGAGTCAGAGGAACTACAGGAAGAGCAGAGTCCATCTTACCTTATTGCCCTGCCAGCACTTAACGCTGCAGCACTGAGATTATATTGATCATTAAACTAAGACACCCAGGTGATTTCTGCCATCTTAGCAACCTGAGTTGCTCCACAAGCACTAGTGCCAAGAAGGGAGCACAATAGCAGAACCAGGAGCAGGATATATTCCCCAGTTAGTCACGTAAGTCTGGCTCAGCTTCTCACAAAATCAGCCTCATATTTTAGTGCCCACCCTCTACTTTCACTGAAGATGGACACCACAGGAAGTATGAGAATGTTGTCTTTATTATTTCTTTTTTGAATTAGACTTTTCACACTGGGTATTAGTTTCTTGTACTAAGTGCTATGAAATCCCAACATTCAGTTAATCCAAGTAATTCAATATGTTGAATTAAAAACTGCAATGCTCAAGAAAACAGGCCTGGACTTCCTTATTTAAAGGCCAGGAATAAATGTGCTTTCATTTACATACCTTTTTGCTTCTTCTAAGTGGCATAGATACTCATAAGCAATATTCTGACGCCTCCTCTCATCCATTTCCTCTGCAGAAAGCCTTTCATCATCCACGATAGCTGCAAACAGAAACCCATATCAAGTTACAAATGAGTCAGGGGTGATTTTTAGAGCAATTTTACTGAAAACCTGGCCAAACTACTGAAGAGAAAATAAAATAGTCATCACTTCTCTTTAAAAGAGGCCTTTTATACTGTAGTGCAAAAAGATCCTGCTGTCACCCAGAGGATGCTAGAGAATTCACTATGGTGAATCCCTCAAGTTTCAGTTCTTAGAGATATATGTTGTTCTTAGGCCATCACCTGGGTTTGGTTGCAGGATGGAACACTCAAACATGCAGGGCTGAGCCTGGGAGCCAGCTGAGTTTCAGCTTACATATCCTCAGAGGAGTTTGATGACTCCCACGAGGAAGCTCAAGACAAGCAGTGGTAGGCATAGCCCCATACTAGGCACAGCCTCAACAGTGAGGTGGAAGACAACACTGCAAAGGTATCTCAAGGACAACTTAGGAATTCACCACAACTTCAAGAAGTCATGACACTGCAACAGACTGAGCTGCCTCCCACTCATGGGGATGATGAGGGTTGTAATCAAATCAACAAGCTGTGGTATCTCCTCCTTACTGCTGCAGTCATACCATCTTCCAGAAGACCACTCTCCCAGGCTATTAAGGATATCTGTGCACATCTCCAGCTGCAAACTACCCCAATTATTTATAACTACTGAAGTGACTTGTCTCCTTCTTTGTAGGATACAGAGGACCTCTGTAAGCACATCTGCAATGCTTCCAAGAATTTCTAACAATGAATCTGAAGGACCATACAGTAGTGCTGACTTCTAGCTGAATTTCAACCACAGTAGGTAAGCCTTCAGCATACACCAGTTACCAAAATGACACCCTATTTATGCTAGGTTGACAGCTGGGTTACAAGATTTTGAAGATCTGTTAAACCTTCATGATTCTGTGAAAAGACCAGGTCCTGCCCTCCCTCTCATTTCTCGGTCACATACTCATGTCACCTCTTGTATCAGAGCTGGCAATCCTGTGGCTGCATCAGTGAAGTAGAGCAAGGGACAGCTCTTGCTAAACAGAGTTGTTTCTAGAAAGATAAGTGTGTGATCTAGGCCACTGTGCACCTGCAGGCACAAGGGTGGGGGCGGAAATGTAGGGCTGGGCCAGCTGGTTTCTGCAGCAACCCTCGAACTGGTTAGCTGAGAACATACCCTCAGTAAAAAGAAAAAAAAAAAGAGGAAAAAAACCAAACCAAACTAAACCAAAAAAACCCCCACACAACATATGATTGCCTCATGTAGTTGCCTTCTGGTAACAGATACAAGCAACTCAAGAAAAAGACACTAAAAGCTAGCAAGACACTGAGCTTTACAAGTACTTGCATACGTTGAAGTCTGTACCACAAAAAATAAAACAAACCAAAACCCCACAAAAACAATCAAAATCCCCCTTTAACAACCAAAAAGACCTAAAAAAAAATCCCACTTGCATTTACTTATACAAAAGAAATGACACTACTTGCCCACATTTTGGGCTGATGCTGCCATGCATTTGTTAATGTTTCATATAGCTGCTTTAAGCTTTGTAGTTTCAGTTTTAATCACCACAGGCATTGATCTCTCTCATCTTCCTTTCCTTTTAAGATTGATCTTCCTAATCACCCAGATGTTTCATACACCGATCAAACAAATTCATGTCTTGCTCAAAGTTTCTTTTAAGTCTGGTAGCCGCAATAAGTGTGACTCACCCTAAAATGAGGTCTCAGTTACTGTAATCAGTCTAACACTTGCCATGAAGCAAAACATTAGTTTTCAGGCAAACATGAGATGCAGATAATGAAACACTCAGCCTGACAAACTGGCCATGGAGGCTGCTCTGCTACTGCTCTTACCCACACCACTGTCAGCACATCCAGGACAGGTTGCTCCCACCCTCCCAGAGTGAGAGAGTAGTATTGAGACACCACACTGAAACATAATATATAATTTTATTTTTTGCAACACTGAGCTCTAAGGCCACTTTTCAGAAGCTCTCTCCAGCTATGACAACCTACACATGAAGACATGTGGCATCAGAAGAGCCCAGCTGATTGTCCTAGTGAGCTATTGTCCTGTCAGCTAGGGCAGGACAGCCAATACCAGACCAAGCCTTCCTCCCTCATGACAATTCCCATGCCCTTTTGCTCTTAACTTGTTAAACAGCCATTTACTACTGCTCTCCAAACACAACTCACCACAGACATAAGCAAAGCGGCAAAGAAAGCAACTTGTCTCAAGGTAGGTAAAAGAAAACTAAATGACCTATTTCATAAGTAACAATCCAGGAATTAACCTGAATAACACTAATGCTTTGTCTAGTCCTGGATATGCAAATCAATGAGCACATCCCATTCTCAACAAAGATGTCCCAGATCAAACAGCCCTGGCCCACCTCAAATCCCTCACTAAAATTATTTGCAATGACTGATTCAGAAGGTGGAAGACACTAACAGATACTGTGTGATTGTAATAATTGTTCTGCTTGGGAAATCCTTCAATAAATGAGAGAACAGGGCAAGATTTAAGAGTAAATAACTTGTAGATACAGGGAAGTGGAAAATGCAGATCCTTTCTAGAAGAGATATCAGCATCTTACAGGTTGGAAATCAGACTTCTTTCCAGTCAGGGCCAAAAGAGCTGAGGTTTCTGGGCTGAATATATGAGTGCTGGAATCACAGAGCATAGGGAATGTCAACACCTACAGTGCTAATGCTGGGAGGACTGTCTTGCAAACACCAGCTTCTGATAAATCTGATTACTTGTTTTCCCCTTTCAGCATATAGTGTTTCAAAACAACTCTGCTATCACCTCAGAAGTGGTTACAGACAATTTTAGAAACAGAAATGACAACATGCAGGATAGAGATGGCTTCAGGATTGAGCTGGAGAGGTAATTACTTTGAAGATTTGGGTTCTTAAAATCTAGTCCATTATAATATATTTTGGCAAAGGCCTCAGTCTTGGACTAGAGCTCTGTGTATAGCTTTCTGCAATTTCAAACACCCTGAGAGCATCCAACAATCCAGCCACACCGAGTTCAACACAAAAGTAAGCTTGGTTTGAAGACAGAAAGCTCTGCCTTTGTGTTTAACAAGGCAAGTATTAGTCAGGAAATTGGGAAGATTGATGAAAGAAAAAATACATTTCTGCTATATCAGTAACCTTTTGATAATGCTCAGCTTACAGAGAAGAGAGTGCTGCAATTAAGGGTACTATGTGGCAGAGTAAACAGGGTTGGGTTTCTCCCGAGGACTTTCAGACAAAATGTTGCATCTGGAAAGATCCAAATACTACAGAACAAGGTATACACTACCTCACAGCTATACAGAGGAGGAAAAAAAAAAAATCATCTAAACAACTTCTTATGATTACTCAATTACATAAATTTTGGGTTGAAATCGAGTGGGAAAATCTTAAATATTCCCTCAGAGAGGGAATGTTAAACAGTATTTCTGGACTACTGACAAGAATTAATAAAAATTCTTGCCTGAAAATACTATTTCAATTAATTTTAGATGTTGTCACCCTGTTAGTCAACAGTCAGTAGGCACAAAACATGAGTTCGAAGACACTAAGTTGACTCAGATATTTCCTCATGGAAAAAACACTAAAGGAATAGTGTGTATGAAACATGTGGAGCAGTGAGCAATACTAAAGCTTAAATGGCCACGTCTAACAGACTTTTTCTGGCATCCAGTATGGTGCACCAAGTTTCTGGTTTTTCCCACAATCGTTTCAATGGAAATGAAGTCACATTCTACAAGCAATTTCCTGCATACACCTATTCCACAAATTTAGCACCCAAAAAAAAAAATTTACCAGTCTTCGTTATTTGAGAGATTTTATCATCTTTCATCAGCTGCCACATTGCACTTGGACACACCCTCATCTTTGTCTAAAGTCACACTGTGTAGGCAGTAGCTAGGACTTGTTGATTTTTGGGGATTGGTTATAAATAACAAACTTTCTGGTGTGCCCTGATCCAAGACAGCCACTCCAGTTGTTGGCAAATATTTGGAGCTATGTCAATTGTTGACCACTGAGCTGCCAACTGAACCCAAGACGCTCCATGTACCCACAGTCAATATGGCACTTGCAGGACTGACTAAGTTTGACTTAGTAAACATCAGCAGACACCATGAAGGCATTGGAACCTTCTGGATTTGACTAAGTTTTCAGAGATGGGGTCACCAGTATTATTACTGAAACTAGCAGTCAGTCCCGGTGTGCCATAGTCACTTGGAGCCATGACCTTAAAAACAGTCTGGAAAGAATTAAGATTTCAGGTTCATATAAGATGTGGCTCCTCTACACAAAAAATATTAAGAACAAGTACTGGCTGTGAAAATGTTTTCCAGTTCAGAGTTAACTGTCATATCACATTCATGACAAGGATTTTTGATGTCCCAGGGTCATAGAGATAACATACATTCCAGATTATTGGAAATTTATCATTGATGCATAGAATGGTGTGTACTGAATGGGACCTTAAAAATCATCTAGTTCCATTGGCCCACCATGGGCAGGGACACCTTGCACTAGAAGAAGGTGTTCAGAGACCCATTCAAACTGGTCTTAAACACCTACAGGGATGAGGCAACTGCAATATTTCTGGGTAACTTGTGCCAGTACCTCACCACCCTCATAGTAAAGAATGTCTTCTTCCCCATTGTCCAATAACTACATTTACAAAGAATCCCTCTCTCCATCATTCTTGTAGGCCACAATAAGGTCTCTTCTCCAGGATGAACAATCTTAACTTTCTCACAGGAGAGGTGTTCCAGGCCTCTTATCATCTACCTGGCTCTTCTCTGGACCTGGTCTAACTGGTCCACATCCTTCTTAAGCTTGGGGCCCCAGAGCTGGACACAGTACTCCAGATGGAGTGTTATGAGACTGGAATAGAGAAGACTCACCTCCCTTGGCTGCTGGTCACAGTAGTTCACACTTCAGTTTACATTAACTGAGAGGTGTTTCAAAGGTCTAATTCAAACCGTTTTCAAATTAGCTCACAAATCCATGGACTGTACCTTTAAACAATACTAAACAAAACTTCTGTAACATGTAACAAAAGAGTATGCAAGGAAACATTTGTTTCAATTTCTGAATACAAAATTCTGGAACACTTTGAGGCAGAATTATAAATTATTCATTTCCCAAACAAAATCTTTGTTATCTTAAAAAATTAAGGTTAGGAAAAAACCCTGCAAAACCTACAAGAGCATTTGAGGCTTCCTGATCACTCATTTGCACTCAGACATATGACTGTCTGCAGTAGCTCAGGAACAACACGTGTCTGCTTCTAGCAGGCAAACCCTTTTATAATAACCCTTTGCCACAGGCACACCAAAGACTTCTTATACTGAAGACAGCAAAGAAAGGAACACAGGCTATTATTTCCCAAGGCCAATCCCCCTTAATTTCCTGCCACCAGAGATTTTTTCCCATGAAAAGTGAGATGTGAGCAAGGAGAAGGAAGGCTCTTTTGGCACCACAACTGGGTAGCTCAATGCACAAGACATAAGAGACAATGGAGAGAACAAAATCCTCTTATGGGGATAGAATAGAATTTGTAAAGTCAGGATTGAGGCAAGGAGGGAAGAGATACAGGAGCAAATTCTGTAAAATGTTGGGATAAAAGTTTTTCACTAGAGTGTTTGAATTAAACATCAGCTAAACCACATTTGGCAGCCTCATCTGTCTGCTATCCAGGACACGCAGCAGGCAAGGCAAGGTAGTATTTCAGTCCAATGGGGAGAAATTCTTCTAACTCTGCGTATTCTCCCCTTCACACCTGTCTTTCTCCTCCACCTAAGATCATACCCGCATACTTAGCCCAATACAACAAGAGCCCAATACAACAAGCTCCAGGCAGCATCACATTTATGTCTGCTGTACGGTGAGAACTTTCAGCACGTGTCATTACACAGGTGCTGTAGTCTCAAGAAAAAGCTAGTTACATTTTAAATGATTACAGTAACTTAAAACATTGTTATATAAGAGCTCATAACTATTTTGTCCCTTTTAGAAAGAGGACAATAAATTCAGTGTAATCTTTTTCTTCTTAGTAAGATTTATATTCTCTGGTGTCAAACACCCCAAGAACACTTGTCGAGGGCAGTTCAACTCCATGATCATTCCTGGTCTGACAATTCAGGTTCTGCCACTGCATCAATGCAGCACCAGCCAAACCTTGTAACCAGAGCAGGTCTGAGCTGGCAATGCTCTGAGGCAGCCTCCCTGTTACCCAAGCTCTCCTCACTGCAGTGGGGTAAGAGCCAACAGCACTGCAAGGAAGCTGCAAAATACAGGAACAAGATACATGTACAGATACTAGAAAAACACTTCTCAAACCTTCAGACAGACAAAATTCATCCCTAAGCCTGTATTCCCAATATAATCTTGTCAGTATCTAATGCAGCAGTTTAGTAAGTATACAGAATAAAGTATACCAACTATGGGAACAGATAATTCAATAGGCTACTGAGAAAAAAAAAAAAATTGTTTTACACCACCAAATACCTATTACAGGTGTTCTAACGGGGTTTTTTACCTTCAGGTCTGTCATTACATTGGAAGTAATTTATCTTTAGATGAAAAATTGAAGAATAATGAAAACAGCTTTCTGTAGACTTCCTCTGTCAAAGAGCAAATTTACAAGCTAGCACATGTCACACAGCAATGAAACTAGAAGGACTGAGTCTTCTCCTGTATCTCCAGTTAAGGGTATTCAGTCCATTCGCTGAACATCTACCCTGAGAAAGGGCTCTGGACAAAGGTAGACACTGCAAGCGCTCAAAAATCTACCATAGTGTGAGTCTGGAGGGTAGATTCACATGAGATAGTAGACTAATATGCTAAGTTGAATTATAAGGATGTACGATATGTCATTTCTCAAGTCTTTCCAATATTGAACTACTTGCCCTCCACCCCCGCCACCTTAAAAATGGCTATATTTCTTGTAATCTAGTTATTCTATTGTCAAAACATGTAGGCTCGGATTTACAAACAAAAATACACATGCATCTTCTGGTCAGCAGGCAAATATCTGCGCTCACAAATTGCATGTTACATAGGATCTTCAGGCTACTGTTCTGGACTGGATCTCACTGCCAGACACTGTACAAACTAGGAAAAAAAAACAAGCACCATTAGCACAAGGGTTTTGACAACACTGCAGTAAAATGACATCCTGATGTAAAATTAAAGATGTTTGCTAGGCCAGCCTTTCTCCTGAGCTTTCTCAGAGAACTTCATTCTGTGTATTTACTTCTCTGAGTCCTCTTCCCCTCATTTCCTTGAAAAAGGTCATATTTCTGTCTTATGTATCAGCTACCACAAGTTCAGCCACATCCATTTACACATAACTGAGCACTATTGCCATACATGGACCTTGGGACTATTGTACCGAGGGAACAGGAATGCAACAGCAACCACAGTCTCCTAGAGCCAAGTGTCAAAACCTCTTCATTTCAGTCTGTCAAGTGTCAATGCTGGCAGAAGTCTGTAGGGCTCCTCAGACATGTCTCAAGATACTTAAATTCCCACAAAGTTTAGAAAGAGTCTCATTTAACCACAAACACAAGATAGCTTTGGCACTGAGCAAGTAACTACAAGTGCTGTCAGAAAGCTTAACATTTAGTTTTCTCCTTAAAGGTACACATATCCTGTACTCTGCTTGTAAACCTCAGGCTTTCTACAGTACCATCAAGTGAGACTTCAAGAGAGGCAAAACATTAAAGGGCACTAAGTAGTTCTGAAATTATCCTATTGTATATAGCAGAGCATGGACGTATTTTTTTCTAGTAGGGTGCTTTAACCTTATGTACAAAAATGACATGGTTTATTTTATCTTCAGTATAATTATTCTGCAGGCTTGAATGAACAAAGAGCTAAAGCAACTTGGTTGAAGGAAGACGAAAATCCAACTCCCAAGTGTTGCCATCTATGACTGCAAGCATGAAATACAATTCATCATCCTATTGCCCAACCACTTCCACCTACATTTAACTGCCAGTCTCACTGTCTCCAGTAAGACTTGGTGTAACTCCTTCATAAAATTGTAACTGTTTATATTTGCATACCTTGCTAGCTGGTCATTTCAAGGCACAACAGGTTTTCCCAAGATTCAGATGCTCAAAAAAACACCTTTAAAACCCTAGCTTTTTTGTATGACCTTAAACTTTTAGACCAACTTAAAACAGCTAGCACTCTTTACTCAGTTTTTTTTAACTCTTTGCTCCTACTTAATATTTACTAATAAACCCTCAGTCTATGTTCAAAATAAAAAATAAAAAAGGCACAATCCTGAGGAAGCACTCAGATTGACGAAATTGTCAAGAGGCAGTGAACATCAAATACAAGCTATTTCTTTTACTCACAGGCCATCCTATCTCCACATGCTTAGCCCAAATACATTAACACGGCCAAGCTTCAAGGCACCTTTCAGAATGCTATGCTGGTATGTAGCTGGTCTAGTTGAAAGTTTTGTTTAGTTTCTACATGCTTACAGCCAGAATGACATTTTTCTTGCAGATTTACAAAAAAAAAAAAAAAAAAAAAAAAAAAAAAAAGGAAAAAAAAAAAAAAAAAAAAAAAAACAGTGAAAATCAAGAAATTTTTTTAAAGCCTGTTTAGTTAGACTAGCACATCACTGGAGGTTCAAAGCATTCAAAATAATATTGAATATCGGAATTCCAAAGGAAACTTTCCTTCCAACAAGCTTCCCTTCTCCAGAGATTAGTTAATCAGAAAACAAATAGCGAAGTGCCACAGGTTCTTCTACCACCTTTATACATTCACTGTTTTCCTAAATAAAGAACTTGTGATTTGAATTCCACCTTGGCCATTTGCTCCATTTATTTCACTGGTATTACTTAAACTTTCTTACTTTTTATTAGCAATATGCATTAACAATCCTCAATAAAACAGGCAAAATTTTGCCATATGGATTAAATTTCCTTATATTTACCTACTGTGATCTCAACTCAACACAGAAGACTGTAAATGAAATAATGAAAATGACATTTTAAAGTTGCCAGGCTACTAAAATACACTACGCAACTATGAAAGACAAAAAACATCAGTGTCTATAGCATGCCTCAATATCAATCCTGTAATTAGATTCAGTCAGAAGATCAATGCAATTATCTTGCCTACAAATGCCATCAAATTGATTTCTAGCATTAGGCGGTTTATATTTCATTTTTCTTTAACAAGAATTGCAAGTGTATTAATTCAAGTGTATACACATCTACATAAAAGGACGAGTAACTTGGGGACAGTAAAATACTGTGACAATCATGCAGAAAAACCTCATCCAATAGGCATTCACTTGTATGCAAGGTGCTGGAACTGTAGTCACAGCAAGTGAACAGGAACAGGTGATGTGACTGCAGCCTTCCGCAGAAACCTAAAGGCAACTTTCATTATGTGTAGTCACATAGCCATTGCCTGCGGCCACAACCCCACCCATCAACACTGGTGCCTCGAGCACAAGGCAGAAAGCCACTGTAGAAGCAGAGTGGAAAAACAGGAAAGTGAGGCTGGAGACTGTCAGTAGAAAGGGCAGGGCACAGAGAGAACTCACTACAGTGGGCAGCAGAAAACCCGCATTCAGTCTTGTCCACACCTCTACCACACTTCTCTTAGCTGTTATTTGCATAGCAGAGCCTCTAAACTGGCAGCAGTAAGATCACCCTAATTTTGTTAAGACATTTTACCCAGCATATAGGACCAGCATAAAGTACAACGCTTACTGTAGCAAAGAGGGACCCCAGAGACTGAAGTAGGTAGGCATGTCTAATAAGAACTACTGATGCTTCACCAAAAAGCAAATTAGTTAAAGTTCAAAAGAAAGAGTGCATGTAGCACAGGGTTTTATGTCACTGTTATTATTCTTCTGTAGAAAATCAAAAGACTGATGGTCATTCAAACAATAACTGATAAGATAATGGCCTGCAAATGCTGCACAGGATTATTTGCAAAATTTGGACTTGTTCAATTTCTGTTTCATTCTTGAAAGTGTCAAAAATCTCATCTATATTACAGTTTGGGGCCAGAACAGCAATTCATAGCTACATTTGTAGTAAACCACTACTACTCAGAGGTTGGTTAGAGAAGAACTACTCTTGAATGGAAGAAAGAAGGAAGACAAGAACAGGGAGAGGAGAAGTGAGAGAAAGAAGAGATGAGCCACTCAGACCTCCTGAAAGAAGTCCAACATGATATTCTGTCTGGGAGGAAAGAGCTACCAAATGGACTCAACATTCAGATCATTGGGGAGATGACATCAGAAAGTTTCTTGTCACCAAACTCTCGATACAGTAGTCAACTGAAAGAAATGTGGTAATGTGTAGCTTAAAGAAGATAAAAGAAGGATGACAAGTAGGAATAAGGGAGTCGAAGAGAGAAATTGAGGAAAAAAGCTATGTCTTTGTCACAGACTAACTCAGACAAGCAGTAGAAGTCTTGCTCTGAATTATAAGGCTCTAAAGGACTGAAACACCTGTCTAGTAAAAGCCATAGTAAGAGAACCACTTAACCACTGAGTAAATTGAAAATCACCATGAGAAAGACTAAAGTGTAGAAACCCTCAGCCCTGACATCTGGTCTTCATTCTTCCTTTGACAATTCATCATCTCCTGGTTCTTTCCCAGCCCGTCTGTTGCAGAATTCTTCTACTAAGGTCTGAATAAACCATCTGCTTCACTCCTTCCAAAGTCTGAAAGGAGTTTCAGAAAACACCTGAAATGTGGTGACACATTTTTCCTTCAGGACATAAAAACAAGCATGTGAATATGCATGCCATGAGGTTTGCAGCTTCAAACTTAAGAGATCTGCCAGACTGCCTGATTTTTCTTCTTAAATAATTATTAGTCATAATACCTTTAAAGTTTGTAGTTCAAAATCTTTGATTTACAGGCACAGCGGCTTGGGTCTATGTTTATGTTGTTTTGGGTTTTTTGTTTGTGGTTTTGTTTTGTAGGTTTTTTTTAAATTTTAGTGGGGACAAAACACCTTAGGCATTATAGATGATAGAACTGAAAATTTTGTTTTCACCTACAGACACAGAATGGGATTGAGCAATTTTAATACAAAAAATTGGCTTAAAGTTCACAGGAATGTGAAGAAATATGTTGCAGAATATTAATACAGTGTTCAGGGGAAAGGCACCTTCATTTTTTCTGCTTCATGGGTGAGATGATAAATTCTTGCAAAAAGAAGACAAGTAGTATTCTTGTGCAGGCATCCAGTCCAGCAGCAGTCTCATGACAGCAACGACCCTAGTTATCAATTAAAGACTGCTTGGCTGCCTCCGCTACACAGAAGACAAGGGTTTGCAGAGGTACAGGACCTGGCAGGGCTGGCTCCAGAGTAACCCCCTCTCAATACTCCCTGCTAGGTCACTTCAGGAGCACACTGCACAGATGGGCAGACTTTGTTTGTGGGACATTTGCCCAGTGTTTCTAGACAATTCTGACACCTATTTCTCATTTACATACATACCCAATAATATGAATTAATTTTCCCCTCATCAACAGGAGTTAAAATCATAGAAGTGAACAAAATCACAAGAGATTTGAGGCTTGAATAATAAAATTTTGAGCAAGGTTTGAGTAGAGCAGACAAACCCTTACCCTTTCAGTCAGTACATGCAGTATCTATTTGCCGAAACTCAAAACTGGTCTAAGTGACAATAACACATCTACTATTGCACATATCACTGCAAGGATCATCAGATACAGAGTGAGTCAGATGTTCCTCTAAAGTTATCAATAAACCTTACTTTCATTTCCAAGACAAGTCCTTGACAGCTGCACTCAGAAGATAAACTTTTGCCTAAATCATACTCTCGAGTTTCTAAGTATAACTATTTCCTACTACTAAAATTCCTCTAAGCTGACAGAAACTTTGTTAATCTCATTTTGAATAACTTCATGTTTTCAGTTATTTGCTTATGCCTACTCCATAGCCCAAAGTAACATTTGAGTTAATGGAGTAAGTACTGACCGCAGGACAGCCTTCTCATTACCTTGAATTCATTTACTCTATTGAAAGCATCACAGTGTAAATGCTAAATAAATATCAGTCATGGATAAAATATTAGGAGCATATCAGAAGCATTGCACAAACACGTCAAAACTATAGTATTCTGCTTGAAATAGCTATGCCAAGACCTCTGAAATAAAAGAAGCATAACTAGCATTCAATCACTGATATGGCAACTACAGTATAAACAACAAACTTAACATCAGGCTAAGTTATGGGTTTGCAGTTTTTGAAGTCTCTATCCAACAAAGAAATTTGCATGTTTAAGGGTTTAGAATGTAGAATTTTATAATCTTTTCATAGCTGCAATGTGTTTCCTTTGTAGAAGAACTACTTCAAGAATCTAGACTTTTGCTACGACTTTTAACATCTCTTTCTCCAAGCTTTGCCATGGTTTCTAATTCACACTTTATAGTCAGTCTTCTTATAACAAGACATTTACAGCCACTAGGGACTGGAGCAGTCTTAAAAAAAAAATAAAAATAGTTACTCCTTGAGCAGTATCTTGCCCAGGTGAGTTTCTACAGTTTATTTTCATATGGGAACTATTTCTTAGTCTGTAAGTTGTGAGCACAAGTGCAATACCCTCTTACCTAATTTGTAACAGTTTTCATGCAAATGGTCAACTTCCAAGAAAGTCTGTACTTTATAACCATAGGAAATTATATTAAAACATCTTGATCACATGTAAATTTGCATCTGAAATGTGCCCAAGAAGCTAGCAGAAACCAATTCTGCTACTGCTTTGAAACCCAAAAGTCTTGTCTGCTTATTTCCTTATCCTTTTGGGAAGTCCAGATAGGCCTGTCAATGGACAGCATTTGCAGCCCGGTCAGAAGCAGCCTATCAGTCAGCATCTTAGTGATGTGGTTTTAGGAAAAAGAATACAGAGGAACATTACAGAAACCTAGCTCTATTTTTACTGGAAACCTCTGCAAACATTTGTGAACCTACTTAATTTTGCTGAACTTGTGGCTGGGGGTGNAATAGCTGCCCTTCTTTTGCTGTTATGATCCACAGTACTAGGAGATTTGGTTCATTTTGTTCTAACACCTCATATCAGTGACATCTTCAGCAAAACCATGTGGTCTTACTTCTCATTTTCTGTACGTGGATAGAAGCTGGAGGACAAAGGTCTTATTTATTACTTAAATGTAATAAAAACTGTATATTATCTGGATATTCTAACCCATTTGCTAAACACCATTAGTATAGTCAGAGGTGATACAAACGAGAAGTAGGAGGCAGTCTCATGCAGTTCATACAGCTAAGCTGTCTATCCACCTTCAGTCATCATCATCATGGCTAGGCTTCGCAAACAAAGATTCAGTAGTCAGCTGTCATACAACTTCAAACGCCAAACCAAGGCTAGTTCACCATTCAGCCTCCACTAAAGCATAGTGAAGAAACCTATGCTCTGCTATGGCCTGAAAAACACTATTCAAAGGTACTTCTCAGCTAAGATGTAGTGAAATCATATTACACATCTGGTTTTGTTAAAATAGCTGACCGTTTTTGTTCAGTAAAAGCTCTGTCCCAGATTCTTCTAAATATAATCCCTGCTTTACACAATACTCATTTGAGTTCCTTTTCAGTTACACAACACAGCCATGCTGATATTTCAGTGATTATTTGTTCTGCTATACTGTACTGAGAACATACAGAATTCAGGACTTATTTGCCACTGAATAGAGGCCGTCCAGCTATGACTTGGGTAAATCAGTTGGGCTTGAAATACTAAAAATCCCAGAAAAAAAGCAGAACAACTCATCCCCCATAGTTTTGAGGCCCTGTAAGTCAGGAGTAATTTTATCAAAGCAGAAAAAGTGTTGAAAAAACATTTTGAATCTTGTTTTATGGTCAAGTACAGTACTTACTTTTCTTTCTCCTTCAAGTAGTCTAGCATTCATACAGTTTCTTTCAATTTTCTTACCACTGTAGCATTACCTGCAAACACTGCCATGCCTTTACTGACATGGATTTATGAAATTACAGCACTAAAGACAAAATTGCCTCAAAAACATTCCTGCAATTCAAAACTCCCTGGGCAAGAGGAGTACTGAGAGATGCCCCAACCCTGGCAGGCAGACAGTGTGTCAAGGTGTAAGTGCAGCACGGCACAGGCAGCTGGAGGCGGATCTTGATGGTGCATGTGATCCTGCTTCCTGTGTGCGCCAGTCCACCCTTGAGTTCAGCCTGCATGTCTTCCTGCCCCATCACACACTCATTTTCCAGATCTCCATGGGTAACAGTAGCACAGCTTTAACTTGACCTGCCATTCCTCCAACTGCTTGTGCTCAACCCTGCTCCAGCTAGTACATTGTGCTGGCAAACTTGCCTGTGGGTTTGTGCTGCATGTCAGACTGGGGACCTAACCTAGCCAAAAATAATTACATAGAAGGAGTCAAAGTTGCTTCTTCCACCAGCGAAGCTGACTCAAAACAAGCTCAAAACCACAGCTTGAGGGTGCATCTTCAGAGCAATTTAAACACCTTTAAATCCTGGCTGCCACAGTCCCACCTGGCCCGAGAGCCTTCCTGCCTAGGCCAGCAAGCACAGCTGTGAGACCAGCAGTCACCCCTTGCAGAGGCCAAGAGGTGACTGCAAATGCAGCAAAGCAAATCCACTCTGCAAGGAGAGATTAGTTTCCTGACAGACTGGGTATTCATGCCATGATACGAGTGCTGGTGAGAGGTGAAGACTACAGCAATGTGATAGAGCACCTGAAGACACCTCAGCATGTTCAGGCTCTAAAACCTCCTCAGATGCAGCAGTCTGCACCAAGGCAGATGACATGCCAATACCAGTGGTTAAAAACTACAGCCTTTCTCATCAAAGATGATCACCCAAGGCACACAGTTGTGGCCTCTGCAAAGCAAACCCTTTAGTTTTCAAATTTTTTTTGCCTTCTTTCTAATTACTTCAACCAGACTATTAGGCAGAGATATCCCCTGTACTATCTATGATTTCCCCAAAACATCTTCGAAACAACCCCTTAAAAACACTAGTGAAACATTTACTGTTCCATAATCTGATTTTATAAGCCTGTGAAAGCATAGTTGCCTTAATAAAGCCCACTTCAGTACAGAGTTCGGGAAATTCCCATTCCAGCTGCCCCAGGGTCTGTGCTGTGCTCCTAGAACCTATGAGACTCCAATCCTGCCAGTTTACTGAGTAGCTTTACAAATCCAGCATAAAAGCAAAGGAGGATATCCTTAGTTTTCAGAAGGAACAGACTGCAAAGGATTGATAGCATGCATGACTACAAATTGCTCTTCAGACTTTGGAGCCTGGTAAGAACTGGTTTAAACACCTTGTTGTATGCCACAAAAGCTTTTACTGCACTTTCAAAGAAGCAAGTCAGAGTCCACAGGAGAGGACAGAGACCACATTCTTCATCACTCACTTTAGCAGAAGCCACCGACTGCTTAGCCTGATATACCCAGGCCAAGATAAGCACCTGAGATGAGGATAGTAGTTTCTGACAGCTTTGCAGCCTGGCAGGCAGGGCAAGACCACACCTTGAGGCAGCAAGTCTTTATGGCCTATCAGCAATTTGCCAGCAGTTGTGAGTCAGAGCTCTGAAGTGGTCCTGAATCTTGAAGAATTCATAACTCAACAACCTCAGCTTGGGCAATAAATGATAGCAAAGAACTGATATAATTCCTCTGGATAACTATTTCTTACTAGTGCATATTTATTTTAACAAAACAGTAACTTAACACTGACATCACCCACCAGCACAGGTTCTTAATGGTTGTTTATCTGCTTACACATTTCAAAAGGTATTTAGAAGCTACATGGAGTTTATATGAACACCATCTGGTTCAGTATCCAGTTTCTTCCAACTCATGTCACCCTACAAAGGCCCTTGGCCACGAGAGAGAACCCTGTAGGCACTGCCTGCCCTAGCAGCACACGATCACCTCAGAACAGGACACTCTTGTCTTATGCCACAACTGGCAGAACACAACTGGAGTAGTGCCGGGGGCAATGTGTTTGTCCCCATCACAACCCTAACCCTGTGTCAGACAGACAGCAGCTCCCTTCTCCCAAGAGTGAAAATAAGTCAGTATATCCAGCAGTGGACCCTCTGCAGAGCACAGCTCACACGAGGTTGAAGAGGATGTTTTCTGAAGGCGAGCACAAGTGCCGAGGTGTTGGAAGTGCTGACCCATGAACAAGCTGTGCAGGACACAGCTCATGCTGCAGCCCATCCTATCAAGGTCAGCAAATGAGGAGCCCACAGCAGGTGCCCCACTCCAGGATGGGGGCACCTGGTCCCTGCCTTCCTCCTCTTGGCACAGCTTCTCCTCTGTTCAGCACCTGCACTTTCATTCCACAACACGCAGTAGTTCAAGGATACTTTTCCCAAAAAAACAATGAAACAGCCTGAACAAGTGAAGCAAACACAGCAGGTTAATAATTTCCTGCAAGGAACAGAGAACAGGAGAGCATACTTGCTTATCATCCCACTGAAATGTGACCCACCGGTCCTGCCTGTCACTGCCAGGCATTTTTTTTTCCTCTTACACTTAAGGCTATTCCTAGTAAATCATAGTCAGCAACAGTATCAAGCAAATCTGGATCTAGAAAATTTACATAACTGAAACACCACTTAACAGAGAATTCGAGCTACAAACTTGCATACTTCCTATTCCCTGCCTCAAGTACTGGACTTAGTCTAGCACACTCACATGTGCTATAAATCCTGCTTCCAGTGCAATATTAATATTTCCTGTCTCAGCAGCATTCAAGTAGTGTTAAGCGTGCTGTAACATAACTCTGTTCTTTCTTTACCAGGAGACTTCAAGGGAGATGAACCTGCTTTGTACAAAAAGCACGAAGAGAACCACTCCTACCAAGTGAATTATGTGCACTTGGTTAAACAAAGCAGTTAAACTTTCTGAGTTCTCATTCAGTAGTTTAATTATTAGCAACCTACAAAAGAGTGGAACAGATAAACAGTGTATTTGGTTGCCAAATAACACTCATCAATAAAAAAGGAGAAAAGTGTACTTACAAGCCACAAGTACTACAAGAAGGTATACACCCAAAAGAATATATATGCATAGGATAAAGTTGGGGGTTTTTTTTAGCATAAAAAGATCCCATCTGTTTTCACTTGAAAAAAATCCTATAGAACTTTTATAAAATTTCCCTCCCCTCCTTTTTCATGAAAATGCAGTAATTTGTTTTCCTGCACGTAATAGACATGCAGAGAAATTTTTAGGGTGGTTTTTTTGTTTTGTTTGGTTTGGTTTTGTTTTTGTTTTTTTTTGTTAATGTTAAAAGCTTTTTGAAAAGCCACTGGTTTGCAAGCTTTCACATCCTGCCTAACAAAGAAGCTAGGTGTAGTTTCACAGGGAGGTGTAGGCTGTTTTTCACTTCAGGTTTTCCCTGCCTGTCACCACCGGCAGAGCAGTGTTCCCTCATGAAGCTTCATGCTACTTATTTGCCTCACCTTCTAACTTCCAGTGCCAAACAGTAGCAGTTGTGGGAGCCACAATGAGAAGTATAGGTAGTGCCCTCATCACTGGAAACCAAAGTCAATTTTCCCCTGTATTTACTCATTATCTATGCCCACTGAAACTGGCATTCTGACTTCAGCAGGTGAAATGAAGACTCTTATCTGCTTGTCTTCAATAGATGATTGATGATACTGATGCTGAAGAACATAGGGTCTTCTCCCACTCAGTACACAGGGACTTGGACATATGCTAATTCCATTACTCTGAGCATGGAAATGCCCGAAATCCTTTGCAAATCCAGACACTCATGGCCTCACTTACTGTAGCTTTATTCCATTCCTGGAGATGCAGTGAAGCCATTCAGACATTTCATAAAAATTTAAGCAATTTTTTCTGCATACAGATTTCAGGTAAAATTATATATAAAGGAGCTGAGAGTGTCAGGAAACAGACATTCTCAAAGATACATTATTGCCTGATTTGCTTTCTTCCCGTGTTCAAAACTTCAAGTTTAATCTGTGAGATACATCTAGATTTATACTTTTTTTCCTCTTCATAATCTTCCACAGCACCAAACATTTTTCTTGTAAAAATGGCTCATAGCTCTAGTTGTAATACAAATCTCTGCAGTTCTGTGAACCTCTACACCTGATTGTGCTGGGACTGAGAAATAAACCAGGCAACAACTGTAGTTAGACTGGAAAAAGTCTCCTTAAATTCAGTTGCAGTGTGCTTGTTAATATGGTTTCTGCTGTATAAGCTGCTTCCTTGTAATTTTATGTTCTTCCTTGAGTTGGTACTGGAGATGAATATCTGCCTGAAGGACTCAATGGAACACCAACAAAAATCTCTTCTGCAACTCTTTTAACCTATTGACATCATAGCAGACGTAAAGCTGGAGACACCTTTCCAAAAGCAGTACAGGAAAACAAAAGGCTTTGGCCCTACCAGGCTAAGAGAAGGCTCAAAGACTTTTCTCTGTTCTCCTGATTCTCCCATGACCCATGTCCATCTTGAACGAGTGCCCTTCCAGAAAGGATTGTCTTGTTTGTTTTCATTCAACTATTTCCACTTTGATGATGGAAATAATCAGCTCTAAGAATTTTTTCTAAATGTTCTTTGAGTTACTGTATCAGCAAAGCTTGTACTATAAAGCTAGTTTTTAAGTTAGGTGTATGTCTTCCCAGTTATTTGTTCTGTGTTTATGCACAAAAGGTCTTAGACTCAGGGATGTTTTTTCCCCTCCAGAGATATCCATCAGTTTGCAAAATGTAGCTGAGATCTGCATGAGTCTTCCTCTCTAGTTATCAAAATGAAATGCTACTGATAACCATGCACTGATTCATATAATAGTACCTCACAGAAAATTACCATAATAAAATGTTAACCTTCTTCATAGCAATACACAAACTCTGCCAGGAGACTGAAGCCAAAGTCAAAAGTCCAAATTAAGTAAAGTGTTTAAAACAGTTCTAGTTCACTAAAACAAGTGCCTTAGAAAATTGATAGCTTAACTTGGACAACTTATTAACTCTTTTAGGAAATTCAGCATAGATGCTTTGATCCACTCCAATCCTTGGGACAGGAGACCAAATACCAAAAGTGGCTACTCCTCAAAACATAGACTTTTCCTCAGTCACCACAGCAAAGTGCTCTGAACTACCATAGCAAAGCATAACCACTGAGAGGATAGACATTATCTTTAAAAGTTCATTTAACATCGTTAACATAGTCATTCTTTCCTAAAATAAATAAAACCTATGGTTCTTAAAATAGTCTGAGCAGCTCTGGCAATAAGGTAAATCATTCCCAGCACCTGGGCAGGAACCACAGCACAAAAGATGAACCCTTTCCTTTAAGTTAAAGCCTCATCTTCGGCTATGTTGGATTAATGTCAGACTAGCAACTTTCACCTGTCCAGACTCTCATATTTTCAGACCAGCCAGTCCAGATCTACACAGGAAAGCACCAGCAACTGGAGCCTTGATGGGCACACCACATACATTCCTGCATCTCAGAAAAGTTCACCAAGTGCTAAACTGAGACTAGGGCATGATGCAGCACTATCTGAACACTGCACAACAACTTGTGTCATGGCATGAGCTGCTGAGAGGACTAGAAGACTGGTTTCATAAGCAAGATATTCTCCTTTGCAAACACACTAGCATGATCATCCAGACTGTGTCTAAAGCAACCATTGAATGTACCTTCACAAGGCTCTCACCTGCCTACTGGGCAAAATGAAAATTACTGGGTAAAATGAAAATTTGAACCCACAGGCAGGTTCCATAAACTGCCCCAGCTGGCAGGCATCAAGAAAGGAAACACTTAGAGATGCATAGCATCCTCCAAGCTGAAGCTCTCACTGCCAAGCACCTCCTTTTCTACCTGCCCTAGGTGGAAACGAGGTGGCCACTAACATTGTCACGGGGTTTTGTGCTTTTTTCTAAAAAGCTATTTCGAAATTGGTCTTAAACAAAGCTACTATGATAAGAACTGGGAAGGTGCTCATTAGACCACAGAATGCCAGGGTTTTTGTGAGCTTTGCAAATCATCTGCATGTTCACATTTTGCAACTCCTGAAGTATCAGGGACGTTTCTTCTAGGGCTGGCACATGCCCTGCTCTGCCCCAGAGAAGCCAGAAAAAGCAGAGCAGGGTGAAGGATCCCAGGAAGGCACAAGCACTGCCGAAGGAGCCCTGCACAAGGAGGAGCGAAGGTGCTTCAGGGCTTATTTTACATACAGGTTTGGGAAGTAAATATAACTCCACTGCAAAGAGCTGCCTGCTACCTGTAGAATCTCTCCCCTCCCCTCTATTATTATTTAAAGTTACAAAATTCTAAGCCAAAGTTATAAAACTAGAAAGCACGTAAAGTTCTAAAAGAAAGTAATAAAACTAGAAAGCAAATGTTTAACTTTATAATCCGAAATTCCGAGGTGGTAATCTAAAGGTTACAGTGTTACAACCCGAAACTACAGTCACAACTCAAGTTACGAAGTTACAACTCAAACCCGTACCTCAAACCATCAAGTTATGAAGTTAGAACCTGAAGCCCTAGCTCTAATCTAAGGGTCCCGAGCAGCAATGTGGAATCATAGCTATAATCCATTCAGAAAGTTGCAGAACAAAACCCAGCCTCATGAAAACCTGTTCAAAACCCAGCCAGAGCCGGCTACGAGCTAACCTAAAAGGAGCCGGAGCGCAGTCTACTGGGCGGGTTTTATCCCCCCTCTCAAGTCCCCATTTTAATATCAAACCGAGAAGGCCGGCAAGGGGGGAAGGAAAAAAAAAAAAAAAAAACAAACCCACATGCAAATAAAAAGT
>VXAU01003322.1:131474-240366 GCA_013399695.1 Formicarius rufipectus
AAAAGAAACAAACAAACAAACAAACAAAACCCCAAACGAACAAACCCCAAAGGTTAAAAAAATTAAAATAAATAAAAAATTTAAAAAAAAAAAAGAAATTGAAAAGAAGAGATAATGAAACAAAAATGTCTCAAAAAGCAAAAAGAAGGAAAAAGTTCACAAAAATGAAAAAAAAAGAAAGGTGATAAAATGCAACCCCTCCTCATAAAGGAAAACACACAAAACCTAAATCCCTCAAACTACTAAACAATTGATATAAACCAAATTTCACAACACGGAAGGCCAAGGCACCTCACCTATGGTGCTTTGGCAAGAGGTGAAGAACCAAGTTCAGTACTCCCTCTTGCACTTTTGCACTTTTGGGAAACTCTCACTCCCTACAAGCAGTGCTTTTGCCAGGCCAGAAAGCCACCATCACAGTCTTCAGGGTACCTTTGGAGTGGGGTGTGCCTGTATGGGTATGTTGCATGTTGGTGTCCCTTTCTGAGGGATCTGTGAGGGAGCTGGGCATCTTCCTCCAGTTGTGGCTTCCCCGCAGGGTGTCCCTGTCAGAGACAGGACTTGATTTTGGACAGTAGTGCAACAAATGCATGGATCAACAATTTGTATTCTGTGCCCACAGGCTAGCAGATCACATGTGAAATGCACTTAGAGACCCTCAGGGGTGAGGGTTTCTCAAACAGAGGAGTATTATAGTGCCATATCCTCTTGGCAGTTTCTAAGCCCCTAACATGAAGTTTTCTGGAAGACAGAGTGAAGCAGTGTCTGTGCATAACCACCTCACAGAGCCCGTGGGACACAGTGCACCTGAGCATGTTTGTGGTTTAGTGCGAGATGCCAGGTGACTCTTGATGTGTATTTGCACATTGTTTGAAGATTTCAGTAGTTTCTGTTTCAAACTAAAACAGTGCAGGATCCATAGAGTCTGCTCTATGGTTTTTCATGGGTATGGGAATGTTTGTACTTTGCAAGGCCATCGTTTTGTCATTCCCTATCTCTAGCTGAGCTGGGCACTGCTCACTCACTGGAAATACGCTGAGGTGGGGAAAGACACTTCTGATGGTACTTAAAATGTGGATTATTCAGGAGGAAAAGATTGAAAGGGTACGGGAATAAAATGATGCCCAAGAGGAAACACTGTTACTTTCCTTGAGGTCCTTTTGATTTCCTTTGCTCCCTTTTCATCCATATTTCGAGACCAGGGGTGATGATTTATCATATAGGTGCATGAGATGCAGACACAAGTAAAGCAGCAGTCTGCACTTGGATTTCTGAATGACTTCTTGAGTTTTAAATAATTACCAATTTGCTTGCTTCACCTCATATAAAAGAGAGTGATCAAACACCTCACAGAAAAGAAGAAATTGGCTGCCACAATTTGAAGTACATTTGAGTTGATTGGAAGGGTTACGTTTGTTTTAAATTACTATTTCTACTGCCTTTAATATTGTTATACTTAGCCTAAGTCAAAAATATACTGTAGAACACTTTATTCATCTCTTTTATTCTTTAGTCAAGATCAGATACTTCTAAGTTTTCTTAAAAAATTTTTTTCTGACTTAAATCAAGCTTTATTTTGACACAACATTTTCATGTTTTAAATAACAACTCTTCTCTCTTGAGAAGTGCTGAGCTTGTTCTGCAGGTTGTGTAGATGCAGAGTGACACCATGACAGGGTTGTCTCTCTCCTGAAGGAACATCCTGCCAAAGCCTCGGAGGGTTTCTGTGTGGCAGTGCCAGTCTCTGGCACATTTTCTTGTTCCCTCTCTTGCAATGGCCGGAAAGACATGGTTGTGTTCAGCCTTCGTGTTGCACACATGTACACTGACACCCCTTACTGTTTTTCGCTGTCTCTCAGACTCTGTGCCTGCAATGAGACCTCTCCCTCCTCCATCCCATGGTTCTTCACGCCCTGGGTTGACGCCACCATTTTTGTCACTGCATGGGGACTCACCTAATTGTCCCAGACTGAAAACTAACTTTTTTCTTTTGGTAGGATTATTTCTTAGACCAGTGGTTCCTTTGTTGCTTTCACCCAGCTGCCTCTCGAATGTGAGTGCCAGCACAGAGCAGGGGGCAGACTAGGGGGACAGAAATGAAAGAACAGGGCAGGGAGAAGTGAGAATTTTTTTTTACAACAGTAACTTCTGTAATGCTTGCAGAACAACAGGCGTGACAGAAACCAACTGCTCTCAGCAGGAAATGAGACAGGTAAAAGAATATTGGAGTAATAAGCAGCAGCCACGCAGGTCTGCTCATGACATTTTGCATTACATTTGTTAATCCCTGTTTTTCCGACTTAAAAGGCAAACTCTGTCAACCGTTCATGGCATGAAGATTTAGACACCTCTGGCAGCGACCAGGCAGAGAGGTTGCAGCCTGCCTCTGCAAGCTGCTGGGTGCTGCATGTCAGCTGGGGGAGCAGCCCCTCTGTACCTCCCTTCTCTTCTTCCCCTTCCAAAGTGCCGCTGCAGCTGCAGCTGGCTGGAAAGCTTCCCAGCAAGATAGGCAGCAAAGTATGCATTCTCCCACTGTCTTAGGGGTACCTGATTTCAGCAAAAGATGTAAAGTCAACCACAGACTTTAAGTCTGGCTACACCAGGGCTAGTGTTATGGGCCATATTCCTTTTTATGTACTCGAGCACTCCACTTTTATGGTTTTAAGAACCATGCACTAAAGAAATCAGTGTCGTCAGCTATCTAGAGTAAATGTTTGAATGTGAACATTTCCTGTTCATACTCTGAGTCCTTTCATGGAGCTTAAGATCAATGTCCTCACCATATTATCAAGGACACTGTGGCGGGGATAACATATTTCCCACTACATTCTTGCTAACAATACAGCTCCAGCTTCCACACCTACCTGTGACTGAAACAATGTGCCCCAAAAGGGAGAGAATGTGGGAGCAAGATAGGGGTGAATGGTCTGTATTTAAATGCAACTGTGTGTTCAGAGGTAGCTCTTCACTGCTCCGGATCTAACAGGGAAATAAACTGATGGAAAACTCAAAGGACTGAGCGTTGAAAATGTACCCTTACCACATTTCAGAGCCTGTACTTTGATCAAAAAACTGGAGGACTGCTACTTCGTGTTTCCTGACAGTTCTGTTGTGTACAGAGGGATTTTATATGGTGAAGGATATTGATATTTGAAATTCTTTGGTGGCTTATGTAGCAGTGACGCAAGTACATGCAGGTAATTAGACACTGGACTTTTTGTTGGAAACAGCAGCTTTAAAGTCACTTTTTCTGTGACAATGCCTGAATCTTATTGCTAAATCATATGCCTTGGCTGGCTGCATTTTTCTTACAAAGAGAAAACTGCATTTATAAATTTAAAAGATGTTTCACTTGGTAGTTTTGGTTTTGATTTGGTTTGCTTTAGTTTTTGCTTTTTCCTACTAGGCAGTGCAGAGAATTTCCATATCCTTTTTACTTTTGTAGGAGAGAAAGCCTGGGTTGGAGATCACCCTGATAAGTGGGAGTGGAGAACTGCTCCATGGGTGGGTCAGTCTGAATCTGTGCAGCACAATACGGAAGGAGATTAGCTCCAGGCAAGCTCCCAGTTACGGCAAGGACCTTTTCAATTGTTTCCTTCTTACAGCTAATTAAAGGCTGACAAGCTTAAGCTGGACGTGCTACATGGGTGCTTGCGCTAACCTAACTGCAGTGTGTCGTAACCAAAAATGTCTGGCTGGCCTTTACGGTCCCTTTGCCCACTAGCAGATCTTTCCCTCACCAGTGGTGTGGACTCTGAGTGTCTCAGTATGATGTGAGTGTTCCTGCAGTTCTGCTGGACATTAGAGGTTGACAAAGGGAGCCAAAGAGATGGTGATTCACAAGGGTCACCGTGGCAGAGCTGGTGTCCCTGCATGCTGACAAGGATATCAGGGGGAACACCAGGTGAGCCTAGATTAATAATTCTGCATAAGTTGCAGTGAAAAGGCCATAAACTGCTGTGTTTATTAATCCAACACAAAGGTTAAGAGGTGCTCAAGGCAATGTTAGGAAACAAAAAATCAGGAAGTGACCCCAGCACAGCTGCCTCTACAGTCTGCTGTGGATCTTGCAAAGAGCTGCCTCCACAGGGAGGGGGATCAGCTGCAGGGATCGTCTCGGTGAACTGTGACGAGTTACAGCCTTCCCCTCAGCACAGTATTCATCTTATGCATTATTTATTGTCATGAGGTAAGTAAACAATCATAATTGGCCACAGAGATCCTGGAGAAAACACAGACTGTGTCAGTAGGGAGACTGGCACTTCCCTACTCGGGAAAAGCAAATTAGGGACATCAGTTGCCTCTGCTCCCTTCCTTTTGTGCCTAGAAGGGAGAGGTGATGATGCAACCCAGCACTCCCTATCCCGATTTCTTTCTCAGCTCTTCCTTTCTAATGAGTGAGGGCCTGTGGTCACAGCAGAAACATTAATTTAAAAAGCATATTAAGCTCAGGCTAGACTGGAGCTATGTCAGTCAAGTCATTTGTGAGATTTCACAAATTCAAAATATCATGGCATACTGAATGGCAGGTAAAATGGAGGGCGGTAACAGAAGAGCTGAAATGCCTTTCTCTTTCAGTGGCAACAGTTCCTTCTCATAGAGGAAGTGATCTTAACTTCTGAATTGTCCTCATGTATGATTGGTGTACATTAAACACCACAACTCAACATTTAGAGGAACATGTTCCTCAGATTTTATAATGCTTGTGAGGGTGAGCTGTGGTAGCTGGAAATACACCTAAGCTCTATTGGGCACCAATATGTGTAAAAGGAACCTAATTTTGTTGTTCTTCACTTTGAAATAGAAACAGTTTTATAAAAGTTTATAAAAGCAAAAGAAGTGATTTGCAGGATGGAGGAGAAACCAATGTATGAGTAACCTTGAACCAAACTTGTAGAGAAATAAACCAGTAAATGTGTATTTACATGCATGCTAAAGTGTTACGTTAAATGTTTATACAACAAATGTTGAACAGCACTGACACTAACACATGGTTAGAGAAAATACTCCCGTGTCAGAAATATCTCTTCTTTCAGCCACTTGCAAATCTGATGTTGTTTGCCTTAAAGCTGCAGCTACCAAAGTAAGAAGGTGCTTGAGCACCTGCACTTCACTTGTTCTGAGAAAACTAGCCTTTCTAGACACCATGTTTTGAGGTAAAACTAGCAAATATAGTCCTGGAAATATGAAAAACCAAGTATCCTCCATCATTTTTGTCTGAAAAACCTCACAATTTGCAATTCAGTGCTGTGAATCCAAGGATTTTTATTTCAAACACTGGCACCCTGGAAAAAGCAATACTGTGATTCTTCAGAGTCTTTTGCCAAACCCTAAATTGCATGTTACAAACTGGAGAAGCACCGACCATGCTGATGCAGTTGTGCTCCCAGGGCAATCAGTAGGGTCACACCATTATCTCAGTCATGGGATTGAGCTGATTTAATATTCCTCATCACTGCCCAAAAGCTGTGGTTTTCTTTCTCAGAAGCCAGCTTAACTTCCAAAAAGCTGCTTATATGTAAAAGAAGCTGAAACGATGTGTCCAGTACTGAAAGTAAGAAACAGTGGTGGGGTAAGAATACTGGCTTATATCACAGTCTGTTCTCTGCCCATAATTGATTAGATGTCACGCATCTAACATCACTTAAGGTGCATTTTGAAGGTGTATTTTTCTATGCCCTTTCCTATCAGGTGAGAGCTCCCTCTGTTTTACCCATTCTGGCAAGACTTCATTAAATCCCATCTGTCAAGGCGCCTAAGAAACCAGTTTCTCTGCTTGAACAGGTTTAAAAAAANAAAGTGCCCTGGTTCCTGCAAAAAGTGGCACGCATTTAGCAAGACAGAGGTGGAAATCTTTCTGCAAGCACCCTGCCAGAAAAGAACTTTCTCCATTTGTCTGTTGGAATAAATATTTATTCATTTAACAGAGTACTTCAGAGTGGAGTGACCCTACTTGTCTAGACATAATGAATAACCATAAAAATGAATTCAGAACTGTATGAAAGCAGGGAACATCTGTGGCCAGCTGAAGCTCACAGATTCAGCAAATAAGCATTCTTTATCAAGCTGAATGCAGCAAAAGTAAAATCTTGATTGTTTCCTCACATGTTATCCACAAACTCTAAGTGGTCTGCCTATAGTGGTGCTTCCTTTGCAGGAATTTTTATGGGTTTTGGAGTGACATTTTTTTGGTTTTGTAATACAGCATCTATGCACTTCTTTGTGATTGCATGTGCTTAGCAATGTTTCCACTCCACTAAAAGTCTATGCATTATTCACTCATTAATGTTTTATTTATTTATTACTCTTGAGGCACAGTGCTAGGAGCCTTGCACTTACAGAGTACTAAGTGACAGCTAAGGCAACCCTACAACTATTTCTTTCCTGCCAGCAGTTACCCCACAGATAAAGCATGGGCTGAACTCCCACGGATTTCCACCAGACTAATTCTGGTCTTCTTATTTCCATCACTTTTCCACTGGCACGGCTCCAGCCTTTTGAAAAGCTCCTCATTATTCACATTAGTGTAAAAAAATGAAGAACGTGTCTAAAAGACTGACAAATTCAGGCTCCAAGAGGCTCAGCCAGGAAAGCTAATCCCAGCATCCAGGACCCTTCACTTGGGAACACAGTGTCAGCAGCCTCCTCTTATTTAAATCAAAATGGGTTCAGTTTGAATTGCACTCCTGGAAGCATTTTTGTTGGTTTTCTATGGGAAAAACAGTATTCCTCAGATAACCAGATCCCAAACAGTTCCGTGTCTAGCATTAATGAGTATGTGAAAAAATAAGCAGGTAAAAATTAATCAGAAGCTTGTGTAGGTTGGGGAGCACTGGTAACCTCACACTGGCTCACTGGGTTGTGGCAGCACCACTTGCAGGGAGGCCCAAAGCTATCCTCCGCTCAAGACTTGTCCCACCAAAACATGTGGCAGAGATGAGCCAGTCGCTGCTCACCCATCTCACAAGGTGTGTGGTACCTGGGCAAGTGAAGGATCTCAATCTGCTGCTGAGAAGTGACAGAAGAAACCCTATGTGAGCTTTAATAATAAGGTCTCGCCCGTTCCTTCCCATTAGTTATTTTTCCTACTCCACCTGTAGGTCAGTTTGGCAATTGCACCGTTCCCGTGTGGGCCCGTTTATTTTCTATAACCAAATTACTGACGGCAAAATATGCTCCTCTGACATGGTCAGTGTTAATGTTTCCATAGAGAGAGGGTCCTGTGTCACCATGAACAGAGAGTTTTCCTTGGATTCAACGTTCTTTTAACAATAACAACGCCAAGTAATATATTTCATTAGAGATGACTTCTTAAACAGACGTGTGCTTTTACCCACCTTTTTTTTTTTTTTTTTTTTCTTTTTGGTTTATGGTCCTGAGTTTTAACCTGGGAATGGAGCTCCATATGTCCTTGTGTCCCTGTCTTTAATAATGACATATTTTATATATCACAAAACACCGTATGACTTCCCGATCAGTGACTGGTTAGAGTTCATACTAAAAGTGTAATACTGATATTGCTGTAACTCAAAAGTATATCAACGTCTTGTGTTCCTTGGTTCTACTACAATATCTTCACTTACATCTAGTGATGTAGTTGTTTGTTGGTTTGGGTTTGTTTTTGTTTTTGTTTTTGGTTGTTGGTGTTTTTTGTTTTTGTTTTTGTTTTTTTTTTAATTTTTTTTTTCTTTTTTTAACCCTCAGGAGGATTGCTTTTCAAATAATCTAGTTCTACCACCAATGGTGCAATGTTCCTTGTAGGCTGAACCTGGAGTTTGCAAGGGGATCCTTGGAGATGTGTGTGCAAGGACAGCCACTCAATGCTAAATGATGTAGCAAATCCAAGAGTCCATCAATGGCTTCACTTCCAGAACATTTGAGAAGTAGATCTGATTAGTCACTCCTAATCTCTGCAATGTCCAATCTAACTGCAAAGCAAAAGATGTTTTTATTTAAAGCTGGGAACCTACTGAGTGTCCTGAGGTTAAACCGTCTGCATCTGTATGGGCACACAACACAATCAATGCATTATAACACTCTGTTTTAAATGCACAGTTCAGATACATTGTAACCACTAGCAAAAACACTGTTGCTCTGCAATAATCCAACTCTGCATTCTAAAAAAAAAAAAAAGAAACTTTTTAAATTAAAGTGCTATCTGTCTGGGGGAGAATAAAGATCAGATCTGTAGCCTATGCTGTATTTGGTCAAAATTCAGCCAGATTATCTACAGGCATTTCACACTTCATTCTTATAGCTAGTGATTCTTAAATACCTACTTTTTCAGCACTGAAGAGTGTCTTTGAGGAATACTGTCACAATTTCTCATTCTCTGACTAGAAGTGCCACAGCCTGGCTTTTGTGAAGGGTGACAGAATTTACTCAAGAACTGTTAAGTCTGATAGCAGTTTGTCTTCCCATTTTCAAAGCTGAAAACGTTGCCTGGATTGACTAATATAGGCATTTACAGATGTAGTTCATTCAGGTATTTGTTCCTCCCAAGCTATTTAGCATGTACCACTTTAGTCTGCTGTAGTAATACAAAATCATTACAGAAGTCCTAATCGGACCAGTTAGGTTCACTCTGAGAGGCAAAAGTAACATGATGTGAAATGCATCTGCAGAAGGAGTGCATTAATCTGTACACTGTGAAAGTTTTTGGTGACACCAGAAAACATACAGAGTGGTATGATTTTCAGTTCCATTTAATATTTTTGAGGAACTTTCAGCCAAGATTTCTTGTCTCTGCTGCCAATGTAAAGTGTATTTAAAAGTTCCAGAGATGCCAAAATGGGATGGGGAGCATTCAGGTTAGATATTGATCTCATAGAAGCCTAATACACCACCTTACTAACTTTACTTTGCTATAGATTAAATACTGATGGCATAGCTGGCATCCTAGTGGAAAGCAAAGCACATGGATGATTCATATGGTGTATTTTAACATCTAATCTCAGGTGTAGACTGTGCTGGGTATCACAAAATGCCTTCCCCTCTTACATTTGCCTCCTTGATCTCTATGCACATGTCATATCTCACACATATGCAGACACACACACAGAGTGCTATGAATTAAGCATCACCAATTTTATAGCATAGTTTTGACAGCCAGGAGTATATACATGACTGCTTCCAAAACTCTTTCGTAGGAATGTTGTCTACAAGTAAAGTGGCCTTTTTTGCAGGATGATGTGCTCCAACACAAGATTCCCTGCTACTCAATGTTTTCTAGAGATTAGGTGAAGTTTCTGAAAGGTAACTGTTAAGACTATCTACTAATCTTTGCCCACACTTCCTTTCGGATTGTTTTCTTGTCTTCTGCACAAAACATCACAAGATAAGAACAGCACTTCTTCCCAGAAGGCGGAGGCATGTCTCCACTAGAGGATGAGAGCAGTGCACCCTTCAAATGCAGGTAGTTGAGGATGTACATCTAAGGAGACTTACAACAGGAATTAGTACTTCTGTTGATTGTACTTAATAAATAAAAGTTTTTCTTTCATACTGTTCTAGTTGCCAAAGAACAGTCATGAAATCATATATGTCCTTGGGCATTGGATTTTGCAGACAGTATTCTTGCATGAGCTGAAAAACAATTCACATGCAGCTTAACTTTTCCCTGTCAGTGACACAGCTAAATGGGTTCATGTGTTTTGTTTAGCTCATCATCTGTTTGGAATAATCTGTATTTAGAAATGTGTTTCTGATCCAACCATGGAAATGTCAGAATATAAATAGCTTACCATTTTTTTGTTACTTTAAAGCTACTACATTGATCTGTTGATGTTTTTTGGAAGTCCCTAGTGAATAAATTCAAAGCACTTCACATTGTTGCAGTGCTGTTTCTTTTTTTTTTTTTTTTTGGCTTTTGGATTGTTTTTTAGTTGTGTGTGTGGTGTNTGTGTGTGTGGTGTTTTTTTTAGTTGGTTGGTTGCTTTAGTTTTGTTTTTCTGTGAATACTAAGTTTATTGTATAAATTCCCTTTGGCCTTTCAGATGCATGGATGATCACACCTTGAAGCAGTATGCTTTTCACATACAGTTAGACTAGACCCTTTGGGTGATAATGTACTCCTGTAGTGCAGTTACATAGTGAAAGGCCAGATGTCTACTTTGTGTAGTTATGTACTATAAAAATATGAATCCCAGATGGTTAACAAAAGAACTTTGCCTCTTGAAACTATAGTAATTTTTACTTTATCTTTTTTTTTTTTACAATCATTTAAATTCATTTAACTTTGTTAACTTCTTCCATGTTTGCTTTTACTGCATGTTGAACCTCTACTACAGACACTAAAGACGAGATATGCAGAGAACCTTTGCAGAAGAAGCAATTAAGGTAAAACAACTGGGATTTTGTAGAGTGGGTAGTGTAGTGTCTTATGAGTAGAGAAAAACAATGTTCTGCCTATCATCACACCTGGTATGTGCTCATTGCAGAGAACAAATCTTTATTTTAATATAGCAGAGCAAAAAATCATCCCCATTTATTAATCTGATGTACACTAAATAACTTTGCATTTGTTACATAGATGATAAATATTTTGCAGATAAATTTATAAACACTTCCACATTTTATAGATTTATGCTGTACACAGTCATCCTACACAGAGCATGCCCTTTCACAAATATACAGACAATCTTCTTCAAGGGACTTAATCAAAAACACTTGGTCAAACATTTTGGAAGCTGGTAATCTGACATAGAGGAGGATACTGGAAAGATGAGTTCCCAATTGTACCAGCTGGACTTGAAATGAAAAATTCAGAACTCCAAAAGAGAAAATTTATCAAGGCACACACATGCAAACACATATATGCAATAGTGATGACTGTAACCTGCTTTACAGGAGATCGCACAGAGCCGTAAAGGAAACAGAAGTAGAGAGATCAGGACCATTGCCAAGATCTTGTTGCAGATTAGCAGATCTGAAACCGAATTCCCATGTATAAATGGCAATTAAACTTTAAAGTAGCTTGTTACCCGTATATACAATATGTACATGTTACCTTGCACTGAGAAAAGGAGACTGTCAGAAATGGTTATTTTCTTCACAACATATGCACACTAACATACCTGCATCTTTGTACTGAAGACTCCTAGAAAAATTGTATTGCCACTGGGGTGAGAGCAGTTGGAAATCTGAATGGAAGGTAAGGAGAAACTGGAAACAGAAAATAATAAAAAAAAAAACTAGGAAAGAATACATTTGTCTCCTCTTAGCATCAGAAAATGCTAAAAAGTTTCTAAGAAAATCAGTAACCTGACAATGCCAGTCAACTGCAATGAATGCAAAGAACTCTGTACTTCATCCTTGATACGCAATTTATGCATTTCTCTCATTACACTGCAGTGGTAACTACCCACTAAAAACAGATCTACATGTATATTGTATTCTTATATATATTTAGGCCAAATATGAGATACAATTTAGTTGTCTTTTCCACATAGAACGTAGTATTATCTGCAGCTATAGATGTGAATGACAATTTTCCACTTGTAACTGTCTGTTCATGATCACAATTAGAAACTATATGCTACGGCCTCACACAATGAGTATGCTTTCTCCTTGGAAAGTTCTCTGACTTTCTAGGAAGTAATATCATGTAAGCATTGCTACCCTTTCTTACTCTCCTCTCAAAGATTTGAGAGTATTCACTTTATCAACTCACAGAACATGTGGGGATAAAAAAGAATTGTAGGTTGGCTTGAGTGGGTTGGTTGGTTTGTTTGTTTTAGTCTTCTTGTAGAGTTGGCTTTCCTATAGTAAATATACATTTCTTCCTTTGGAAGAAATATGCCTGTTCTTCTGTTTTCTTACTTCTGTAACATGAGTGCCTGACCCTTACCAGAGGAAGCACACTGCACAGAGTGAGCATTTTGCAAAAGATGAAGAATGTAGCAGATGCCAGAGCTTTTGAATGAGCTCTTTCCACCATCACTAATCTGTGTGCATGCACTGATATTTTCACCCTGAATCTGCTTGAATTATCTCCACCATGACTTTATATGGCACTAATTACTGTAGAAGATCTCTATAGGTGTTAATCATTAATTGAAAGACACCCTGGCAATGGCTCTGTTTCAGGCTGGTCGAAGATTGCTGATAAGAACAGCAGCAAATAATTGTTTAACCACACCACTAGAACAACTGCAACTATGTATGCAGAAACAATGAAAAACACACAGTACAGGAAATCACGGACATTTTCTCACACATTACACAGAAGTTAGCATGTTGATATCCCCATGGACCATTTTGAAGGCCTTTTGGTTGAATAAGACAAAAGTCAGAGCTTTTAGGAGTTTACGTATCTCAGAGTGCTGTGTCTCCTAGTCACTGGAATATAGCCAGTGCCTTTGCAAGATGTGCTGTTTTGCTGTTTGGCACAGTGTGGCAGGGCAGGAGGGTTGGGCAGGCAGGGGAAGGCAACAGCTAAGTCAAAGCTCATTTTTCAGACCATCTCAGGAATTCCCTTCCAATATTTGAAAGCTAATGGCCAGGTGAGATGAATCTTGGCATCCCAATAATTTTGCACATGATTAAGTAAAGATTTCTGCACAAGGAGCAGAGAAGAATGCTGTGTCCAAAGCACAATGAACAATGCAGAATTGTCATTGAGAATGAAATGAGAACATGTTTTTTGAATCTTACATCCACTTGCATTATGGAGAGGTGTGTATGTATGTGTGTATACTTACCCACATGTGTGTCTGTATATGTATTCACCTCTAACTGTGTAATACTTCTCTATAATATTCAATATTATATAGCTGCAGGTTAGGATTTAAAGAAAATATCTGAAAAAATAAAAGTAATTGAAGGCTAAATCCTGAATTCTTACTTTTCATTATTTGCATTTAATTTTATTCAATTTCATTATTTTTCCTGACCCTCTTCTTTTGAAGGATCATCTTTTAACTGGGTAAGACAGACTTATGTAAGAATCACAAATTATTTTCATCACATAGCCAGTGGGGGACAGGCATATATTTACAAGGCAGACATTAAGAGGATATAAGATGTCTTATAGGTAAGAATACATGCATTGTTGTAAGACAGAATGCTAGCTGACAACTCCAGCTTTAGACAACAAATGAAACTGGAATGACACATAAGACATTGGACTCTTGCAGAGTGCTGTGCTTGCGGTGAGTTATGAGTGCTGTCCTTCAGCAACAATTAGTTTCAGATTGTTTGGTCAGGACTACTGGTGAAAACTGCCAAAATTTGAAAGTAGGAAGCTAAGCAAAAAAGCAGATCCTTAGGATCCCAGCAAAATGAGCTTAGGTGGCTTGCTGTGGAGAGAGTGCTGAAAGCCAGCCTGCCAGCTCTCTTTCTCTCTCACTTTCTCTCTCACTTGTGGACCGAACATGACTGACTACAACTCGGATGTGTTGATGGCCAGAGTGGGGGCAAGGTCTCTAAAAATCTTGGTTATGTGGAATTAAAACATATATTCATGAATAACATGGGTGGAAAGAACAATAATTTCATGTCAGGTCATCCTCATCCAAATACTTCTGTTAAGCAAACTCCTATCTTTGGTTATTGGACTGTGTACTAGTCAGAAGTGAGCAGTATGTTCTAGAACTTTGTCAAGCAGTGTAGATTGTTTAACCCAGAAAGCAATTACATTGTATTTTTCCCTAAGCATTTTGGCCCTAGTAAATGTAGATTATGTGTATGTTGTGGGAGAAGACTGCCAAAAATTACTGTTTTATTAATTTTTAATTGCATAGGATGTACCCAAATGACTAGAAAGTAGAGTTACATATTACAGACAAGAATCTTTGTAGAAAATTCAACACACAATTAAATAAGAAAAGTAAATCAATGAAGCCAAATTTGCCTTTTTCCTTTATGACATGCTAAGTCACTGCATCAAAGATAGGTCCTGAATGTGGATGTTCTACATAATAATCTTATACTTCTAGCGTAGGACTAAATATCGATGGATCCCTCCTTTGCAGGAAGAATTAGGGAATTCACCACTACAACAAAAAGAATGCAGATCATGATAGTGGATCCGAAATTATTTTGCAGCACTTGGCTGAAATTATTGACATTAGAAGAAAGCAAAAGAGGCTGATTTCAGCACATGAACTGATTGTAGACTGTGTGACGTTAAGCGAAGGTAAGGAAGATCTGGAAGTAGCATTATAAATGGATACTTTCTATTTAATTCAGATTTTGAACCGAGTTCCAGACTTTCTGGCTAACATGTCTCTTCTAATTTCACACTACTGTCTGATCCCTGTCTTACCTTGAAAGAGCAGGTAAAAGTCTGTATTTTTATACTGCATTTCCTGGACTAGCAGCATTGGAAAACACTAATGTGGGCAAATACCTAATATTTTTACAGTAAGTTTAATGAACAAGAAGGCATGAAATATGGAGGAAAAGCAGTTTCTGAGACATGTTTTCTTCTGGAATATGATTACTCAACATGTGTTTTCTTTCAAAACACGAGAGGAAGTGGAGCATTTCTGTTTTCACTTCTTGTGTCTTTGACCCCCTGAGTGCAAGGATTCATTTTTTAACATTGTGATTGAAAGTTCAATTGCATTTCCAGGTCACTAAACAGGAAGCATGGCTTGTACATTTTATTAACGTGATATCATCTTGTTTAGGTAAAGAGGTGTGACTGGATGTAAACATCTTTCTCTGACTAATGAAGATTAATTTAAAACTCACAATGGAAAAGTGAGCAAGAGCCCAGCACATGGAGGCTGTCGGTATGAGAAACTGAAGAATATATTGCATTGCTAAGAATTGGAATCAGCAGTTGTGCCTCAAGAGGTGTTACATGAAGATTAGGCTGATAGTGGTAGAAAAAGAAAAAAAAAAAAAAAGAATACAGAGTATTGTTTCCTCCTAAGGGAGCTGAGGTAGGTGCACAGACAAGAATATTGTATCATATCTGTACCTACAGCTAGACCACAATACAGGCCATTCTGAGAGGGGATCTTTCCTTGTATTAGATCAGCCATCTTATTTATGTTGCAAAATTTGAAGTCCGGCTGTCTCAAAAGGATAAGATTCACAGAAGAACTTTGCACAGAAGGAGGTTGATTGATTTCCATATTGTATTAAAAAATACTAGCAAATTGCAAAAGATGTGTGACAAAACTTCTCACTGAATGTTACTAGGAAGTCAGAAGCTGGTGAGAACACAGGGAGAGAGTTTTAACTTTAATATCGTTCCTCTAGGTAAGATGAGTAATTTGAGATGGAATGAATTGAATGGTATGAAGAGAAAGTGAGCAGAGCTTGAGCTAGCAATCTTAACTTTGCCCCACTTCCCCAAGATGATTATGGAGGAGTAGACTACTGGAGCCATCAGGAAGGAGGGTTAACTCTTTTCCACTGGCGCCCAAGTCTCATAGTATAAAACTGTGTAAGAGGACTGGTTAAAATGACACATAGAGAAGCAAGTTTCCTAGTATGTTGCTCATTATTCATGTTTCCTAGTATGTCGCTCATCTCCAGCACTCCACCATTTACAGCTCTTCTTGGTTCCCTTGCTAGGAGCCTGCACTCCGCAATCCATGCAATGCATGCCAAATGTTGCAGTGTATGCTTCCAAGCAAGAAGCTGCTGACATGGATATAGTCGATCTGGTTAAGATGTACAAACATAATGAATAAGATGCTTTCAAGAAAGTAGAGTCTACTAAGACAAGTACTACTATTGAACAACCTGTAAGCTGTAAAACTAATTAAATTAAAATTTCTTTGCCAAAAATGAAAACATGTCATCTCTTTCGTGGACATTTTTCAAATTTCAAAATAGTTGACCATCATGGTTAATAACATTCTAAAATCTGTCAGTCTTTGGTTTTCAGGGGCCACGGTACTTTTTGTCATTGCTGTTGTTGGGATGAACTTTTCAGCTGTACAGGATAATGTTAGACATTATAATCTACTTCAATTCAGACTGACAGGAATTTCCAGTTAGCAGTCAGTCAGTTCTGTGACCAAAACAAACAAGAAATTTTGATAGCATGTTTTATATCTGTGATTAACAAATGCTATCAAGTATATAAGGGATCTAATCAAGGCTCTAAGTGATTCCTTGTTTGAAATATAAGTGATCAGACATAGGAAGGAAGTGCCATTCCAATAGTCCAGTATTTATTACCTGAGAATGCTTTGGAGGCTGCAAAAAAAGACAGATTCACTAAAGACTGGTCCAAATACTTTTCTTTATAATGTGAGTAACATTTGTGTCCAGATCCATCCAATCTGTGGATTGCACCTATCTCACCAAGTTATTTATAGCATGAAATTGCATTCACTTCTTTTGTCTATGTGAGATAAATCTTTACTGCACTCAAATAAAAACTATTGATTGTTCAAACGACTTTGATGCTGGCTGGCACACTAGTTCAAATCTGCTGAGTTACTTAGCTCACCATGTGGGGAAATTCTAACTTTAGGTTTTGTTTCATATGTTGGAAATGTTGGTGGATTTTTTTCTTGTTCATCTCTCCCATTTACTTTTTATCCCAGTTCCTACTCACTATTCCTCTTTTTTCTTTTTTCTACCTTAGAACATTCACTTTAACTCTGGACCATGCAAGGTACACGTAGTCCCAATTTTTTTTAATTTTTACCAATCTCTGTTACTGCTATATTCTACTTCATCCAGACTTAACCACATACTTATGACATAGTCAGGACATAGAATAATAACTAGCACTGCAATCAACATAGTTTCACATATAATGAGATTTTAGAGTGTTACAACTGAACTACAGCCCTCAAAAGCTAAATCTTACTTTTCTGTGGCCCATTTCATCCAAGCTGGTCAGGTGGTATGAAGTGTTGTCTCTGAATGTTTTTGGGAATTACATGCAGAGATGGACAGAACATTTTACTGCAAGAGGACAGTGCATAGCAACACAAAGCAATACTTTACCATTGCTGTTAAAATTTACTCCAGATATGTACAGAGGCTTCAGATTTCAAAATAAGGTGTGTAGTAAGTACAAGGATGTGAACATATGCTACTAATGAATGGCACAGAGAAATATGGCTCAAATACAATACTCATTGCAGAAAATAGCCTTGAAATACTGCTTAGGCTATGACTAGTGGACAAAAGCCACAGTTGCAAAAATTAGGTCAGAATTTTATTCTTAACCCAGAATTTAGTAAAAAATAATTCTTCCTCCTTTATTAACATAGTCTAGAAATTTTAAAGACATGTTGAAGTCAGATATAAGCATAAAATATTTCATTTCAAATAGCTTGAACGTTAATATACCAAAATAACTACACTTCCTAACCTTTTTATTTCTCACTATAACGTATTTAAATTATCAACATCAAAATAATGCCCTCTAGTTTTCCATACTCAAGCTTTTTGAATTCTGCCACTTTTCTCATTTAGTACCAGAAAATCACAACTTGGGATAACTTTTTTTGTTCTAAAATGTGCAGCACAGGGATTTGTTAGTAACTGAAAATGTCACTTCTAGAATCAGTAGATTAAACAGTGAACTTTAAATGTCTTAAGTGATCTTCTTATATAGACTTTTACTGACTCTTTTAATATGACAAAGACAGTGAGTGATATAGAATGCAGTGATAGATATTAGTACCCACATCTAAGTTCACATGTAAGAACAAGGGAAAAACTAATGGAAAAAGATGTTTATGACATGATACCCTTATCTAATTTCTTTGGCAATAGTTCATCTGCCCAATAAATGTTGTCAGACATAATTAGGAAAAAAAATACTAATAGATTTTTCTGTGTATTTTATAGCAAATTTTTTCTTTGACGCTTCAAATGTAGATCGTTCATCAGCTGTTACAAGTTGTCTACTGAAAGTAAAGCAAGTTTCTGTCATCAGAGGATCTGCCACTCTGACAACTTTATATAAATGTGTATGTATTAAAATTTTTAAGAGATCCCATAACCTTTTGCATAGCATTAAGATGGATGGGGAACTTTACTGCAATCCATAACAGCCCATGGCATAGAAGAAACAGACTTACTGCCATTTACTCTCCAGCTATGCACTTGGTCTAATAAAAACATTGCACTTCCTGCAGCCTTGCCTTGGCTTCTTTCCTAATGGCCTTTCAGAGCAACACTGAAATTAATAAATGGTGAAACATCTCTAGAATAATCAAAAATTATTTAGCGTGGGTAAAACCCTCCCAAATCTTCGTTCGCAAAGTCTAGCCATGATGATGGATCAAAAATGAGCTGAGAAAACAGTTATATTAAGAAGCATATGAACTATGAAAAAAACCCAACGTGTTCATACATATAAATATAAAAAATCCTCTGAAAGTATCTTGTTTATCATATAGTTCACTGGCCTGATTCTATCTGTATTCATACTTTAAGCAGCAAAAATATTTGTATTAATTCACTGCTGGAATAAGATAAATTTACTATTTTAAAATGGGAAAAAAATTACAGATACCACAACTGAGAATAAAGTAAAATTTTACTGAAGAATCAGCAGCAGAATGAAAATGTAAATTTTGTTATTCTCTTCACCACATACCCACGGGGACTTTCAAATTCCCTGCAGTAGCTGTTGCCTTCTCCTCAGTCAATATAGGATGCAATTGGTAGTCTCTACTTTAGATTGAATCTGCCTAAAAATGTTTACCAGGAATCATTGCCACAACTTTTTACCACCTAAGCACAGCTGCAGAGGATCACTGTTCTTGGTACTGATGTGGTCTGTAGAGTTTCCTGATAAATGTTGCATGCATTGATACATTAACATTCTTTGCACCAATACTGTTAAGTAATTAACTTGCGCACCTGTACGCTACAAAAGCTCACAATGCCATGGCCAAATTTAGCATGTGTTTTTTAAATAATGTCACTGTTTGCATTTTAAATATCTAACAATCAGTATGTTTTTTACCTTCCTGGATCTGTCACCAAAACTGTTTTAAGAGGTAGCTTTGCAGTTTGAAGTTAAAAGGTTTGAATAGCTATGTATGCAAGCAAAAAAAGGGAAATTTAAAATTTTCATGCAGAGGTTTCTAAATCTCTGCTATTCCAAAGTATCTTTTAGAGTTTGATTTCTGACATTTGAGCACTCTCTGTGTGTTGAGAATCTGAAGCCTTTGCACCATTGCTCAGGAGAGTTGACATTTGTACCAAGAAGGAAATAAATAGCAAATGTTTTTTCCAGTTACATTAACACCTGTGTTCTTGTGTCAGGAAGTCGAAGTCCTACCAGACCTCCACATACAAGAACAGTAGAAGCAAGAAGAATAGGGATTGCTTTGGTGATACCGACAAGGGAACCAAATATTAAGTTTCCAAGTACAGCTGCAGCTTTGCATAGTGCATTCAAAAAGCCAAAGCCTGTTGCCCTAGAAGAGAAAATAGAAGAAAATTTTTAAAATGGGTGAAGGAGTACAGCCTTTGAGACAAATCCCCAGTTGGAACAAACCAGTACAACCCCAATATCTTACACACAATCTATGCCGATAAGGATTTTGTGCTTGTATTTATAATGCAAAATCAAAGCCCACCTGCTACAGTACTCTGTTGAGGCAAACTCATTCTGCTGCCTCAGGGACCAAAATGTGAAATCAATAACTGAATGGGTGAGTTTGCACCTTCACAGTAGAACATGAGATTTGCATATGAAAATTCAGTAAGACCTGAAAAGCTGCATTAGGAGAAAATGGATATATGAAGCAGCTCTCAAAAGAGAATTTCTTGGAGATCTGGGAAAGAAGTTGCCAGAATTAAAGAATGATCACTTTAAGGCTCTGATTAAAAATGGATTTCTTACAGGTGGTACACATGTTGAACTAATGCTTTGTCAAAAGGCTAATGAGACCTCTTAGAGGTGAAGAAGATATGGCATATAAAAACCTGTTTAGTGCAAACGAGATCTCAGAGGAACTTTGGAGAAAAGGGAAAGGAAATAGATTGCCAACAGAAAGTATGACACAGTGCAGGGGGGCTCTTGTATTGCAGGTGTGTGATTCTAGTAGTCTGAAGTAAAGTGTTAAAATTGTTTCGTGGTCCATGCATAGATGTATTATGCAAATTACCATCATTTGTGTTTTGACATGACTATATAATTCATAGATGCACAAATAAATGTCCCCTTCCAAAAGTGTCTTAACAGAAATATCTGTATGCTGGTAAAATCTCTAACACTTCTCAGATACCTTAGACATGAAAGAGAGGACTATGTAGAGCAGTGTGTTTGCAGGGATAAAATAATAATAAAAAGAGATAAAATAATAAAAATCAGAAAGAGAGATGTTCTCATTATCAGAACAAAATGTTTCTATCTTCTACTATGATTAAACAGCACTAGTTTACCACAGAAATGGTAGTGGTCTGAGTGACTAAAAAGGTTCTACTGAGGTACATGTGAGGGAAAGGAAGAAGTGCCACGCTCAGATGTAGACTGGATTTCTGGGCAGTTTGAAACACTTCTACTGGAGCTCCTGAAGAGCAGTCCAGAGAAACAGCTTGAAAAAAGCAGACCCGATCCCATCTGAGAGCAAGGATATTGTCTCTCAGTGCTCTTCACAGAACTGTTTTTTGATTTTGAAAATAGCAAACCATGATATAATGGGAGAAGAGATCCTCTGTCTCTGATAGACATGGTGATAGCCCAGAGCATCTGTTCCTCTCCTCTTTGGCAAATCTGGATCTCAATAGTGTTGGTCAAAAAGGCCCCTTAATGTCCTACTTCCAAACCAAATACTAGGAGAGAGGTAAAAGCTCCTCTTTACTAAAGAATATAGGGGTTTTCAATGCTGTCCGTGTCCTGTTCAGAATACTGTGCTTCTGAGTAACACCCATCATTGGCATATTTGAGGACCTTGAATGAAAACAATGATACAGATATGTATATCTTTCTGGTATATTTCTAAATCATTCTAGTGTCCTCCAGGAAATATAACTTTAGTTAACTCAGAGTCAACTCCAGAATCTGAACAAAATTCAGAATACGCCATTTTGCAGTTAAGGTACTTTTATTATCAAATTCTTAAATCAGTTAAAAGGATGTCTGCAGAACAGAATTACGACATGGAACAGACTAGTTAATTCATCTTAAACATTTTTTTTCCAGTATGTTGCAAAACAGTCACCCCACTGGCCTAAAACCTCATGAAACTAAAATCAGATGTTCCAGTGTCACCTCTGTGAAGTATACACTTCTTTTGAATCTGGGAAAAAAACACAAATTACTACTTTTTACTGGGTGATTATAATAATAATGTATTTATTGTTAGTTTGGCAATACATCTCTTGCAATCCACATCAGTATTTTAAACTCTTTAAATAACTAATATTTAACAAAGTAATTACTAATTTGTCTGAAATAAGCACAATTCCACTTTTGTGGAAAATATGGCATCCATCCAGATAATGCATGACACTAAGTATTGATGATACCTAAGGAGGAAGAGAAAGGTTATTGCAATAGCAGTGTAGAAACTCTGCAGAAAACTGTGGGGGGAAAAAAAACCAACACACAAAAAACAAAACAAACAAACAACCAAACAAACAAGAAAAAACAACAGGCAGAAGAGACTCAGATATGTCTCCTGAATGTTCAAAGTCCTTACTTTTCAAATTGACTGAACTCGCAGTACTTTTACAAAATACCTAGTACTAATAAAAGCTAAACCTATGCATTTTGGAGATAATAATTCTGAAATTTTCATGTTTTGCCTTCTGACAGTCCAGACCCCTGAGGGCTGACAGAGAGAGCAGCAGATGAAGAAATTTTGAAAGTGTTGCTTGTGAGCATTTTTGACAGGGAAACATTTGCAGCAGCTCCTTGAAGATACCTTCCTCAGAGGAGGAGTGAGCAAGTTGAAACTTGCCCATTTTAAGCATGACGTTTACAGGAATCTGTCTGAAGTAGGAGCATGAGATACACCAAAGGAAGCAGCAAAGAGCCACCCTACTGGAAAAATCTTCAAAAGCCTATGAAAAGACAATCAAATCTCTACTACAGAAACACTTGCACTGCAAGGGCAGGTAAAGTTCAGAATATCAGGAGGATGCTGGCACAGAAGGGTGGATAGCTACTGACAGGGAAGGAACTCCTGACACATCTTGTAGGGTTCATATAATCACAGAATGGGTAAGGCTGAAAGAGACCACAGTGGTCTCTTTTGGCCTGACCTTCCTGCTTATGCAGGGCTGTTCTAGTCCAGCAGGTCAGCCCCCACCCTGTACTGGTGCAGGGGGTTATTCTTCCCCAGGTATAGGACCCTACATTTGCCTCTGTTGAATTTCAGACAGTTCTCTGCCTGTCTCTCCAACCTGCTGAGGTCCGTCTGAAGGGCTGCACAGAGCATGCAGGTAGGAAGAAGAATCATGAAGAGGAAAGTCTGTGTAAAAACAGACTGTATTGCAAGCAGGTAGAAAGAGGTTAAAGGCAACAAAACTGGACAGGAAAATCGAGTTCATGTGGTAGGACAACAATAGATTGCAGATATTCTGAAAAAGTTAGGGAAAGGAGAAGAAACATGTTAGAACGGTTCTAATTTCAGCCTCATTTATTGACGGAAAGTATTTCTAAACTTACGGTGTGACTGGTTTTGAACAGCGTCCACACATGTAAATATGTCTTCTTCAGTTGCCAGTGCTGATGTAAAATCAAACTTGTCCCCACGTAAGTGTAACACGAAAAAAACCCCAAACAATGATCACACAGAGAAATTAGACACCTAGTTGTCAGCAGCCTTGGTATATTCAGAGAGATACCAGAATTCCCCAAAGAATACGCACATCCAGTTAAGCAAATTTGTATAGATAAGAGGCAAGAAATTTTTGGAAAAGCAAAAGCACAAAACATGGGGATGCTTTACTTATATTTAGTGTTGGTTTATACTACCTTATAAAGGTAAGATGTTTCACAGATGTTAGCTGCTTATATCAGCTAGTTGTAACAGGCGTCTGAATATAATTTTCTGAGCAATTTGAACCATTTCTTTTCATGTGCTGGGCTCTACAGATGCCACTGTGCTTTAGATCTATTATAGATCTTTAGATCTATTATACCAAGATTACCTTATTAAGGCTTAAAGTAATTTTGTGTAATATTTGCTCAATATCTCTTGTGTCTGAGCAAAATTAAGATAATATTTTGACACTGAAAAACAGTTTTGCTTGTAAAATGGACTCACAGAATTTTGCCAGTTGGATCATTATTAGTCTAATCAAATTAGTACTGTCAAATTACAAACAATTAACAGTAAGACAAAATAAGCACATTTTTATTGCCTTTGTCTGTCCTGATGATACAAAATTAACCCAGCAGAAGTTAAACATTTTAATCTTTAAACAGACTTCAGGCATGTCTTTTTGCCTAAAATAGGCACATCATTGGCATGAGAATTAGATTTTTACAGGTTTAAATAAAATGTTGTTATGGTCTGTACCTGAAAATCATTGTCACTGATCATCTTTCTGCCTTCATACCATTTGATTTTAATACTGTGTTTGAATGTGAATTTGTTGTGTACTTATAGTCAGAACAAAGTGTTCAAACAGCTGTTGAGCTCTAAGGATAGCAAATTCAAGCTCCTTGTTTTTTTTAAACACCCTTCTTAGAACAGTTTGTGATTCAAATCAGTTCCAATCTTTATTAATTCATGCCTCTATCATTCATTGTACTCAATCCATTGGAGTAAAAATATCCAGGAAATAAATATGCTGCAATATTTCACACACATATATGACCACAGTCATCTCTTGCAGCATTAGTATAGTCTCCACTACAATGTTTCATAAGAGAGCTAGAGTGTCTGCAAATGATCAAAGATAAGTGATGTGCCATCTCAGCATCATGGACTGATTAAGTGAAAAATTCTGAGACCACAGGGCTTTTTGTACATTTTCTTTTACAATTTTCTTTATGTTGATGGGTTATTGGGGAAAGACTTACACAAAAATGTGATTTTGACTCCATGAGTAGTCCTTATTACTGGTCAAGGGAGATCAGTTGCAAGAATCCCTTGTCCAGCTAGAATGCCCTTAAATCCTTCAGGCACGTCAAAAAGAAAATGCTGGTGAATCAGTTTCAGACTGTTCTAAAGAAACAACCAAACAAAAAATCCACCAAAAAAAAATCCACCAAAAAATCCAGATACAGATTTTAGTAGTGATAGGCAAAAGTCTTTAAAAAAAAATCTCAGGGGTGAGAGAAAGCTGGGTGTTACTGAAAAGGAATTTTCCCCAATGTATTTTACTTCTGCTGAGAAAGCTGTGACAAATAAAAATGCTTAGCTTCCTTTCACCCAAGCCCCATGCAAAAATGGCAAGAGTTCAAACAGTTAAAAATAGAGGGATTATCCAGACTTTAGATTAAGAGAGCTTGTTTCCTGATTGCCACATATGCTTCTTCTTAGACCAGGTGCTTACATTCCTACATAAAATAGTTCAGATCCACTGTTCCATTGCTGATAGACTACTGAAAAACTTCATTTTCCTGTGGGGGAGTGCTACTGAATGTGTAACACAAACATCCATTCACTTTCTTGCCAGAGCTAAGGTTGAGCCTATCCAGCATGTTACAAAAAACATCTGAATATCACTTTTGTTAGAATTGATAATACGCAAAGTACTGAAACAGAGTTTCAGAATGTTCTCTGGGCAATTTTCTAACATCCAGATATTTCATATTGTTTTTAAAAATAAGTATGAAGATGCATATCATAGCCTGACCAATTACAGTGCTTAGTTTGCAAGTGAAACTGTGGAATTTGCCCTCATGACTTGGACTACTGCCCAAAGTGTAGCATAGATTTGGCATGTCATGCCTTAAAAACATTAACATGAAATTTCTGCAAAATGCAGATGAACCACATCCACAGGATGGCAGTAGAAAATAGCTGTCAGGAAATCTAAGTCAATGACTGCTGTAATGACTATTCTGACAGCCACAACAATACAGAAGTGGACCATGTGAATAATATTTATTACTCTGGGGGTAAATTCTCAGGTCTCAGGAAGAAGTGAAAAAAATAAATATAATGAACTGAAGATAGGAGACTTACTTCTTAATTATGACCAAACCCTTATGAACTTATTTCAGAGGTAGTAAAAAAAGGCACAACAGGATGACTTCATTTTATAGCACACCTTGACTTCCAAATATTCCTGGACAAGATTCAAACCCAGATGTCTGGCAGCTGTAGTAAAATGATGAATTGTTGGTTATCTGATGCAATCTGACCTTGATTTGCTCTGTGGGAGATGATCTATTTCTATTCCACTTTCTGTTTAGGTTCTGTTTATTTGTTGTATCAATTCCCTGATGAGAATCTTGGTTTATAAAGTTAGTGCTTCCCAGGTTAGCTCACAAGAAGATACTTGCCATTTATGTGAAAGTAACAACTGTGTTTCGAAGTCATAAAAATATCCTAATGTTCCTTCTTCAATGAACTTTAACTCTGTTCCATTCATATTTATATTACATGCAGACTTAAGAAACTGTTATTGCAGGCCCCTTGGGCACACACATTACAACGCAAGCCATAATTACCTCATCACACAGTATTTTTTTTCCACATCATTCTGCCAACAGAGAACAAAGAGAGCTTGAGGGTAAAATATAAACGTAGTAAAGGAAACTTGGTTTCCCTCATCTGCTGCAGAAATTGCAAGCTCCACTGTGAATAAGGCTGGGGACTGCAACATGAGAAAGTAGTTTCATGGTTAAAGGTAGTCGAGTCTTGTCAGGAGAAAGAATAAAATCCCTGCTCCTGCCACAGAATTCGTATATGGTGCAAGCAAGACACTTAAGGCTAACTAAATGTTTACAATCATGCATTTCACGTTTTCTGGGTGCTCAGCTTAGCACCTTCAGATTTGTGTCACTACCTGTAGTAGTGCTAGCTACTTATAACTGCAGTGGAAGTTTAGACTTCCAGCCCATTTCTTGTTCTAAAATGAGCAGTGACTGCAATTGTTGCTACTGCCACCCCAGTTTAGAGTCTTCCTCTCCCCTGATGGACAATACCAAGGTCACTTTTAACTAACTTTTTCTTGATGCCTTGACTTCTACATTGCCTCCTTTCAAAGCAGGGTTTGGAAAATATGGAAAGTTGATGAAAAAAACTAGGAGAGCACTTTAGGAGCACCCCAAAATGTTCACAAGATATGGTGAACATTGCTACTTCAGGGTAGTGCTTCCAAGGCTACAGAATAGTTTTCTTTGGCTTTTAAGAGGCATTTATGACTGACCAAAGATTTCAAAACCTTCTGACAAGTCCAGAGCAACAGAAGCCCTTAAGAAATGGTAAAAGACAAGACCAGAGATGAGACCAAACACAAGTCCTTTACCTTGTAGAGCGGGGTTAATTTACTTACTTATTGAAATCACCTAGTTTATATCTAGTCATCATGACAGTTCTTTAAAATCTGTGTATTCAAAAGTTTTAAAAATAGTATTGTATTATATTATTAAATCATTATTACATTCTATATGTGTCATCTGGAAGACAGAAACCTACCTTTGTATTCGTCGTCTGCCCAACAATCATTTGAAATCTATATAGCCTCTAACGTCTCTTACTTTAGCACTTGTACAAACCAACCAAGGTTTTATGAAGAACATGAAGACACAAACTAAGCAAAAATGGCATAAAATATGAAAGTTCTCATAAAGAAATTAGAACAAACTACATGAATACCTCAATTCCAGGTATTAGTGAACCAAAATATAAATATGTAGATGAACATGAATTCATAGAGAAATCAAATCTATTTAGATTTTGAAGCAAACTTAACTCTGCTATGCAAGCAGCTGATGAAGAAGTTGTTGAAATGATTGCCCCGTGTCACAGGGACTGCACACTGCCAAACTGCTCACCACACCTCTACTTGGCAAAAGGCCAGTATGACCCCTAAATAACCTAGAGCGCGATTTATGAAACACCTTTTGTATTACACTGCACAACACCAGCCAAGCCCCAGCAGTTCAGCAACTGGCGCATCTCCAAGACAAGTCATGCAGGAGGAAGAGGAGGGGCTACCCAGTCTGGTCTCTTGTGCACAGTAGCAAGAACTGGCCTCCTTCCACCCACATTCCTTCCAGCCAATCTCCACCTGCCCTTTGCTGCTTGTTTGTGGTCATTTCACTGATGGGGAGTAAGAAAAAAGTGTAAAACAGTGACAGAGTGAGTAAAGATTTTGTGCCTAGATTGCCTTTACAGGGAAACCGGAACCAGTTTCAGATGCGGATTCACTCTGGATGTGGCTTTGTAGGCAAAGAGGGCATAATCTTAAGTATGAGGGACTTCATATGAAAAAACAGATCAAGCAGCTCTGTGCATTACGTATGTCTGAAAAGGCCATTTAGTCCCACAGTTACATGCAGAAGCTGAAAATTCCCAACAAACTGCGGCAAGCTGTGCCTCGCTAGGGAGATCAGAGGAGTCTAAGAAAGAAAAACAGGACCACCAGAGACAGGCAATGCTGATCGTTATACTGTAGCTGGTATGGATAAAAAAAATACCAGATAAAAAATTCTAGTAAGTGTGTTATTTTAGTATCAGAAGGTATTGATTTTCAAATTGTTGGACAAAACATGAAGTAGCTTTGCTCTGATCTAAAAAAAAACCTAGAACTGGTTGTTTACAAATAACCCAGCTGGCAAAATCTATCAATCACAGTTCCATCACTTTTGGAACTTTAGGAAAAAAGTCTCATCTACAGTATAAAAATGTCTTTCCTGACAGAGTTGTATTTGATGTATCAGCCATTTTGCACTGATAATATAAAGAGACAAGTTTTCTCTCTGACTAGTTGCTAAAAAACCCACAGCAACTCTGCTTCAAATAAATTTCCGAGGTGACATTCCAGGCAGTTATTCCTACATACTCAAGTTGGTTTTTAAAAAAAAAAAAAAAAAAAAAAGAAAAGGTAAGAACTTGTGACAATCCCAATATTAGCAAAAACTATTAAAAGTAACAATTAGCTACAAATACACATGGTCTAGCATCTCTAGAGATATATATAGAGAGATATATTTCAATTGCATGCTTTTTATCATTCCTAGTAATTATTACTTTCTTCCTTCCATTAACACCAATGGCTTTTCCAATTATTTTTCTGGCCTTCTTTTTAAGAAAACATATGTGGCTGCTACATTCAGGAATACAAAACAGATAGCTATTTCTACCAGATACTTATTAGAATTATATCACAAAATTTGGATGATGGAATAAATCTTGCCAGAAGAGCAATTTCCTGTAGTGTAATAAAAATCCTAGCACTTAATATTAAAGTTTAGTGCTTGGGATTCATAAGTAGCCCAGTATTGCTAGTCAATAAAATCACAACTATGGACATCAATTTCATGTCTGAAGATGCATGTATTTTTAAAATTCTGATGAAAAGAAAACAGAGAATCCAGTCCACACTTTTCCTCTCCTGATGTGCAATACTGAAGACTGTTGTACGTCTTTCCAAAAATTTACATTTGCTGGGAAGGCATCACACATTTTTAAAGCAGAAGTATTTTTCCCTTCCAATGAATGACGTAACAAGTAGCACTGCAACATGAAAAAGGACCGACTGTTCCTTGGCAGGAAGCTGGGCAATTTCACATAAATTAAATATCCCAGTCTAATTAAGATAACGCAACTTTTACATTTTTGCATTCCTCACACAACAGAATATGACTCAACAGTTCTTTCAGCCCTTCAAGTGACATAAGGTAAAGATTAAAAAGTACCCTGAATCTGAGAAAAACCCAGCCTGTGTCATCTAGAAGCAATGCTTACAGGACATGAAAACTGTCCTGAAATTTCCAGCAAAAGACTTAAAGAGTCAAAAGTAGCGCCTGAGACAATTTTGTACCCACTTAATGCCGAGTATGTACACTCCTAGTGGCCCCGCCTACAAATTTGTAGCAGCCTGATTAGCTGCTTAGGATGTTTTAGCCAGTGATTTTTATTTATTATTCCAATCATTTCATAGTTAACATACAAATGCACCTATATCGCTGATTTGGAACAATTACTGCCTTCGTTGCCAGTTGAACCAGGGGAAACCCAGAAATACTCCATTATTGTTTTCAGAAATACTACTAATGAGTTTTGTTTTAAATTAAAGTAGTGGTTAGACCTTTTTTCTTCATGTGAAACTACATTTGTGGTATTTTCCTGATTAGGTGATATTTGATGCAAAATACATACCAAATAGCTCAAACCTCCTCATTTTTCCTGCTTGTTTTTCATAAGAAAAATTATTCATTTGATCCACTCAAAACGTAGCTGCTTCTGTAAAGCTCATACATAATCATTTCTAACTGCCATTACTGCTGGGATGTATAGATAGTGTTAGTGAGGTTAGGGGAGATGTATTTGCACATACCTTCTGTCTGTAGGATATAGCTCCACAGTAATGACATCTAGAGAGTTCCATGCTGAGATGGTGAGGCCATTGTAGAGGCACAGCATTCCTATCATCATGGATTCACTGGTCCCAAACCATAGGAAAAAACAGCTGATGCCAGAAAGAACCATGGAACCACCTAGGGATGAAAGAAACATGAAGTTGAGATGCTTTCAAAGAATAATCCGTGTGTTATTTAAATGTTTCTATACACACAGTGTAGCTAATGAAGCAACTCAAACATTTGAGAAAAAAACTAAAGAGACCTCCTGTGTTGGTAAGACCAGTCAGGAAGACAAATGCTGAAGGAGCTCATAGAAGAACACATAACTCCTTGAATATTAGGATATGCCATAAAGTATTAAGCTGAAACCCTCTTTGAACTCCCAAAGCAAGCTGCCTAGTGAAGTTCCCCATTCTTCTTTGTTCATAATCTTTGCAATTACATGAAACTTGTTCATATATTATAGAAATAAAAACACTGATTCGGAATTGTCTCCTAGAAAATGAAGACAATGAACTATCACATAGTTATTTAAGAAAATTGAAAGCAGATTTCTCATTACAGACAATCCACTGGAGATATCTTTCAACTGTGTTCCTTTGCAAAACAGATAACAGATAACTGCTGACACTTTAAAGAATCTGCTCCATTAGCTGAGAGTCACCTTTCAGCTGGAGCAAGGACAAACCAGTGGTCATCACTCTCCAAAATCTCATCCTACATGCCCAAGTAATGGTTCTGTAACATCAGTGCATAACAATAATGACTGATAAAACAGCATAGTAGAGGTGGCTATAGAATCTTTTTTGCCTAGGGTTTCTAAAAATGAGAACCTTCAAAACAGGCATTAAAATGCCACATAAATGAAGCATCTACAGAAAGAGCATTTTGCATTTCTCCGAGACAAATTCCTTGAAGAGAAAACATGTTACTTTTGCTGTTCTTCCCTGTTTCAGAAAAAAAGTCCCTACCCAGCATCGTTAACCTTCCTATTCTATCCATCAGGAGAGCAGACACAATGTTTCCTGGTAACACTGCCAAAGTTCCCAGGAAATTGACAAAGTAGATCCAATAGGCACTGTAGTCGTCATCAAAAGAAATCTGGCATCCTGTCCTGATGTGAAAAAACGTGCAATTTATCAATTCACTGTCAACAAATTTATACTGCTCGAGATCTGTGGAAAGAAGAAAAAGAAACATTTCAGCTAGCAGCCAACTCCATGTGCAGCTTTTGATTAAAAACATTTCAAGTTCAAGGAACTTTAATGACAACTTGGAGCTTTCACTGCTTGGTAAAAGGGAACTAGTTACTGCTGTTAATTTTGATAGCTTTTTATGTTACTAGAAAGGTTTACAAAGCTCATGAAAAAAAGTAAATAAAGCCTGGAATCAGGAAGTTATATTGGTGTATTTTAGCCCTGCTTGAACTATATTTGGTTAAAGACTTCCAGCACCAGTTGGTCTGGCATAAAAAGTACTGGGTATCTGCAAATTTCTTTGGTCTTACTTGGTAAAATCACTTGGTCTTTCTCAGTATCAGGTCTGTTTCCACACCAAACAGGCTTTTAGATGAGACTGACAATCAAGCTCCATATAGTCTGACTTCTTTAAGTGAAATACTCCTACAGAATTCAGTTTAAATTGATTTTCATTCCAGAGAAAGCCTTGTGGCCTTCAACTTGCTCATATATGAATTACTATATGCAGGCCATCCTTTTGCCAAAACAATTTTAGAGATCTCTCCTTATACTTTCACTTTGTTTTTGTTCCTCCTGTCAGCCTTATAAATACCTTCCTTTCACACACCAAAAAAAAAATCTAGGCATTGCTTGGTCTGAAGCCTAGCTCTATTATTATTATGATTTCTGTAGTGATTGGAAAGCAGCAAGAACGGCCCCATATGCCCAACAAGTTTAGTTGGCATTGTTCTATTTTCAGTTACTTTTTATTAAATTGGGGCAGAGGGTGGTGGGGGAAAGAAGAGTCTTCTGTTTAAACAGAATTCATATTTTTCTTATGAAACTTAGGAGAGTGGGAGTGATTATAGATTAGGTAGGTTGAATTCTGAATTTAGATCCCCCTGCCACAGCAAGCACAATGAACAAAGTATTTCACTAGTCCTATTTAGACTTAATAAAAATACAGTAGTTCAAGCTACAGGTAAAGCAGTAAATATATTTTCTTCTCTCCAGACTGAATCTCTTTAGAGATAGTTGAAGTCTTAGAGATTTTTACTATACGAATCACCATTAGGCCTGTGGTATCTCTTGTGAGTGTGATCCTTTCACTTCTATGTTGTAGCACTATGAAGGCCTGTTCTTTTTATAGATTTTTATTCCCTACAAGAGGACTTCTTGCTTGCCTTATTAGAAACCCAGAAATTATAAATCTTAGAAGAGAATATGCAGCTGAGCAATGGGTATTTTCTCATAATTCAAGGCTTTTTCTCATAATACCTGTGTTGTAGAAAGTGGTATTCACAAAAGTACAGTTCCTGAAGTATGTGTTCAGTGAAGTAATGTCTTCAAACACGCAGTTCTTAAAAAGCGAATCTTCAAAGGTTACTGATTTAAACTTCATCATAATAAACCTGTACAATACAAACAATAATGTCAGTCTACCTTCAGAGTTTAGAAGGAACAACAGATCAAGCTGATGCAGCTATTTACTTCTTAAAAATCTGAACCCCAATAACAATGATTCCTTAGATGTATTTTGCAGATGTTATCAATGGCTAGTTCACTGTAGCATACTATAGTTCAGAAAAAGAATTAATAAGACAAATTGCTCCACATAGTTACTGGCCCTAATTTCTTTAATAATAATTCTCTTGTTATATGTCCTTAATCATCAACAGAAACCAATGTCATGACATTCATGGAACAGCCTTGTAAAATCACTATTGAGGTGCTAATACTAGCAAGTTGAAAAGAAAGGGTTTTTTAATGAGTATTTGTTTCTCCAGATGAACACACTGGTGACCATGTTAAGCTAAAATGCAAAACATACTGGTGTATGTATATCGTATACAAGTGCTAAAAATGCTTTCACAAAATTGTTTTAACATGAATAAAAAATTACATTGTCAGTTATACAGCTACCTATCTAACTGTAAGTATGTCTTCATTACTCCTGTGCCTGGGAATGCAATACAATTACTGTGTACACAAAACAGGCATCAAAAATTTGTTGGCAACTTTCTTTATTTTTGAACCTCCTCCTTGCTACTGACTCTCATTAACATCTAGGTTTTTGATCATGGCTGTTAATCAAGACATTAATAAAAAAAATCAGTGACAAAGTATATTACAGTAACTTTCTACATAGATGTCACTAGATTAAACAATGCTGTCCTTTTAATTAAGAAAAAAACCCAACACATCATTATGCTAACAGCAACAACAACATAAGATGTAGAAGTACATCATTATTTTTGTGTCTTTTATGTCACAAGAAGGGGTAGAAAAAAGGGCAGTTTTGCTGATGGACTCCACACAAAGTGGCAACAGTTTGAAAAGCAGAGCTTTAATTGTTATATGGCAGGAAGAACTGTTAAAATAGCAAAGTCTTCCAAAGACAGATCTGCCTCTGCTCTAATTAAACCTGGTGTGATTACCTAAGTATTTTTATTATTACAAGAGTAACTGTAAGAATAGCAAAACAAAAAATATGTTACCTAAAAAGCAGTAGGAATTAAGCTTTCTCACTAATAAAATTGTTGGAATCACATCATTATGGGAAAGGAGAGAAAAAGCCAGGAGTGTTTATCATGGTAAGTGACTTGCTAACTAATGAATTCTCTTTTTGTATTCCTCAGAAGAATAGTGTTTTCAGTTCATTAGTTTTAGTTACTGTATTATTTCTCATTTGTGACATACTGATTAAAATCAGGCTGGAGTTCAGTGTTAAATCATTATCACTTTTCATATTGCACTTTCCATTCAAATATGTAGTATAATTCCAGAGGAGAACAAAGAAAATTCAGTGGTTGGATGAGTCAGTGGGAACAGAAATGACAGACTACATGTTCCTCATTCTTCTGATGCACTTTTTACCCTTGGACAGGAAGCATGTGACTATATTAAAATTGGTGCTGTGATGACTTGAATTAAAACTCAACAGGAATGCAATGTAGTAAAAAGTCAATTATTGATGGATCTTTTAGTTAAGAAAGGATGTGAAGGGAGCACTGAGATTGAGTAGAGTACTGAACCGTTTGAGAAGGAAGGATCTCAAATCAGTTAATACTTCTTGGAAAGTGTTTTGTGAATCTCAAATAACTGTCAGAAGCATAAAAAATTTGCACATTTAAAAGAGTAAAGTAGTGATTTAGCATAGATTAATGTTAGATTTAGTATTTCACAAGAATATTCTATTGAAATTGATAAGACCTCAGATGAGAATATGCTGTCAGTTACTGACAGTAAATGTTTTTTCGATTTTAGGAGAACATCTGGAAAGGAATACAGCTTGGAAGTTGTGGCTTTTATTTCTGCAATGCATTATCCTTCAACTGTGTCAAAACTCAAGTAATAATAATAGTAACAGCAACAGTAACAGTAACATCACCACCACCAATAATAAAATTAGTCTTAAAAATTGATAATTTTATTCACTTAGATATAGATTTTCACATGGAAATAATAATTACTTATCACCATGATTTCCAGGAGACCATTCACATGTTTGTTCTGTGTATTTCTTAACAGAAACCAGATACCTAAAACAGCTGTATTTAATTTTCATCCGTTATCTCGTTAACTGTCAAGTCCAGATAGAGCCTTAATATATTCAGCTTCAGCTAAGATCACAAAAGGCATTGCCAGAGTGTTGTTTCCCATTTCATAGCTGTGCATGCTTTTTGTTGGTTTACAGTAGTGTTAAGCCTTCATTTTTCTGTGATAAGATCCTAACCTCTCGATATTCAGCATTTTCACATAAAAAAAGAACCAGCAACAGAGATGAAAGTACATCCTTTGCCAGACCCCTACAATATGCTGCTTGGTTTAGATCTGAAAACCTTTGAATCCCACTGCGAAAGGAAGTACCACTGACTTAGGCTCTTTGGCCTGTTTTTCAGGAAGACGAGGAAGCTGTGTTTGCATGGGGGATCCTCCCACAGGAACCATGTACAGGTCCATTACTCCCCATGCTCATGAGCCAGAAGAATTCAAGAATGGAAATAAATTCTCACTAAAAACAACAATACATTTCTATCATTATCTAAAGGAAAAAAAATCCCAAGGTTATTAGAATGTGCTTTAAAACATGCATTTGTTTATTACAGCCAAGCCAGGATATTAGGAAATCTCTAAACCTGTCATTGATGTATTCTCCGTTGCTGTGAATCTGATTTTCCAGCGTGAAGTTGAAGACAAAATGTGAAACCTCCTCATTGCGGAAATGTTTCACTCGGGATGCATACTCGTCTGACTGCAGATGTTTAATGACATCAGGAAACCAGACAGATAAGCCATAGTAGCTGTGAAAAGCAGAAAAACATCAGGCACCAATCTCACTCATTCAAAATCTGTGTGAGGTGTGGACAAGCAGCTTCTTTGACCACTTATGTGATGGAGCAGTTGCTCCATCATAATAAATACTCCACAAAATAAAATTATCAAAAGATGCTGACACCAGAAGATGTCAGTTTTCTGATGAAGATATTTCTAATGAGTCAAGCTTGCAACCAAGAATAGACTGACAAATATAACATTCTGTGGAAAGATTCTCAATAAAACATAATCATAGTGACAGAAATTTACATGCAAATGACTCTTCTATCTGTCAAGAACATAAAAAATGGTTTGATCTCAAACACTCTTACCCAAAAGACAGAGTGAACCATACAGCTGTAAGTTTGATTGTATTATCCTTCACTGGGTAGTTGAAACATCTCATAAATGTCAACCAAATCTGTAAATCATTAGGAAACACATTTACTTACATATTATTTTAAATCATTTTCTTATATGATAGAAGCTTTTTGATTCTGATTTGTTTGCTTCGTCAGGGCATGAGAGAGAGCAGATCAGATCTTTGGCCACATTTCCTTTGATGCAGCACAGGATATTATTTGCTTTCTGGCTGTAAGCACGTTACAGCATCATATAAATTTTTTTTGTAACCAGTGTGGACTGTGTCCATTAATTCACCCCTGCTCTGATCACCTCAAGCTTTCCTAACCTCTAGACAGCTTAATTTCAGTATCTCAAATAAACCAGGGATCTTCTCAGAAATGTTTTATTCTCTCTTCCCAGTACTACACTATTTTAAACTGCATTCCATGATTCAACAGCAATACAGAGTTTGCTCTAACCTACCATGGCTAGAAATTCACACCTGAACTACATGAGGAAAATGTAGAACTACTCCCAGGTCAGAGACACTACAGCAGAAGTGACTGAGAATGGTAATCTCAAGATTATCTCCTTCTTTAAAAAGAGAACAGGCAGTCTACTCTAGGAGTTCCAGGACACACCATGCAACAAGGAAAGTGCTCTGATCTAGGATCTAGTCTAGTGAGATAACAAGGATGTGAGACAACCAAGCTGCATGTCCTTTAAAGCTTATTTAGTAACAGGCCTAATCATAATATTTCAGTTTTCAATTACTCCATTTTTTGGTCAATAACTATAGAAGGAGACACTTTCTGATTTTTATTTTTCTGTGGGGAAAAGGTCTCTTTTCCTAGTAATTCCAAAGTAATTTTGTTGCCAGTTTGCAACACTTCATCATAATTCTGGAGAGCTTTAAAATGTCAGATTTTTAACAGCTGTGAAAAGCCAGTTTTTATTCATTTTAAAAAATTTATCAGTCTTTTTTTTATTATTATTAGAAGATTCAAAGATACTGCGTAATTTGGGGTTTACAAAAAAAGCAAGCCCTAAACTAAACAAACAAAAGAATAAGGAGCAAGTTTGTCTTAAAGCCTAAAATATCTCTAAAATACTTTTCTGGTAAAACATTTGACATGTCTAAAAAATTAATGTAGATACAATGCCTTCCTATAAAGATTTTACTGACATTCATTTACACAATTTATTCATGAATTTACAATTAATTAATGTGGCACTCTCAAGTTCCTCCTGATAATTTTTCATCCCATCATGTGTCACCTCTTTCGATAGGTATGTATTGATACACATTTCCACTACATATTTATTTTGTGGTGCTTAAGAATAAGGCTATGTAATTACTAGCTATCACTTGTGTAAGGACAAATGCAGCATTTTCATCCTCAGAAGCTGAGAGCAACCTCTGTGATTCACCTGCACCTTTTCTGAGTCAGGAAACCAAAACTTCATACTCATTTCTGAATCTCTCAGTTGCATGGAAAATGTAGCTTTGCAGCTATCAACAGCATGAGCTCAGTGAATTCTTCCCACTTCAGGAAGCTAATTAAAAAGAAGAAAGGTAATTACAGAACGAACAGGGATGCTTTTACTTACACCATACAGCTCTGTGCGGATTCTTACAAAACACCTCCTGTACCAAGTTCCAGTATCACTCTCTATTTCTATGAGCTCATCTATCTGCTTTGGTGTTTTGATTCTGGTAACCTAGAAATAAAAACAGAACACAAATATTTGTGTTTTCAGGAATCCATAATTGCCTATAGATGAACATTGGCAGAGTTTATTAAATCCCAACTACTAAAAATAAGCAGATATTAAACCTGTGTCCCAGAAAAGCTTTAAATATATAAAGGAATAGCACACCGTAAGGATGAAGTTCATTATGGATGTAACTGTATCAGAAAAGCACTACTTTCAAAGAATGAAGGAAAATACTTTTCCTCTGGCTACAATAAGCTACTGCTGTCAGATTCCTCTAGGGTCTTGTTGTATATACCTCTAATGCCACAAAGCACAAAACATGATTTAAACCATCAGTTAAACATGTTGAGAGTTTGCTATCAAATTGTTTATGACTTGCTATCACAACATTGCGGCAAGTCTATTGATTAAAGAGACAGCAATGAAAACAGAAGTATTCAAAATGTCACAAATTAATAGTTGAAAAATCTTTTTATTTTGTTCTTATTTTGTGTAGCGTTAAACTGAGAATTTAATGAAGAATAAAAACAGTGAGGCGAAATGATCTGGAATCAGGCAATTTATTGCTGTTACAATCACATACACTATCAAAAGTGAAATAAGATCAACAGACATCAGGGAAAAATACAGAATTACTAGTGACGGAAAATGTGATGTTGCCTACAACTCTAACATTCACTTGCACTCCCTTGGGCAGCAGTACAAGAATGTGTTACGTAGTCTTTTTAGGCACAGGACCTGAGAAATTTGTACCATTGTGTGGTTTTGGCTTCTGCTCTGGTCCCAGGTTAAAAGTAGTATCACAAAAGGCAATGCATTCATCCACAGTTTATTTTAAAAGAAGACAAGAAGAAATTGGAAAGAAAATTAATAAAGTGGGGAAAGGGTCTGACATGGAAGGAGAGACCAAGAGACTGAGTGTTCGGATGCAGTTTCTGAAGGTAGCCATAGCTTGTGTTTCTGAATGAGGACACTCCTCCCCCTCTACCTCCAGAGTATCATAGCGGATCATGGGACATCAGGGAACAGCAAGATTGGTGGTAAAGCTCTAATTTTGAGCCTATTGCTTTAACAGGTGCATCAGCAGCCTTATCCCATAAAAGAATGAAAGAAAAGCCCACTAAGCAGCTTTAGCTATAACCACTCTGATTTCTGAAGCACTGCAGCTCTATGTCTTGCCAAATCATGATTTTATCAAAAGACTGTAACCTTGTCATGCCTCTTCCAATAACACTGTGTGCATCATTCCATTGATTCTAAGCTTTTCTTAAACAGCTTTCATGAAACATGTTATTCAAAAGGCAGAATGGAGTTCTCAAATATTATCTGAGATTTTCAATATGAGAAATCCTTACAGACCACACCTCTGAGCAGAAATGGCATGCCTTTTTGAATGATACTGTGCAAACCAGTATCACCCTTGTGGACTCAGGGACAACCTTTTTACCATACTGGCCACCTAACTAATTCAGAGATATGAAGGTTGGGGGAGGTGCATGTATCTTTGGACCACTGTACGTGACTGTAGACAAAAGTTCTCTGGCCTTGATGCATCTTTAACATATGGGAAGTCCCACAGAGTCAGGACAATAGTCCATCTGGACCATGCGAATGCTGCTGTCAGTATATGAAGGATAAAAAAAAAAAGAAAAGAAAAGAAAACAAACTTATTTTAAACACTTCTGTTTAAAAGCAATGACTAGAAATATGCAATGCATTAAATTTTGCAAAATCAAGACTTGTTGCTAAGGAAAACATTTGCAGGAAAAAATAATTAATACACGGCAGTTAAAGAGTGGTGAAATTTTTGGGTTTAAGGATACAAAGATTTTTTAGTTACTATTTAAACCAAGAGAGCTAATGAATATGTATTCAACAAGATAATTAATTAATTATGAACCTGAACATTTGATTTGGATACTACCATGATAGACCACAGTATCAAATTATTACCATCTCTATTAGTGTCATTGCTTTTGGGAGAGATTCTCAAAAGTATGAACATCCACGAACTCTATCAATTCAGTAACTGGAATTTAATTTTGGAGTTTCTAACTCTAAAAAACCATTTGTCAGTGGATGACTTCCCTTTTTAAAGGTTTGAAGATAATCCCCTAATAATATGAATAACAAGAATAAATATGGCTTGTGAAAAAAAGCTTCTAGAAAAATAACACAATACAGGAAAATATATAAAAGGAAATCACATTTAAAATATAGTCATAATGGAGAAAAAGTTACATCATCTGAGGAGTTAGAAAACGTACTATCAAAGTGTGTCTGAAGTAGCTAGTAACATGATGCTCAAAGACATAGTAAAGCATAAATCACAGAATGGTATTGTATAAGCAAAGGGGTTTGGGAGAGGTATGTGAATAAATTACTGAGAGAAAATACTAGAACCCCTGGGGCTAACTTATTTAAAAAATTAAAAAAAAGGATACTAAAAGGACACACCAAACAAATTATGCATAAATTCTTTGTTTTCTGGGTTTTGCAAGATGAAGTGCTGATGTGTAATAACAAGAGAATGATGCAGTTTCTAATTATACTAATGCAATCTAAAAATAGGGAGTACTATATATGTCTAACCTTGACATACAGTACAGCATTTCTAATCTTTCTTCTCCTTGATATCTGGAATTGAATTTTCATAATGTTCAAGACACAAACTAGTAATATTAATGGCTGGTCAAGTAACAAAACTAACTGCAAATATGGTGGTTGAGTCTCACATTTTAACAGCCATAGAAAGACTTGTTAGGCCACAGGAACTGGAAACAAGCACAAGCTTTGTTTTCATCTCCACAGCTCCTTTGGGACATGATTACGGTTACGTCAAAGTGACGTGAGAGGCTTATCCTTCCTCTATATTTTGTCCCAGCACATTTTTGTCATCTTCCTTGTGCCTAAAGCAGCACTGAAGGTGGGCAGGGTCTGTGCTGTGGATGACTGTGCAATCAGTCAATGAATATCAATGCTGGCAGAAAAAAATCCCTAAGTTACTAGGAGCAGGCATATTCTGTCTGAAAGCAGCTCAGATCAACAAGAGCCAATTGTGAAATTACACCCTAGCTCTATGGTGTTAGGCAAATCCCTTTACTCATAAATTAAATCAGAAAATAAAATATTAGGCTAGATGGGATTAGGGGTAGGTCACTGGTGTACCAATAAAAGTGAATTTAACACGGGAAGTGTGCTTGCCAACCTTCTTTCAAGCTAAATATAGGAATTCTTGAGCTTCTTTAGAGCATGATTTAAATGTAAGCAATGGAAACTACACGGAAATACATGGTAAGTCTCAAGGGAATAAAGTTATATGGTCGGATGATCATACCTCAAGACTCTCTGAAAATGCATAACCTTTAAGAGGATTGCTTAACTGAGTTATATGTGCATTATAGTAAGAAGAAAGACTATGGAAGAGAGAAAACATTCTGCACATGGCTCTGTGGGAAAGCAGGTTGCCTATGCTGCCAGCACAGCACAAGCTGGAAAGGCAGACTGGATTTCAAAGCAAGAAAGTGCTGTTTGGTTCTACTGTATCCAGGAAGATAAGCCTGTTATGTATAGTCTTCATGAACTCGTCACAAAAAAAAAATCCCATTTATTAATTGCACATTTCTTCTCCATTAGGAATAACACATCAATACTTTAATTAGGGCCTTATCATTAGACATTAACAGGATGCAGCTGAGCTTCATAGATAGCTTCAAAGATATTTTGAGAATATTAAATCTCTAAAATTACTATTTCACACAAGTGAAAATGTATTTTTATAATTATTATTTTACCTGATAAAAGAGGGGAAAATATCCAAAGCTTTAAACACACAACTACTAACTAATTTTGACTTCTTTGTACCTACTGTTGTTACAAAAGGTGAAGTAAACTTAATAAATAAAACATACATGGAATCTTGTTATACCAGATAAAATTATCACTCTGTGGGTTACTATACCCAAGAATATGCAGGTCATGAGCTGATATCTCAACATCTGTTGTATATACAACAATTTCAGTAGGAATTCACAGTATCTTGTATTTAGAGTACAAATAATTTGTTTTGTCACACAAAGTGTTAATATCATCTGCTTAATACCTCCAGACTTTGTCGATCAGGAGGCTTGATGATACGTGGGGTAATTAGCTTTAAAAACAATACTCACTGTGAAGACTTTCTCAGGCTGACCTCGAGCACGCATGTTTGTGTCATGAATTTGCTTCAGTATCATCCATGCTTCATCATGTTTTCCAACCTAAATGTGAGACAAAAATGTAAGTGCAACATATATGCAAATTAAGATATTCATCATAGTTCCTAAACAGTCTAAATGCCTGATATGCAAAGGTCATTGGGTATACACAGAAATAAATTTGACTGGAATATTGGCGGGGGGGGGGGGGAAAGTTTGAAAAATTATACCTCCAGCAAGAACCGTGGGCTTTCTGGCATAAAGGTGAGGGCTACCACAGAAGACACACAGGGTAGTGCACAGACAATCACAAATACTCGCCAGCTGTGGAACTGGTAGGCAGAGCCCATGCTGAAACTCCATCCTGTGGAAGAAGAAATTCCCAAAATGTAGAGAAATAAGAAGTGCTATACATGTTATGCTGCAGCTTCTTGGAGATGAAAGAAGATACCTATACTTAAATGAAGCCAGATTGATATACTTCCACAAATCTTGATCATCTAACAACTAATCTTACACTGTTAATTTCAGCCTTTTGTATGTGATCAATCATGCTGGAAAATGACAGTATTATGTACGGTGAGAGGCTTCCTTATACAAAGAAGAATTTCAATTCTCTTAGCAGAATCTGTATGAAGGTAGTTACACAAACCAAGCAGAGACATCATCACCATGCGGAATAATACGTATACAAAGAAAGAGTTTTCTATGAACACTGGAAGAAGGGAGACTTAAAAATCTACACTCACATTATATATTTTAAGGAATTGTATAGCTTTCCTTACTATTAACTTTTTCTACAGATTTAATTTCAATGCTCCTAATAGCTGTTTCATGGACACATGAAACACAGGTGGTTCAGCGTCTTAATAAAATATCTGATTGATTGGTATATTATGACCGGATTATTAAAATGCTATTACTGTAAGAAGCCCAAGAATTTACCTTAAGAAAAAGAATATATTATTACGTAACTACAATACAGCATAAAAGTAAAATTTTCAAGGATAGTTTACTAAAAGATGACTGGAAGACAAGAATAAGGACAGAAGAGGTTATTGGAAAAAAATGGAATCCTGGCTAATGAAAGAGCTGATGCTGGATTCTTCTGATACAGTCTTCGAGAACTGATTTTTCTGGTTAATTAAACCTGTTTGAATGTTAGTAAACAACTGATAGAACATGGTACCAAATGGCCTATTAAATAGTTCTTCAAGGAGGTATTTATCTGTGAAATATAACATGTATTTTGGAATGTAAAGATCCTATGCTTTGGGTCATAAACACATTGTTGGAAAAAACAAAAATCCTCATACTAAAGTACTTATGTGTCAGCATGTGAAAAATACAACCAACCTATAACTTACTTTTATTCTTTATCAATGGTTCCATGAAACACTTTGATCAGTAAACCAGTGGAATTTTTGGTCTACAAACTTTCTGCACTTTTGTAATGGTATCAGCTTGCTCTACAGCCTCATTTAACACTGCCATCTTTACCCCAGGAAGAGAGGCTCAAAATCAGTAACAGTGTTGTCAACGATCTTGGGATCCCATACTATTTTTTAAGTGAGGTTTAAAAAGACATACCTTAACCCTTCAAGTTTTCCTCCACCAAAACAATGCTGTCTTAAGTTTAAGGTTAAACTTTATTCCAAAATAGAACTTAGAATTAAATTCAAGAGTAAACATGTAAACAACAACATCAACAAAAATGTGCAAAAGTGTATTAAAATTTACTCTACAGATTTTTGGAAAATGTCAACTTTTGATCTTACTGAATTTCAAGTCTTAAATAATATATGCGTACTTTGCATCTAAATTGTGAAGAGAAGAAAATAAAGTAGGAAATATTTACAGTGAGTTAATGAAGCAAGTAGGAACCATATCTTTATTTCAGGTATTGTGTACATATCTTATTCTAATAATTAATATAATATTCTTCATTACATAATTGAAAATATAGAACAAAATCCCTTGATGAAGAAATAATATTGTAAAATAATTTTCTTTTGGTGAAGTTAATGTTTGGTCAGAGCAGTTTGATGTTTGATCTGACTCTTTGGGCAATCACATAACTGCCGGTGCTGCATGGAAGGCAGCAGAGGATGGGGTTTTTCATCTCCCACAACTTTTTGTATCAGTCCACGGTACTGGCTTTTGTTGTTACTAGGAACTGCTCCAGAAATACACAGAGGCACAAGTATAGTTAGGTAATCTGCCTTTCACTGCTCTACTTTATGTTTTATGAGATTGAGTTGTGCAAAGGGCCGTTTGCAGCAAATGGAACCAACTGGGCTTTATATCTGTTATAAAGCAACAGCAACATCTTGTGCTCTGTAGCCAGTCCTGGAAAATGTTGGTGGTAACTTATTTTTAGGAATCATTATTAATGTGAGTCAACCACACTACACCTTATTTAAAGCAATGAGGACACTGTTCATCCTGTTGTCATCCTGTCAACCTACAAAACATTTTTTTAACTCTGCGAAATATCTGAACGACATGTCAAGTGAAATGTTCACTATGGTTTTTATTGCTCTTATTCCATCTTTTTATCTACGTATGGTATTATCTGATGCAATTTATCTTGTGATTTAATGTATCCGCTGAATTAATGATAAAAGGGAATGTTGGGATTATAAGAAGAAATTTCTAGAAAAAAAAGCCAGCTGCAATGTAGCTTTCTTGAGGCTGCTTCTTCCATCTATTTCAGTACAAGCACTAGACCAGCAAAACACACATACATTTCAAATGCAGAGCAAGTTTAGATTTATTTGTCCATTTTCCCCCAGGTCATGAACTCATACAGAAAATGGAGCCATTAGAGTAGCTCTGAATTTAGCTCACAAAGTTGCTTTGATTCCTACTCTATGTAAGTCTTGAAATTAAGTATAAGTGTGTTCTTGGCTGTAATTCAGTCTCCTTCTCTCTTCTCTGATTTATGAAACAATAGTAAAGACACAGAAGCTCTACATGGCTGTGTCCAGTGCACTGCTCAGCAACCTGGAGTTAACTTTCACCCTTGCTCCCTGGCTATGCTGTATTTGAGAGTCATTAATCTTGCAAATGGGTGTGAGTCCCAATGTTCTATGAATTGCAAAACACCTGGCCCAAATGCATCTCGGGAATAATGTACTGTAGAGCAACCCAAAACCTGCAACAACTGAATCTGAAGATGCTGCAGGAACCTTTGTTTTGAATACCACATTCCAGCTTTCCAGACTGCTGGAAAAGGCCAAGTGAAACACAGACATGGTAATTACTCATTACAGAAACACAGGAGCACACAGCAGAGCAGGACCAAAATGTACAAGATGCTAATCTATATCTAATCACCAATTTATAAATTGGACTCAATGTCAACAAAATTTTCCCTCCCAATACAGCATTTCATCTGCTTCATTCCTATATTAAAATGATATCATGAAGTTCTTGCTCCAAAGGACAGAAAAGAACCTTTATATCATAGACTTTCTGAATATGTTTCTAGAAGTAAACCTGTTCACATTAGAATGGATTTTATAAATGTATAATACCTGGTAAACAGCAGCTATCTTCAAGCACAAGGATTATCTTCTACATTAGATTGGTTATTAGAGAGCAGATTTGGGAAATATTTGCTTCACTTTCCAAATTAAGGGCTGAAAGGAAGCATGATAGATCTCTACATATTCATTTGTGTTACACTAAAGTGAACTGTGGTCCATGAAAAGTATGGGTGCCTACAGACTATGTATAAATATTGGCTGGCAAGGGGATACTTTCTAAATACCAGGAGAATAAAGTTGTGAAGCCTTTTCTAAGACACTAAAGATGGTAAAGAAAGTCCAATCAAATACTGGTATTTTATGCCATGGTCAGATAAAGTGAGTATCCTGATAATTTTTGTTAGTGATTCAGTAGGAATAAGAGGAACTAGTTTCATGGCAGTGTCAGAAATTTTCAAAAGCGAAACTTTTATAGATGTCTGTCTTTTAGTAGAACAAAGGAAGAAGCAGATGCGGGAATGTACCTAAAAATTAAGGACGAAGGAGTAAGATGACCATGGAATTTATAGGAATTAATAAACTCGAAACATTCTTCTGAAGAATCCTCAATATTACTTTAGAGCTTTTCTTATTTCTGGTTTACTACACAATCTTTGGTCAGAAGTCAGCTTTCTAGCCTCCCTTTTTAATATCGTTTGAAACAGTTTCCCCAACTAAAACGCGTGAATGCTTTAAACTGCCACTTGGTGGCACGGTTACCGCACTTAAGAAAAACTATGCTTAAAAACGTTTGCAGAAAGGCACTATCAAATGTTGCTGTTTTCAGTATTTCCCAAATCTAAACTAAAGCAAAATTCTGAGGATTAGAAATATTTTGAAACTTGCAGCCCTTATATACATTATTATTGCACTTTCATTTTGTCTGTCCTGGCATTTTATATATCTAGATAGATGTGTATGTGTGTATGTGTGTGTATGTACATATATGTATGTACTGCTAGTTATCAAAATAATAGTAAAACATCACTGAAATAGAAAAAAAAAAAAAAAAGAAAAGAAAAGTTCCAGTAAGTTATGCAGCTGAGGAAGTTCTGACAGATATTTTTACAAAACTGCATGAAAACCATGTTTTTAAAGAATTGGATATAATGTTTTTCAGAATTATTTTGTTCTGTATTCATGTGAAATTTCAGTAATACAAAGTAGAACACTTGTCTTTCCTATGATTAAATTATCGGTATCACATGGGAAAAGAAGTGTTATTTTTAGCCTATATAGGTAGTTAGATACACACACCTCTGCCTCTGCCGGTCAGCTGCTGTTAATTTTTGCAGAAGAAATTTGGAAATGAAATAGCTGAACTGAGACAAGCCATGATGGAGATAACTTTGAAAAGGCACATGGCTCTTTAGTTGATGCTCCTAGTCCCTGGGAGCCTTCAGGACAACCAGTTCATTGAAAGAAGACAGCAATACTGTTCAACAGATCTATTTTACAAACACCTAGACTCAGACTTGGTCTGCTGACACTTAAAACTGTGATTAAAAGGAACAAGGCATTTTCTAAAGGCACATTTCGTCTGCCACAGAAGAAAGAGTTGGGAACCACAGACAATGACCACTTCTCTGTGCTGGCACTTACATTTATCTGAAGACCTGAGACTATCAGGTCTCTGATCACTCTGGTGACAGTGTCTTTTATTCAGATACTCCCTAGGACAACTGCAAGCAAGACTGACCTTGCAGCACAAATAATTTGCTCTCTAATACCATCCAACACAATTCCTGCACAGCACAGTAGTCCAGCTGTAGCACATTTGAACAACGACATCAACAATCCACTTTTTTAATGTTTCTAATACCTGCTGTAGTACTGCATAGTTTTACTTTTCATTAAGGATGGAATTTGTGTATGCCCAGACTTCAGACAATTATATGGTATGTCATGTACCCAAAATTTGAGGTTTAGTAATGGTATGTCAGCCTTTAATGTAATTTTACATATACTCTGCAGAATACAGAGCTCCTAGGTTTGTTTCTTTACCATGAAAATGCTAGTATGTGAGGTGTGATAGGAAAAAAAAATGCCTAAAAAGTAGTTTCAAATCAGAATATTTAGAAATTCTGTAGTGGAGATGAGTATTTGAAGGCAAAGGAAACTCGTAAGTCATTGTGATCTTTCTGAAATCTGATTTTCATTTGGCCCTGAAGTATGGCTGTATCAAGATGCTATGACTCACAGCAGCCAATACAGCTAATAAGTTCATCTTCAAAATGGCAGAAGAAATGAACAGATAAGAGAATTAAAGTAGTGAATCATAATAAGAGAACAGCAAGTACACAATAATCTGGTCATGGTATCTGTCAGAACTCTGCAGATGATGGAGGTGGCAAAGGATGTCTAATTATTGGTCTACTTATGATTAAGAAATCAGGATCTCGCTTGCATCACTATCAGATAAATATTAAAAGTCTTGAAGTAGGCTGTTGCCAGTACTGGGCCTAATGGAAACGGCATGTCAATATCTTTACTTGAACAAAGGAAGCTATTCTTGCACTTCAATTTTCTTTACTGGGACAGATATGGCCCAACTAAATAAAACAGAGACATGAATATGACAAAATCACTCATTATCTGTTCACATTTTATGAAATCTAATGAGGCAGAAGTTATACAGAACCAGAGAGAAAGGATTTGTAAACTAAACTGACCATTGTAAATTTTCTACATATTAATCCTATGTAGTCCCCATGAGTGGACTATTCCAACTATCCCCAAGTTATAACTACTCCAATAGTTAAACAGGGGCAAAAGGGTAAATAATTTTCACAAGAGGCAGCTTATGGAATTTTCAGAATTGGTTCTGACTCTTCAGTCTTTACTATATGATTGAGAAAGGTATGGTAACAAGAGGATTCACACACAGTTCACAGAGCTGGACAGATTCCCTTTGTACCATGTAAAGCATCACTGAAATAAATAAATTTTAATGGTTGCCTCTATATACAAAAAGCATGTTAAAAAGGAAAAAAAGGGCAATGTCACGTGAAAGGTGGGAGTTAAGAATTTTTTCCTATTGGTATCCCTGGAAAGTTGAGACCTTGGTGTCCAACAGTGTGTCGGCATCTCATAATGAGATTCTTCACCAACCAATTGACAAGGTTGGAGGGTACTTTGACCAGCCTTTTGGGGGAGGATCAACAGACTGAATATCCCTCAGCAGGACCTGCCAAGGTGTTTTCTGCTGCCAGCAAGTGCATCGACTCACTAACATTTTATGGAGTAACACTCTTTATTAATAGAAATTATGACAGATTAATAAGTTCGAAGGTTGTTGATGATTATTTCTAACTGCAAAAATAGGTTTTAGAGCCATCTAATGATGCATATATTAAGCAAGGACAAGCTCTAACATGAATTAATCTACTAATATACTATGGGGTAAGCACAAACTAAAGGTCTAGTCCTAAAAGCCCCATTTAATGTGCGTAGAGTGTTATTTCTCACCCAAGGCAACCTTCTTGGAGGGGAAGAAGATGGACTCAGCAGGTTCAGTGGAGGTCTTTTCCCACTTTCCCCTATCCCAGACTTACTTGTATATTATTTCTTGATGTTTTGGTGGAGTTTGAGTGACTCTAGTCATAAACATCTTTATTTCTGACTGGTGTAAAGTTTTCTCACTCTACCTAATGGAAGAAGGGGACGGGGATCATGGCTTGGCACCTGACAAGGGGGTTCCTTAGTATCTTCCAATTACATGGCAAGTTACTGGCTATCTGTGCTGTTTCATTCTGATTTTCTGTGCATTTATGTGCTGCACCTCTATCTATAAAACAGGAACAGTAATACATACACATGTTAACTCAGTGCTGGAAGACCTCAGTAACACTGAAGAGGTGTGAAAATAAGTGAAAAATCAGAGCCAAAAGGTAGAGAGTTTGGGAGAAGACTGTACTGTTAAAATCCATAAAGAAAGATATTGACATGCAATGCAGAGCCATCAACCCATTATGGGTTGAGACAGACAGAGCAGGAAGATATAGACACCAAATCTGTACAAAACCTTCAACAAGTCTTCTTGATATATCTATACCTTATTCCTAATAGAGTTGTTCCAATAATAGTTCGTAATAGGTTGTTCTCCAATGCCCTTTTGACCCTGGAGATGTGCTTGCCTGATGAGTGATTATCATACAGAATTTTGTGAGACCTTCACAGATTGACCCCCTACCCTGAGCTATTCATTGCACCCATCAGTATGACTCTTCATTAAAATAAGGGCTATGAGTAAAGGAAAAGAACAAACGACATCACTAATGAGGACTGAAGACAGCTCTGGAGTTCTCTACTTCTATTTGTTTGATTTTGGCCACTGAGAATTTTCCATTCTCAAATGAGAGTGAAATAACAGATAGGCACTTTGTTAAGATCCACCACCACGCGGGATACAATTTTGTACTTAAGGAAGTCTGAACAAAATGTCAGCTATCATACAGGACTGGGAATCTGCCAAATCTCAAAGCACTTAAACACACCACTGCAACATCTTGGCTTTGATCACCTCTATAAATTTTGCCTCTATCCAGAGTCATTTTGCCAGACTTTAGACACTTATTACCAGGAATGAATCCTGAATAACTTCAACATGGCTTCATTCTGAATGCAAATATCATTATAGTCTTGAGAAGTGGGTGTATCCTCACTCACTACAGTCTCTGGATAATGAGCACAGATTCTGAAAGCTTGCCAGGGCAAATCTGTAATTTTCTGCTTAGATATTAAATGAGTATTTCTAAAATATTCTACTTCATGCATCCTCAAAATAACTTTCTTCCTATCTACTTCACAGTTTATAACTACAAATCAGTGCAAAAACTCTCTAATTAACATACGTTAATTTGTATTCCTGAAATTTAAAATGAGAAACACCATGACACAACTGCAATTAAGTAAGTAAATGTGTACATTACAGGCTAGAATGTTCTGCACTTTTCTTATGTGCACTCTTGACTCTTATTCAGAGAAAACTGCCTAAGACTACCAGACATTTATTTAGATGGACACAAGTCAACTTTTGTCCAGGGTTCAGATGCAAAACATGAAAAGACTTGTGACACGTAATCAAAAGCTCAAATGTTTGATTTTCCTTTAGATGTCTGCCTTTGTCAAATTTCTGCACCTAAACTGGATTTTGAAAATTTTCCCACTTCAATTAAAAGATCCAGTACAAAGTCATGTCATATGGCACCACTCTCAGTTGTACAGAAACTTGTTTTAAGTGCTCTGATGAAAGACTCTTTTATATGTATATTTGCAATCTTTCCCATGCCTTTGTAATACCATTGAGTCAGACTAAAAAATCAAAAGTAGCGCTGAGATGCAATTGGTCAGTGGTTCATGACCTTCCTGAATTTAATGATGATTTGACATTTTTCAAGTGGATCTGCAGAGTAACACATGGCTAACTAAGGCCTATGGATGAAAGATTTGTCTTAATTTTTTTATGCCCTTATGGTCTAGAAGCCTTCTCTGAAATCCCTGCTATCAAAAACCACAGCAGTAGATGAATTTTCTTAGCTTGACAATCAGATAAAGGGTGAGCATAAATATTGAAATGTGTTTTTCCAGTACAAATAAGATCTATCCAGTAACTGTGCTAATGTTACAATGGACAGTTAACTGAAAAGATGATGTTTTTAGTACTGAGATACAAAAAACCCTCAAAACCAGAAACAAACAAAACAAAAAAACCTCCAAACAAACCAACCCACACACACTCCCTCTATGCCATCCATAAAACCCCCCTCCAACTAAAGCAAACAAACAAACAAAAAAAATGCAAACCACTGAATCCAGAATAGGCCACCATGGGTTAATAGTTAACTGGTATCACCGAAAATCTCATTACAAGAACTGAGGCACATAATTGACACGTCTGTTTGGCTGACTGAATCAGTGGCCCCAGAGATTTATGTACTCATGCATTTCTGCAAAGTCCTGGCTTGGGTCTGGCTCTGTGCAGCTGTTCAGTGAAGGCACTTCACAATCTGCAAAACAAAGAGGTAAAATCTGCCGGCCACAACTCTGACAACATCATAACTTAGAGGTTTGTCAATCTAAGAAGAAAAAGTAATTCAAAAAGCTTTCCAGAAATGATAGCCCAAACAGATGCAATTAATGTCAGAAGAAATGGGAGGGAGACCACATGTTAAAAGATGCTGCTGTCAGTTTCAGAATATTACGATTGGTGCCAGCACTGAGACTGTAATCAAATGTCACTAATATGCACTTCAAACTTTGTTTATAGGACCTTACTTATAATTTGTTGTTAAGTTTTCTACCTCCAGACTTCTGCATGTACTTAGAGCTTTCCACTACTTTATTTAGGAATTGGAAAATGGCTTTTGTATGAATTTTGAGACAGCTGTTTGGACATTGTTGACAAGTATAATAAGAGTTAATCAGCAAGAGCATACAAAACATACTTTTATAAGTAGACAATGTAAAATTGTCAAATGTCCTGTACAGAAGCCATTATGAACAGTCTGGAAGGAAACATTGTCTGCAACAAAATTACTTTACATTATTGTCCTACCAATATGCAAAATGCAGATACAATATCTATGTATTTTTGTGTGGTGCCCTTCATAGCCTACCCATAGCTCCGAGCTCGGAAATTTTGCTATGTTTATTGTGCTGAGTTGTTGTAGACACTACTAACAGCGGCTGTTAGATGTGGAAACTAATTGAAAATGTGTTCCTGTCCTGGACCAGGACTCCTAGTGATTTATGTGCATCTGGACTAAGGATATTTAACTCATGGGCTCATGGAGAAGAAGAAAAGAGAAGTAATTAATCAAAACAGACAATCAGAAAAAGGAACAATAGAACACTGCTGTTTATGAAAAGAAAGAGAGGCCTCCTTATCTAGCTTAATTTAGAAACAAAACAACTGAAACGCTGGAAGAATTTTTGAAGAGTACAGAGAGGATGTCTTTTACCAGTGATACACAATTTTACCTCTTGTGTGCTTCTGCAGTGTAACAACAGACCATCTCTGCAATGCACAAAACTCTTTTGCAATTTTATTTTATTGTATTTTATTAGTTTGAAAGATGTGTCATGAAAAATCTTTAATGAGCATTTCAGTTCTTTGATTAAAGTCCTGTTTCATTTTTTCCTATTTCATTTGCCTCTTAAAAAAAAAATAAAAATAAATTCAACAAAAAGGACCAATATTGTATTATTGTCAGAAAATCAGAGAGACCAAACAGGCAGTTTATGAGACTAACAATCAGACCAAATGTGCATTCTAAGAATTGTCTTCTAATCTAACAGCAGTCAATAAAACAAACCTGGTCAGCTGAATACCTGGAACTTTTCTGTACATACTGTGAACCACGGGTCAAAAGTCTTGAATTCAAACTTTGTCCAAGCACTTTCAACAAAATACTATTTGCTCTCTCAAATCAAGTACTAATGATACTCAGTCTGTTATAGCTTTCTGAAGGGAGACAGCAGGGAGGTGGATTTTGCATATGGACAGACAGTCATAGAGATAATACCGACTCAAAGCGCAAGGGAGGAATAGAGAGGAGTAGAAAGCAGCACCTCCTCACCTTGGCCATCATCAATGCTGAGCAGACTAGAGACCCCACTATGAAACACTGTTTCATATTGCTGATTTTATACAGTGTTCTGCTGGTATCTTTGTAAGGTGTAAAAACACAACTGTTTCAGAAATACTAAGCACACAAATACTGCAACCAAGGTAGGCTAGGCCTTTCCATATATTTGTATAGTTCCTGCCCTATAGGTATGAGCAGATAGACAGATGCTATATTCAGATACTCTGGTAGGCATGTATATCTGAACAGACCTTGGTGGAATTACTTTCACTGAAGTAGGTATGATTTTCAAAAGCAACATAAAATATTTCCCTTTGAGGAAAAGTATGAACAAACTTCATGGAAAAAAAAAAAAAATCTAATTACATTTTGCAAGTGATTTCTTAAATTTTATATTAAATGCAACTGTACTGCAAATTGAAAAAATGTATTCAAATTGTATATCCATGGACAGAATATATTATTAAAGTGAAAAGAAACTGTTTCTAAAAGGGCAATAACCAACTTCTTCAAAGCAGATAGTTTTATAATCCACAGATTATAATCCACATTTTTGCATATGAATAATCACATGAATATTTCATCTGTTGTAGACCAAACACAAAACCAAAAGATTTTTGTCATTCTAACACTAAACATTTTAACAAAGAAATGTTATCAGATTAGCACCTTATTCATTTCTGGAAGTGAAAAACAAGGTTAATGCCTGACACTGCAGATATTACTGTTGACCAGTCTGGCCAGACTCCTAAGGCAACCTCATTAACTTGGGTATAATTTTCCTTAAATTATACTCATAGGCAATTCATTGTGTGAAACTGAATCTTCATTAAAACCGAGAGTGATAAATTGACATTTTTTATTGTCCTAAGAATGATTGACTATTACTATGGTTTCTGTGGACAATTATGTTTATGGCATTGAACAATGATGTTTATAGAAACAGTCTATTCATCTCTCTGTCAGTTCCTGCACCAGGATCCTTAAAAGACATTAACTTTCTTCAATCAAATATCACAGGAAGAAATAGTCTCAAAGATAATTGCATGCTCCAAAGTGTTGTGAAAAACACTGCTCAGACTGTTACAAATGACCACCCGGAATGACCAAGTCACTCAGCAAAGGGTAGTTTTAACTGTATAGGCAATGAAAAGTACAAAGTAAACAGCGCTGGGTGCCCCTGCTAGTAGCACACTGGTAGAGCTCGCAGGCTCTGCTTATATGCAGTCAAAACGTACATATTCTTTATTTCTTGTTTAATGATTGTCATTTTAAATCTTTCTGGTAATTGTGGGTCAGGAAGGATTACGATATTCTTAGTTTAAAATTTTACTAGAGACTCTCCATTGTTCAAGTTCTATCTCTTTCGCCTGGGGTTACTCTCTTTTTATCTTGATTGCGTCCATCTCCCTATTGTGTTGAAGTACCCGGCTTAATTTTTGTTTACATTGTATCTATCTTGTATCAAAAGGCTGCTCCGCCATTAACTTTGGCTTTCTTCTTTTACCTCCTTTTATATATATTAAACTAAGTTCATGTCTTGCTTATAGTTGCTGTTGCTAAATCTTTATGGCATATTTCACAATGCTCAGATGTATAATATTCAATAGTTTCAGAATCCCACTGAGTGATTTGGCAAGCCATATAGTATAGATCGTTATATTTTTGACATGAATTAAGCCCATATTTCTCACAGGCAGAGGAGAGAGAAGCCATCAGAAGATGGAGGAAAAGGCAGGAGACGTCGATGGTCTCTCAGGGATGCTGCAGCTAACCTGAGGATTGGGTCTGCAGTGTAGCCACACCATCCATTGGCTTTGGCACTGGTCTGTTCCAAGTCACGTGTTGCTGTCTCACTGAGCAGAGAAGGGCCATAATGCAGCAGTGAGCACGGTGAGAGTGTGCAAATCTAAATGCTTCTTATAGCACCGTTCTGAGGAAAAGAAAGGGCAACTGTAGAGACTATAGCAGAAGGGGATGTAGAAAAAGCAAGGACATACTTGCAGGACTGTCACGGTGCCTTGTAAGGAGTTTAGAGGAAGAAAGAAGAGAAAGGAGTTTGCCAGGATCACAGGGTCATTGACAGAAAACCCCAGGATACTGAGCCTCTTAACTTCTTTGCTCTCAAAACAATTTGCTAGACTTGTACTGAATGTCTCAATAAAAAAATTTCTTTTTTGCACTCAACCCAATGTGCCCAGGAAAAGGTTATATTTGAAGCTCACTAATGAGCACCGTTAGTGCTCATTAAGTAGATGTGCTAAAAGCTACTTAAGCTTCTAACACTTGCAAATACATTGAAATGTTCATGTCAAACCCTGCATTAGGGCTTAGAAAATAGCAAACTGATAAAGTGAATTGTTTTGGTTTCCTAGCTAGATTTGCATAAGCAGCTGTTCGAAATTCTGCCGTGTTCCCTTATTGCAGTTGTGCCCAAAGATGAAGGCTTTTTTAAAGTACACATTCAGTGTAATCTAATTTCATAGGATTATTTCAAATGAAGAACAATTCATGAGTGGAAGTTGATAACTCAAACTAACATTAAAATTGCATTGTACGCACTTCAATTGATTCAGATTAAAAAAGTATAGATACAGTTTCATCTGCAGAATACCAGAATAATGGAAGTGCATTAAGTATCTGCACAGCAGAAGCACCACACATTGGGGATCATTTTGTCTCTTAAAGGAATGCAAAAAAGATCAACAGATGTTGCATTATGTAGTAGATGCTTTTATGTCTGATCTATTCCACTTATTTAGCATGACACAATCTCAGAGCAAATGCACATTCAACCTTAACAAAGCCACAACTTCTTTAAATCTCAGACAGTATTTTCCATTGGTTAAGGCTGATTCTGAAGACAGAAGATGTATCAGAAAGGCAAGCTTATGAAGAAAGCAAATACAAAGATCTGTTCTGGGTTTAAAATTTGGACCACAACTTTCCTGCAAGTTTAAAAAAACTAAGACAATACACTGATTTCAGATTCTGCAGATTTATTTATGCATTCATGGGCTTTTTACAGCTGAGAAAAGAAACATGGAGCTCCTCCCCAGACCATCCTCTTTGGCATTTCTCTTTGTTCTGGACAACTGATAAAATTCAGATTATTTTATGCAAAGAACAGAAGCTACCATGTAATAGAAAGTGGAGCCTTGGGCTCAGCTTTTTCCTAAACAGCTGTTCCTATGGCTTGAATTTATTCTGAACCTAGCACAAAAAGGCAGATTTTTAGAGAAGTGTTTGAGGAAAGTAAGAAAGACAATGTGTTGGTTGTTTTTTGTTTTTTTGAGAGTCCAGAGTTCTAAAAATTAAACAAGTTGACTTGTAAATCTCTGTTTCTACCAGTAGAGGGTTTATTTGGCCTAGAAGCCTTCTGTCTTCCTTTTAGAGCTACCAGCTAGAATAGTTTGATAGACAGGCATTTTCCTACATGTGCTGGGAATGTCTAATGCTGTTTCGTTTTCTAATTTTTTTGTCAAATTCTAATTTATGAAGTTCTCTCCTTCTTTTATCTTACTTTTTCTTTTTCTTCACTTGCTCTTTTCTGGCCTACACAAACAAACTCTGGAGCAACAGTATCTGTTTAATAGAACAGGGGTGAAGGGACGTTGAGGGGGCATCCAGTGCATCAGCTTCCTCCAAATCAGAATCACCAATGGTCTCTGCAATATTCTTAAGTTCTTGAAGAATTTCAGTGACTGAGATTTCATTACTTCCACAGCCGTTTTATTTTGATGCTTAACTAACACACCATTATAAAGTCCTTTTCATTATCTGTACTACCTTCCCTTGACAGAAATTTCTTGTTTGTCTTATCATCAATAAGCAGTTTGTTCCCCTTCCTTTTGCAGCTAATCACAGTTTTCTCTTATTTGCCTTCTGCAAGACTAAAGAAGACATCGCTGATGCACCTCTTGCATGCCTAAATCATTGATGGCATCGTATTTCTATACACTCTAACGTCAACCAAAGGAACCAAATCTTTTTTTCCTGTTTCTAACTCACATTAATCAGGTGTTGACATCCAAGGAACAACAGTAAATCACCTCTGTAGATATGACTACTGAGTATAATTTCTTTCACTGGTTGTTTTGGTCACAGTAACTGCAATGATGCAGCAATATGAAATCAGTCAAGTGTGCTTTTTTTAATTATAAATCATATAGATGCTTCCTTGTCTTTTGATTGGATGGGTATGCAGCATCAGAAAGAGCCATATTCCCCTCTGGGGATTACAGGAAAGTAAGGGTGGAAGAAAGAACTTGGTTATCCTTTCACTAAGACTAGACCATGATTTATAATACATTTATAAGCTGCTGGGCACCTCACTGCTGAGGAAATGCTGGGAGCAACTGATGAAATAGCTATGAGTGAAATCAAGCTGTTCCTTTTAACACACAATTCGAAATTTAGAAGCTCTACAATAAATATCTGAAATGCAGTGATTACTGTAAAAGTAACAGCCACTTATTTACAGCATCAATATCAACTTTGACACTTTGAAGCTTATAGATTTGAGCAGACAAACTGTATCTAAAGACATTTTACAGACATTTTACCAATCTATGCAATCTCAACAAAGTAGAAAAGAGTGGGGGTTTGGAGTTTTTTTTACAGAGAAGCAATAATGAGGTTAAGACCCTAATTTTTTCAGAGTAGTTGAGAATTTTTTAGGCTCATTCAGGTACAGTCCTTAACTGGACCTTGAAATACCAAAGTTCATGGGTAACTGTTGAAAAAATTTAGCCTATACAAGCTGCAAGGGACGTTCTTCATCTTAGTAATGAAGCCATTCATCAACCTTCTGATTTCTACAAAAATAAAGGCTGACAAACGTAAAAAGCTCCACTTCTTCCTCATAATATCTTAAACATATACCATGTAGAATTCAGGTCTGGGAAATGATTTTTTTTATGGTTTTCATCTTGGAATAATCATCACCACAACCTTTTGGGTCCCCTTTCCTCCAGTGTATAAACTCTTCCCTCCTCATAATGGCAGGAGACCAGCAGGCTAGACTGAAATCTCTAAATCCACACTTAAAGCTCCCACCACTCAAAAGGATCCAGTTCTGCTCATCAAAAGTGCAGAAAGATAGATGGTATTAAGATACTTCTGCTTTTATTACTAATCAAATACTAATATTTGCTATACTCAAAACCCACAAACCCACTGAAAACACACAGGATGTTTCACCCCAATATTGCTGCTGCCTTGTGCTACTGAGAAACCCTCTAGCCAAACAAAAAACAAGACAGAATAAAGACTTCATTGCCACTCAACAAATTTAGGTTGTCATGTTCTCAGCTAAATTTGCATCGGGCTGAGAGATTAATTTCTCCATTAACACTGCCTAGTGCTGTACATGCTGTGAGTTGCACAGTGAGCCAGCAGCTCTCTATTACCTCATCTGCATAGTTACTCCATGCAGTTCTGCTTATCTCCTTGCCTATCTTGATGGTTTGATACAGAAGGGGATTTTATTGCTGTTTTGAAGATACGTTTACCTCTTTTATCTCCAACCGGATGACACAAGAACAGAGCAAACATGACATGCAAAATGCTACAAAAACTATGCTCAAGCCACCTCCTCAAAAAGGTAAAAAAAAGATAAGTTTTATTGCCAGTTATTCTCTTCATGTGAATTCATCTGCTTCACCTCAACAGTCTTCTGCTACAAACGGAGAAATGTTTTTCAGGCCACTTTGCAAGTCACTTCCTACTCAAAAGAAAAACATATTGGTCTACTCTCATCACAGTTACACTTGGATTGAAATAGAAGCCATTTATGGATTCCAGTGCATACAGAAAGACAACTACTTATGGAAAGTAGAATTAAGAACATCAACAGGTCTACAGCGGTAGGTCTGGTGAAATTAGTGTGGTTCTGAACTATTGAGGATAGGCTGTGGTTTGATGTGCCCTTAACAATCTCCAGTGATGCAGATTCTGTATATTTATTTGGCAGTTTATGTCAGGACTATATTACATCTGAATTTAAAATTTAACTTCTTCCTTAACTAAACTGAATCCCAATTTCTACCCTTCAAAACCCATTTAATGATATTGACAGGAGAAAACTAATAGGTGAAGACATTCAGAGAGAAGGATAAATAATATGATTTACAGACCAAGAAAATAATGCAAAATTTCCAGTGGGAGACATAATTGAACATGTTAAAAATAGAAGTTATTGTTAATATTTTAAACACAATGTTTTGTAGTCAAGTGTGAGTGTATCTTTTGGACACTAATATGTCTGCATTTTTAAGTTCTGTGTCAAATAATACATTCAGAAAAAAATTGCACTCTTCGGTTTAGTAAAATTCTAGTGAGTAACTAGTCCTCTTTCAGTCACAGAATAAAGCACCAGTTGTTTGCCAAAGCAAAAGAAAAATCTGCTGGAATTGAGAACATATCGATACATTCCTATTTACACATAGAGAGACACATTGCAGCTAGGCAAGAAATATTCTGAAATAGCATGCTTTTCCCTTAGGTTTCTTATTCCACTTGTTTCTACTCCAAATTTGTATTTCTTGAATGGTGCTAAATACCTCTCCTACGAACACAAGTAGGAGACCCTCAATTCAGTAGAAAAAAAAAAAGACTCTAGTGATGTAAAATGAATACTTTAGATGAAGATCTGTTATGCAATGTGATTACATGTCTGCAAAAATGTTTGGACTTGAATTTGCTTTTTGCATTGAATGTGTAACAGAGAAGTATTTTTCCTATTTCCTTGATTTTGTATTATCAGATTTGTAGTCTTTTAGGGAACAATCCAGTCTAATTTAACTCAAATTTAGGGCATATATATGGAAGCAATGTCTCTGATCATAACTGTGGAGACCTGTTCACTAAAATTGTTTGACATGGCTATCTCCTCTCTCCTCTCATCCATACTAGAAGTGGGATGTTAAGAGTGTGGGAAAAACTTCAGATTTCATGTGCAGTTTGTGCTGTAACAGTCTGAACACTTGCACTATCCTGTTCCCTGCCTTGCAATTTGATTTCTTTTTGGCCAAGTATTCCCCTTCTCATTTAAGAACCAATGAGGTCGCTAATACACTGAAATACTTATCCAACTTCCCCTGATGTTTACTTTGGATATATGTTACAGTAAAAATTGAGATCGATTTTTACAATGCCTATTAAAAACAAGTAAATGGAACAGAGTGCACTTAAATGCTGTAGGGATGCATGATAGAAATGGCACACAATTTTTTAATTTTTTTTTTTGGTAACTGATTAAGCAACTTTCTTAATTTTTTTTGATTTCTATTCTCAGACTAACACATACACTTGGTATAAAAAACTGTAAGACATCACTGTCTTGATTTTAATGGGAAATTTCCCATTCTTCGGTTTCTTCATTATTTGGAAATGAACATTTTAAAGATTATTGTAAAACAGAGTTGGTACATTGGACACTCTTTGAACTAATGTACCTTAAAACATGATGTTAAATTTAAAGTTGCACTTGCAAAGTATTTATAAAATTACTATTATTCTTCCTATCCAGCCTCATCTAAGCAGTGCATAAAGCAACTTCTTTGTAGCAGCCTAATTTGGAACTTTATTCATTAGTTGCACTTAGAAGCATTTTTCTTCTTCTAGTAGCTTGTCCATGGCCTCAGCTCTGGTTTAGGAGACCCTGGACAAGCCTACATTCATTTTCAACTTTTAAACAAGAGCCAACGGATACATACATGAAAAAGCCCTGCTATAGACATGTTTGTCTTCCAGATGGTATTAGCCTTTCCATGTGTGATCACTGCAGCATTACGCCGTGCTAATTCCTCACTTAACAACATGCTGATGCCAAAACAACTGTTAGCAACACTTCGTTTTGTGTTTCAGAGCCGTACTCACGTTTCAGACACTCCGGTTGTGCTACTTGAACAACAGAGATAAACTGTTACATACAGAGAACGTCATCTTTGTTTTCTCGCTGAAAGACACAGCTAAATGTTCAACTGCTAAATATATATACATACTTATCTTCAATGACTACCTTGGGCTAGATAATATATACTTTGGTATCTAGGACTTCTTTAAGTGGCTTATGTAAGAAGCAGTAAAAATGAAAGGAGTACTTTTGTAAAAGAGGGAAGAAAAGAATATCTGAAACTGTTCTTTTATGTTGACCTGCTGTCTTTCTATTAATTTAATACTAACTCCTCTGTGCTCAAGGATAGTTTACTGCTTGTCAACAGATGCAGCATCATTCACTGCTGTTCAGCAACTTCTGAGTCCAAACTAGAGAAATCAACACTGTTTATTCCTCAAGTGAGAGGCAGAGAGATGAGAAATCCCTATGCACTATAAAAATGAGATTTAGAAGTAGGTGTTTTGTTTATTATTATGTTTTGCTTCCTGGTCGGTGAAGATGTAAATGATAAGAAAAACTGGAAATGATTTGGAGAAAAGTTTTTGTCTTTGATTAATTATAGCAAAATAAATCCACCAAAATGATGTAGAAATTGTAAAAGAGGAAGTACCATAAGCGCCTTCTCATAAAAGCATACAGTACAAGTGCTGCAGATACCTGCATGGGTATTTGTCTGACCTGGAGGGTTGCCAGGAGGACATAGCAACATGTGACCACAACCTCCGAATGCTGGGGCAGGGCTTGCCCTGGGAGCCCTTGGCAGTGCCTCAGCTCGACACAGCAGCATGACAGCAAAACATTCTGCCCGAACTGGAGTGATTTCCCATTTGTACTAAGAACTAAACCACAGGTTTTAAACTTCACAACATAACAAAAAAGTCTGGTTTATAAGTAAAGACAAATGAAAAACCTCATCAAAACCCATAAACACAATTTTGTCAAAATGTTGTATGAACTTATTTCTTTTACTGTGTGAAAGGATTATCTCTGTTGTCTATAGCTTGCTTTTTTTGGCCTCTTTTTGACCATTACAACTCTTCTTATGTTGTAAGAACTTATACGGCTAGCACTGAAGAATATTGCTTTTGAAAACTATTTTCCATGTTTTCTCTTATTTAATAAATATTTTTGCAGGTGGAAACGACAACAAAAAAATATCAGTGTAGCATTGCTTTTTGTTGCTGATAAATGAAAGGAAAGAACTGCTAAAGAAAGAACATTTTTCCCTCTAATGCCACTTCTTTGGTATAAGGAAGTGTATTATTATTCACTGAGGTACGCTGCCATGTGATGCTTTAAAAGCACCTCAGTAAAGAATATTATTTATAAAATCTACACTTTTATTTAGACACCCTATGTAAATAAGTCCATCATAATGTTTTCATTTTCCACTGAAAGATAAAGAAAATAAAAGTCCACTGGAAAGCAAAAACATACTTGGCATCCAGAGCAATTTACTAATTGGAAAAAAAATCCACATGGCGCCTTGTCAGCACTAATTCCTCTCTTTGATTTAAGCTATTCAAAGTCAAAAGGCAAGGTTGAAGATACAGATTCAGGTTGAGTGTACTGGACTCTAAAATTAATTTTAATGCAATAGTCTAGGTATTTGATTAGTCTGCATTATTGTAATTTATTTCTGGACATTGCCACTTGCTAAATGGTTGAATCACTTCGGGCAAACCTTATGAAGTTGTCCCCTGTTTCAGAATCTGACTACAATAAACCTCATTGCTTGGCTAAAGGAGGCTCCCCTGGATGCCAGCTAACTCACTGTGCTACTTTACATTGCATGAGGACTGCCAGGGAGAAGTGCTTGAGCAGCTGATTTTTAAGAACCCCTGAGCAGTTTCAGCAACCCTGGAGACCTGTGAGCACTTAACTCTTCTAAAAAGCAAGCCCAAGAGACTAAGAATTGAATCTGTACCTCCACATTATGTTTAACCATCTCACAGCAATTGAAGAGTTCTTTCACAAAGTGGCTTATATTTCACATATGTACATTTTCATTCATTGCCCTCATGCATCCCTACAGCATTTAAGTGCATTCTGTCCCATCTATCTTTTTGCACCACTAAAAACATCTATGAAGAAACACTCGGTATAGTTTTATTTTCAGACTAATTTCAGATTTCAGCACTGCTAACATTAATAAAGTTCTTACTTTTTTTATCTCTGTATCAAAAGTAACACAAATTTGTCATCCAGCAATTTATAATTTATTTTCTCTGATGCAAGTCTCCACATCATCTATTTTATCCAGATTCAACAATAAAATCAATTATATTTTCATGTGTTCAGGTTTTCAGTAAATAATGTGACCAAACATGGGTATTGGCTAATTATTGTGTCTTTTAATAAATTATTTCTTATTACCTATTCTTACAATATCCACCAAAGTGGGGTCAGCAGTTAGAGAACAGACAAGAATAACCCTCCTTAAGCTATACTTTAAGAGCTTTACTTTCATATTAGAAGAGCTACAAATCATAAGGAGCTGTTTCTTCTTACCATAATGAGGAATTATTGCCCAAGCCATTGCAGAAGCATAAATGCCGCCAATCATCCAAAACATACAGAGCCAGCTCAGGTGTTCACCTCGTTTCTCCCGAGCAAGTACTTCCGAAAAATAGGAGAAGACTGTTGGCACTGCTCCACCGATCCTAAAAAGAGATACAGACCAGGGATTAAGCAAGAGTGTAACAGATAGCCTAAGTTTGAACAAGCCCATAGCTGCAGTCATCAAAAAGCCAAACTACAAGCAGGTTCTCTGGCAAGAGTGGTTTTTCTCAAATTGCACCATGTATTGGGGAACTCTAGAGGAAACTTTCATCAGTTTGGATACAAATTTTGTCAAATACTGCCTTGAAAATTCTATGTACTATTTGTTGCATTCAGTGGTTCAAGGGAATCATCAATGCGCCAGTCACTGGAACAGAAACCATCATAAGGTCTTGACTTCCACCATTATAAAATCATGACAGCCTACTGACAAGTGTCAAAATATGTTGCTTTTAATGGAAAAATATTGATAATTTTTTCCAAAGAACAACTGATATTTCTCTTATGTCCCATGGTTTAGGTAATCAAGAAGTAACTAAATGTCACCTTTTTTTATCACATATATTTAAAAACCTATTCCTTTCAGTTGTACTACATGACTGGCTAAGCCCATCCTGGCTTTTTACTTAATTTTTTATTAAAAGTCTATGCATTCATATAATAGTCATTTTTTCAGATGGTAAAATAAACAATCTCTGAAAGTCATTGGTAAAAAAAAAAGTCAAGTTGATTTTACAAAAACTGAAGCAGCTAAGAATATGTATCCCTTTTGGTACCAGTGTCCAAATTATCTTTCACTATCTGTTCACTACCAATGCAAGTTGTCAAATGTTCCAGCACAGGACAAGTCCTTGTGAATTTCATTTCTCTGAGATGAAGAAATTGCCATCTCACATACCAGATTACATACTTCAAAGCATTATATGGCATGGTTTGCCTTTTTATGTGAATTTCAAAGATAAATGCATATTTATTATGTCATCTGGGGGTTGCTAAACTGGAAGCAAAGAATGAACCTCAAAATAGGTTTAAACAAATACTAATAATGAAAACATGAATATATGGACCTAGAAAAATCTTTTTTAAGGACCAAAGAACTTTCTGTCTGACTTTTGCAAAAATTTTAATATGTGCTAGGTACTACAGTCATTTACTATTATAGAACTAATAAGGTATCTCACATACTGAACATTACTAGTAGAAGTATAAACTACCTCCCAAAGACTTGGACAAGAGAGTATCAGACCATCTCTGACTTCTTCCATCACTCCCTTGTGAGGATTTTTCATATACTTCATCAGCAATTGCACAATATTAATTTATTAAATGTTCATATTAAAAAGAGCCCTCTACTATATCACCCTACAGCTGCAAAAAAAAAGGTACTTTTTAAAATTAAAAAAAAGGAAAAAAAATCCATGGAAGGAACAGAATTTAATTCTTAATGTTTTTATATTGTAAGTTAGAAAGCAGACTGCCCCTTTGTCGCCCACTAGCATTGTGAGGAATGCATAGTGGAATGCACAGGAGGGAATTTTAAATACAACTAAAAAGTAGAGTTGCTACTAATTTTTAAGCAGAAAAACTTTTTTAAGGGAAATGTAAACACTATTTTACCATAGGATACAGATTTAAGTCTGCTTCTGGCAATGAGTTGGTTTGATACAGTGGGCTGTTTGCTATTACTGTGTTTGTAAATTATATGGCTCATCTTCATTTGCAGAAAATAATTTGATACATGAAACTATATTCTTCTCTTGATATGTCTGCATGTGCAGATGAAAAGCCTGCGAAAATGTGCTTTTGAAGAATGTTCATTGTAAAAATGGGAAGAAGTTTAATTTTCCTAAATACAAATTATTCAAGCAAACGGAAGTTTTTACATCTCATCTGTTATTCATGTATGTTATGTCTTTAGTCATTATAGCCAAAGCAGTGGACATAAGCTTGTTAACCACATATCACAGCAGGGAGTCCATGCATTATTTCCTAGAGTTACAGAACGTGTCTACAAGGTGCAAATATATTTTGAGTGTGTACATTTTTTACAGCTCCACAGATAAACTGTATGGAACCTGAATTTTTTTAAAAAATATTAAAAACCCACTAATTTAAACCTGTGGGTTGATGATCATGAGTGATAATTGTCTCCAGAATAACAGATACTGTAATGAGGTACAATCCAACATCAGCAGGAGGCAAAACTTTGTCGAGGTTGGCTCAAGATCGTAAAATAATCACTCTCACTCTAAGGATCAGTCTCTGCACCTAAAACAACAATGCCTTCAGCCTTGGAGTTTTTTTCCATAACTATGTAGGAATATATGGAAGAACGACACAATAAACAGCAGGAACTTTTTGATACTGCACATACTGCTCCATATGTGAGAGAATAGTATAAATATCAGTCAAAAGAATGACAAATGTCAGGTACAAAGTTTTCCAGTTATTTTCCATCTTATGCGATAAAACCCATCGAAAGTAGGCTGAGCAAGAGAGAATGCATATTTATGTATTTATGTACACTCTCCGTTCATGCTTGTCTGGAAAATAATGGGAAAAGAGAAAACAAAAGGAGATTTAAGTGATACACCTTAGGAGGGTAGGATTCAGTGAAATAAACAATCAGCTAAGATACATTTGCATTTTCTTTGTCACAAACAAAGATGATAAACGTCTGCTAATCTACCTTCAGAGCAGTGATTTGTCACAACAGACTTTGGCAACTGCACAGTGCGACAGCTGGAATGAAAACACGCCTGTGAGGCATTCACAAACCTCTGGCTTCAGATAGAAGCTTTTGTTTATTTGCCGATTCACTAGCCAAAGGGGCTTAAAATGCAAAAGCAAACAAGGAAGAGAGATAATTAGAAAAAAACTCCAAACTCTTACAGCATACTAAGTGCACAAGGTAGGATGATGTTCTTCTGAAATACCTTGTGTTCTCTTTCAAACTTGGACAACATCCAGCCTGAAAATAATGATAGTGTCTGTGTAAGATGGCATTTGCAACTTGTCACCTTGTTACCTGCAATTTGTTAAAAACTGGTAGAGCTCAAAACACAGATTCAGAGATTTGGCAACAGCCCACCACCCCTTGTCCTTCCATTCCACTGCATCTACTCTTCTCTCTTATTAACAGTTTACTGCCTCCCTACCACAAGTCTCACTGAAAAAGATCTCTGTTGTTTTCCTTTCAGAACTGCCATCAGATGGGCAAAATATCTATGGATGAGCAGCCAGACTGACCAGTTCTCCTTGAGAACTGCTGGATAAAACCCTAGAAATCTGCAGCACATTATGGACTAAGCTTTGCCGGTCATCTGACCCATGTTTAAATAAAAGTGTTTCTTTGGACTATGTATACTAAAGAAGTTGTCTTGCAGGTACATAAGGGGCCTGGATGCTATTAATAGCAAGAGACTTCTTGTAAAAACGATTCACATGATTATTTACTGAACTTTACAGTACTGTCATTTCTGATAAAAGCTGAACTGATGAGTAAATAATTAATTCCCAAAACTTACCCAACACTATTTAAAAAAAGATCAACTCTAATATGATGTCAAATACAAGTATATAATTGCAAAGAATTTACTAGATATGCCAGATAAATTGTTTTCATGTCTGTCAGTACTGGTAATCACAAAATCATTCTTTTGCAGACTTTCTTCTTTTTCATTCCTTTTTCAAGTTTTTAATTGATAGACAGATACCATGGTTGGCATCTGTTATAGACCACCTGACCTGGAAGCAAAGGCAGGTGAAATAGCCTATAGCTGGGAGAAGTCTCACAGTCACTAACCATTGCTCTTGTGGGAGACTTCAACTTACCAGATGTCTGCTGGAAAAGCAGCACAGTAAAGCAGAAACAAACCAGGAGATACCTAGATGGTGTTGAAGATAACATCCTGATCCAGGTGGCCAGGATGCCAGCAAGGGAGAACATCCTGCTGGACCTATTTTTTGTGAAGTGAGGACTGGTAGGTGGTGTGATACGATGGTTGGAGGCCATCTGAGCCACAGTAACCACAAAATGACAGAGAATTAAAGAGGGGCATCAAGGAGAACTGCTACCTTGGACTTCTGGTGGACAGACTGGCCAGTTTAGAACTGGTTGAGAAAGTCTCTTGGGAGGCAGTCCTGGTGGGCAAATGAGTCAAAGAACACTGGACATTCTTACAGAAAATGTCTGTAAGCAAGAAGCAAGCTGTTCCCAAGAGCTGAAAGTCGAGTTAGCAGGAGAGAAGACCAGACTGCTGAACAGAGACTTGAATTTCAGAAAAAAAACAAGAGGTTATGACCTTTGAAAGAACAGACAGGCCACTCAGGAGGACTACAAGGATGTAATGTGGTTATGAAGGGAGAAAATCTGAAGGCTCAAAGCCTAACTGGAACTTAATCTACCTAGTGCCGTAAAAGGAGGGAGGTGGAAATGCTCACCGAGCCACTTCCCATCATTTATTGTCAGGCCTGGTTAATTGGGGACGTCCCAGTTGAGTACAGGTTGGGAAGAGTGACACTCAACTACTAGGAGGGCCAGGAGGAGGATCTGAAGAACCACAGGCCTGAACTCAGTGCTGGAAAAGGTCACGGATCAGATCATTCTGAGTGCCATGATACAGCATATATAGGACAATAACAGCTTCAGGCCCAGCCAGCTGGGCTTGGTTTATGAAAGGCATATCCTGCTTGACCAACCTGATCACCGCCACTGACAGTGTGACCCACTTAGAGGATGAGGAAAAGGCTGCAGATGTTGTGTAACTGGACTTCATGGCTTGGACAGGTGCACTGTTCTCTGGGTCAGGAACTGTCTGGATGGATGGGCTCAGAGAGTGGCGGTGAATGGAGCCACACCCAGATGGTGGACATCCCCAAGGGGTGCCCCAGGGCTCAGAATTGGGCCAGTCCTGTTTCATATCTTCATCAGTGATCTGGGTGAGGGGATTGAGTGCACCCTCAGTTGATTTGCAGATGACACCAAGGTGGGCAGCAGTGGGATCATGCTGGAGATTAGGAAGGTTCTGCAGAGGGATCTGGATGGGTTGGATCCATGGGCTGAGGCCAGGGGTATGAGGTTCAACAAGACTGAGTGCTTGGTCCTACCCTTGGGTCACAACAACCCCAGGCAGTGCTACAGGCTGGAAGAAGAGGGGTGAAAAGCTGCCTGGCAGGAAAGGACACCCCCATGAGTGCTGGTCAACAGTGACTGAACATGAGCCAGCTGTGTGCCCAGGTGGCCAATGGCCCTGGCTAGTGTCAGAAATAGTGTGGCCAGGAGGACAGGGGTAGTGATTCTCCTGTGTACTTGACACTAGTGAGGCCACATCTTGAGTACTGTGTTCAGTTTTGGGCCCCTCACTACAAGAAGGACCTGGAGGTGCTGGAGCATGTCCAGAGAAGGCAATGAAGTTAACAAAGCACCTGGAGCACTATTCCTGTAAGGAATGGCTGAAGGAGCTGGGGATGTCTAGGTTGCAGAAAAGAAGGCTCAGGGCAGGACTTCATTACTCCCTATAACTACCTGAACTACCTGAGATTGTAGACAAGTGGGGATCAGTCTCACCTTTTCCAAGTAACAATACAATAAACAACTTTAAGTTGCGCCATGGGAAGTTTAGATTATATAATAGGAAGAATTTATTAATGGAAACATTTGCAAAACTTTTAAATAAACTGCCTAGGGAAGCATGGAGTCTCCATCCCTGGAGGGATTTAAAAGATGTGTAGGTGAGGCACTTAAGAACATGGCCAACCTGAATGATTCTATGACTCAATAATTTTTCTTTTTATTTGTTTCTGTCATGTAGCCGCTCTATATTATTTACGTATTTCCTAGCCTTTCCCGTCCTTTTCCTTTCCTCTTAAGGACACTGACCTGTTCTCTTAACAACCAGGGGAAGAACACTTCTTGCCTGGTTTAGACTAGTCAACCTTTACCCACAAAGCTGGAAAGGCTGAATCAAAGCTTTTTGGAAAGCTCCGACCTTGCCAACTGCTTCCTTGGCTTCACTGAGAAGCATATATCCCTTCTGGCATAGGCTATCAGCTTTGAAGCCAATCACCTGCAGAGCTATTCATTAGCTTGCAGTGTAAAAACTCTGATAGCCCTGGGTCGGAGACAGCTGGATGCTGCAGAGGAATTAGAGGTGGAAAGATTACAGCCTTTCAAGGGTGAGAGGACACAAGGTGCTTTCATGAAAAAGAAGTGGAACAAGTGGGTATGAAGAGGTGAAAAATAAATACAACATGATACTAAGTACAGGTGACAGACAAATAAAAAAGCAGGCTCTTGGTCTAGATCTTCAGTTCCTGAAGGCAACTGCTTGTGTAGGCCAACCATCTTGTCCTGAGTCCACGTGGTCTATATCTCTGTTCAAACAGAGCTACAACTCTGTTATACAACTCAAAGAGTTTCTTGCTACTACACATAATATACAAAACAGGTGCTAAAAGTCAGCATGTGTGAACTCACAATCACCTCAAAACTGCAAGTTACAAGAAACTACATCCACAATTCGGGATTTTTCCTAACTTTTGATTCCCCACAGAAAGGAGAAGAATTTGAGAAAATATCTGAATTATGAATTGAGTGATACTACACAGTGACACCAGCACTCTGTGGTAGCTGCCAACATTGTGGAAGGAGTACTGCAGAAGACTTAGAGATACTGTCTGAGGAAGGACGAGGAAACCTGTTCAAAGGTGAGTCTGGCAATTCCAGCAAATTGAAGTAACTCTGTAATCTGAGAAAAATGTGTAGTTTTAAAATAAGACACATTGATTTAGCTTTATTTCCTTTGCTTATGAGAAAGGGTAGGTTTCTTTCTATAAGGTTGTCTGAAAAATTTCCAACCCTAGTTCCTCTCAGGATATTTACTGGAAAATCAATGTAAAGGACATTCATATGTATGTAAAAGGGAATGATTTTGCAGACTTTCCATCATATCCTTCTGTTTTTATGTAGTTTAAGTCGACCTTTTAGACTTTTATATGTATCAATGCTCTTTACACAGCAATATCTTACTATTATTTATATTGTTTTGCATTCAAAATATTTTTTTGCTTGCAAAAATTTTGCTAGTTTTAGTTTTTTTCAGATGAAAAATAAAATTTAGAAAAAGTATGTAAAGGCATCATTTTTTCTTGAGCAGTTTACTTCTATAAACACAATTTTACTGCAAAGAGAATTATTACATATTAAATATGTAACTATTTTATAGTATTTTTTAATTAATAAAACCTTCTATAAAATACTGATTGTATTTTTTATGTTTCTTACCTTTTTATAATTATTTAGAAGATAACAAACCAGCTTAAAGTCCATATATCTAATTGATTTTATATAATTTGAATACTTAATATTTTATTGATTTTTAATTTAATGAAATTGTCCAGATAACCCTCCAGCCTTTTAGAAAACTCTCCTCCAATCTAAGTAACACAGTTTTGCCTTTAAAACATAACATTCAGTTCTTTGCTTCAAATTATTCCAATTTCATATTAGAAATCTTTGATTCATGCAAAATTACTGGAGCAAAGCTTTGTCCCTTGATAACAAAGGTATAGTGGTACATCACTGAGAAAAGGAAGACCAGGGAAAACGTTCACCCTTATTTTTGCCTCAGTCTTCATCACCAAGTGCTCCAGACATATCAGTTGCAGAAGACAAGGTAGGGGCTGGTAGAATGACAATATCCTACTGCAGGAGAAGATCAGATTCAAGAACATCTAAGAAACCTGAAGGTGCAGAACTTGATGTGACCTGATGAGATACATCCATGGTTCCTGAAGGAACTTCAAGTTTCTAAGATGCTATCCACCACATTTGAGAATTTGTGGCAGTTTGGTGACATTCCCATTGACTTAGAAAGGGGAAACATATCACAAAGATGAGCTTTCCCTCATCTTGAGGGTATGAGCAACAAATTGTTACCCAGAAATCTCATGGCTTTTACATTGCAGCTCTGATGCCAGCTGAAGCAGATCACTCTGGGGAAAAATCCAGTCTTTGAAGAACACAGCCAATGTGAGCCAGCCATGCATCTTTTTCTGTAGTAACTGCTATGAGGAATGACTCTGCAGCTCATCCTGCCTTTTTTGTTGTTGTTGATTTGTTGGTTTTGGATTTGTTTACTTTTGTTTTGGAGGGTCCATTTAAGAAGTGTGGGATACAGATATGAAGGGTCTGCTCCTTCAAAGACCATTAATCATAAGTTGGGTACACATTAGAATACGATTCTCAACCCAGGACATACATCTATCAAGTGGAGAGATACAAGCACTGGCATTACTGTAAAAGCTGCTGTGACAGGTGAGAATACCCTGCAGGCAAGTTTGTAATGACACATAATAAATACTTTTTTTGCAGCATATCCTAAGAGCAACAATCTAGGTTAAAACCAACAGTGTCACAAACCTGTCTGTCAAAAGACAAAACTTTGTAGCACAAGGGTTCAGTACTGCCCCAGTGAATTGGGAACACTTAAGTATTACAACAAGCTTCTGGACTTTGTCAGGACCATAGGAGAGTGAAAGAGTCATGAAACATGAACTGTAGGGTTTCTCTATGGCGTGACAAAACAAAGCACCTGGAACCTATGGTGACCTATGACATAGGATTTTTTAATTTTTTTTTCTTTTAATAATTAGAATATTGCCATTTCCCCTTGTCTTGTAAAGTCATATCTGGCAATCTGGTGACAGACTAAGGAGATTCTTCTAGCTTGACTAGTGCTCACATCTTCTCTCTTCTTGCCCTTCCATTCCCCTTCCTAAATCTGTTTAGAAGTACTCAGTAATTAGTTTCCATATGATTTTCTAGCCCTAGACTGCCTCAGACCAGTTCAAGGGATTTCTAAAACCACAAACATCACCCAACAGTGTTGCTGCACTCTGGCTACATAACATACAGTCAATAAACCACACAGAGGAGTTCATGTGCATGACTATACCACATAGCCACTGTGCTCCCACCAGCTCCTGCCTGTTCAGCATTCTGATTATTGATGGTGGCCTGAAGTGGAATTGTAATTAGGAGTTTTGATCTGAATCAAGCAATTACCAGAAGTGCTAAACTAAGCACTCCACAGAATAGAGCTCTTGATTATCCAGGGGTGCTGTAGAGGTAGAAGCTTTCTCATAGTAATTTACTTGTGTATCTCAATCTCTGCTCATGGAAGTTTAAAATTATAAACTTAATCAACATATCTTAAACTTTTCCAACAACTGAGAAGTTATTTAAATGAAAAGTAAAGAAAACTCCGGGCCACAAACACCATTCTTCTGAAGAGAACAACATTTAGCACAGTCTAGGACCGCATTTTGTATTTTACATTCTTGACTGCAGTGACATTATAAAAAATATCATGCACACAAACACTTCAGAAACCTCATGAATACTACTAAAATCTGAGACTACACCTTTGCAGAGTGTATTCTTTTTCTGACTGAACAAGATACTGTACATAGAGAAGCTGAGGCATAAAAGAGCTAAGCAAGTTAATCAAGTTCACAAAGCAAATCCTTTGCAAAAAGAAGAACAAACTCAATCTCACATTTTTCAGTCTGTGACTTTCCCTGAAAATCATTATTCTTCCCCTCAAAATCATTATTCTTCCCCTCTCAGTTGTTATTTAGGAGTGTAGTAGCAACCTTGTTTAATTCTCTCACCCTTGATACAGACTGCATTTGTACATTAAATAATTATTTTTGCAAACAGTAAAGTTTTATTAACACTTAGAATAGTGAAAGTGAACAAAACCAGAGGAGCTTACCCAAATCCAGAAAACAAGCGACAGAAGAGGAAGAAGCCATAGCCCTGGACAAATGATGATAGGAAGGCAAAGAATCCATTGACAGACATGCATATCAGGAGTGACTGTCTCCTTCCCACCTTGTCTGCCAAGCCTCCCCAGAAGAATGCCCCCACCATCATCCCAAGGTACACTATGCTACCTGTAATACACAAAGAAAGAGATATTGTTTTGTGAGCTACATAACTGACCACAACTGATCACACTAAAAACATTTCGTTCTCTATATTTACAAAACAAATAGTATATAATTGATTTTATTCTTCACACTGCACAAGAATTATATGCGTACCTTTGTAAATGTATCTAGAGAGAACAGATTTCCTATTGTCTCTCTCACCTGTTAACAGACACACTGAAGCTTAATATAAATATGAAAGAAGGTGCCTCTAGTCAAACCAATAAAAATGCAGGCAAATAAGTCTGAATACAAGAAAAAATGCCACTATTTCCTCAGTAATAAACTGCATTCATGTTAAATATTGCAAAAAATTTTAGCTTTCTCTACAGAAACAAATTGAACATTTCTAGAAAATAAGCAGTCTTGCAGAGGATTAATCACTGAGAGTAATATGTACTAAATCTAAAGAAAACTGATTATGAAAGAAACACTTTCCATATGAGATCTATAGAATCAAAGGTGTCCACCTTGACTGTCTTTTTCCCCCTCCTGCCTCAGTGCATTGTTTTATGTAAAAAAGCAATGTGTTTTATAGAAAAAAGCACTGTAAATGTTGATTTGTTGTTTGCAATTTTTTTGCTTTTTCATCTCAAAGACTCTTGAAAAGACATATTAATCTACACATTTTAAAATTACATGGGTAAAAATAATTTTGGGGTGATTTTTTTAATGTTAATGATGTTTTTCATATGAAGTGCTTTCTCGCAGAAAGATAGGATGAAATATTTAACATTTTGACCATTCACATCTTAACATATTGTACATTTTTTCCTTTTCAAGGACTAATACCCTGTGGAACACTTGGCAAAGACCGACAACACATTGAGTAAACTGTCAGAAGGAAAAAAATAATTGTCAAGTTTTGGACAGAACAATCAAATTTGTATTTTGTTTGATATACGTAATTCTTTTTCCATCTACTTTCTTACTGAACTTTCCAGGTTGGGTTTTATCCACCTAGCATGTTGTTACCATTTCATACATCTACTACAGAGTAGAAATTAACTATGAAGATGCTGGCAGCAGTTAAAATACTAGCAATTATTGTTTTGTGCCTCTTTTTGATTAGTCTCAAGAACTGACAAATACTGCAGCTGATGGACTTTAATTCTTTTTGTGTAAAATTCTGGCTTCCCATAACATCACATCTGCCCTGAAGAAGGTAGTTGGATGGGAAAGGAAGTTGAAATAAAATACTTCAATGCCTGGGCTTGGTTAAAGACATATTAATGTAGAGATCACTCATCAGTATTTCCATGCTTGGAATTCCAGATGATAACACTGTGACATTTGTGCTGACATTGGCAGGGTCTCATGTACCCCAAATGTACTCATGTACTCTCTTGTGCTTTGTACTGGTAGTTTTCACTGCTCCTTCCTTATGAAACATAATTTAAAAATATTTGATAAAACCCACATTGTGTTAAATGTAGCAAGATTACAGAATCACAGAATGGCTTAGGTCAAAAGGCTTCTCAAAGATCACCCAGTTCCAGTCCCTCTACCATGGTCACAGACAGCTTCCACTAGACCAGACTGCTCAGAGTCCCACCCAACCTCAGGGCAGGATAACAGATCCATTGTTGTTCATCACAGGAGAATTGCAAAAGCAAAAAACTCTAAGAACAACAGTTAAGTCTCTTCTCAAAATAAGTTCTGTCAGTGGACATTTTCTAGATGTTGTTGGGTTCTTAGCCTTGCATCAAAGAATATCAAAGAGAATGAGAGTAAATTCAAAATTTGCAGGTTTATTAAGATATCATTCTTTACTTTTCTCTTAGCCCAGGCATTACAATATCCTTTTTGTTTGTTTGTTTGGAGGTGTTTAGGAGCAGACATTTATCAGGTTACTCCTTCATTCTGATCAGAAATTTTTATTTGATCAGTTGAGATTTTCCTGAGAAAGCATACAGCTTGTGCTTGTTTGTCAGTAGCAGTTGAAAGAATACAACAAAGACAGTTAAACAGCTGCATTGCCAGCAGGCCACTTTCCAAAAAAAAAAAAAAAAAAAAAAAAAAAAAAAAAAAAAAAAAANTAAAAAAAAAAAAAAAAAAAAAAAGGCAAACAAAATGGTTAATTTTTTACTCTTACAGTGAAATTCCTTGTATTTTTTCACATATAAATATTGTTAGGCTTTCCAAGTCAACACTCTTATATAAGAAATAGAGAAAGAAAATGAAATATTTCTTTCTTTACATAACTTTGAAATGTTTTTTGTATGTCAATAATCTTAATTTGAACAAGTAGTTACTTTCCCTGAGCTGCACAGAAATATCAAAACACTATGAACCATGAAAGAAAAACGTTTCTAAGTCTTGAGAGTTTAAAAATATGAACCTTTCTTTTAGATGAGAAATCTTTTGTTGTTGTACTGTACTTTGGACTACTATGTTCATGTAAGTCTCCTAAAGAGGATTCAAAAGATGTTGCTAAAAATAATATTCTCATCCTGTCAATAAACTTCTATAAATAAGCTGCTCTTTGAACTGCAGCATTAGCTTCTTCTTTCTCATTATATTAACTTGGAATTTTTTCCTAATTGCCTTGCAGGCCCTGCACAGTCCCTCTCCCTGACCAAAGACCTGTACCCATTCCATCCTGAACCTACCGTAGCTACCAGTAATACCTGTCTCAGTGCATTTTCCTGTCTTTTTTCATTCCCATATTTTCTGTTGCTCTTTGTACAGAACATCATAGAAATACAGAATGGTTTGAGTTGGAAGGAACCTTAAGGCTCTTCTGGTTCCAACACCCCTGTCACTGGCACAGACACCTTCCATTAGAGCAGGTTGCTCAGAGTCCCATCCAACCTGGCCTTGAACACTTCCAGGAATGTGGGATCCAGAGCTTCTCTGGGCAATCTCTTCCAATGCCTCACTACCCTCATACTGGAGAATTTCTTCCTTAACTAAGCCTGCTGGCTTCTGACCCTTCTCCAGACTCTGGGCATCTCTTTTTTGGCACTGGCATCAAACTGTTAGGAGTGGGATAGATTGAGGTTCCCCTTCCCTGTAAACTTTAATCTTAGCCTTGCCTGCAGCCTGAAATGAAAGTCCCTTTTCTCGTAGCTTTCAAATCGTTCTTTAAGACTTTTTACCCCTGCACCAATATACACAATAATTCATAAAAGTGACAAATGGCAAAGGAGAACTCTAACTATGAACAATTAAAATAGCTGTACAACCACCCAACACATGCAAGTAACTAATGAGATCAGATTATCATTAGATTATCATGTACTTGTCCTTTGTATCTCTTGTTTATTATGCTTTCCACTGGTCAGAACTTAAATCTCTTGGGAATAACACTAAATCTTTGGCGCATCTTTCATAAATCACATATTACATTTTGCATAAATGTATATATATATAAATCAATTACCCTGTTGATGATCAGACCTTACTTCATTTTCTCACTGCCTTTAAACACTGATCACAAAAAAATAGTTGTATGGGTGTATATACATGTATTTGTATTTCAATCTAGTGTGTCATCCTGAGGGTGATATTCTTTCTGAGTAGTTACTATGGAACACAAGACTGGCTGCTTTTTTTCTTTTTGGTACAGTGCACTTGGGTCTCTAAAGAAATTAGTTAATACAGTACAGGGGACACATTGATTTAACATCCAGCCTGATTTTAGAACGTATTTTTAAAAATTAAAATTTATTTTAAAATACAAAGACATCTAATGGTATATGTAACACGTTTTTGACTTTCTCCGCAAGGTAACATGTAATCTAAAACTGTTAGCCAATGGGAAAGCACTGAGAAGAGGAAAATGGCAGCTGAAAAGAAACTTATACCATACTGAAATATTCTTTTCTGTAGTTCTTTTGCCAGGTTTTAACAACCTGTATTTACCTTCCACAACAGATACTCTACATAATTCAATAACTTTACTCCATTGCACAGATGTGCAAAATGCACATGTGCATCCTCTTCAGATGAGGGAACCTGAGTTTGGAACTGTTTTTCACTACAAACTCACTAGGCTACCAGGTGGTTAGGCATTTTTCAAATGGATGTGCATACAGCATCTTTCAGACTGCTAGCAGCAGCTTAGCCTTGCAGAGCAGCTGACCAAGAACTTGCTCATCATTCAAATGCTAGTTATGGACAATTTAAACAATGGCATAACAAAAAGGATTTGATCAGTCACTGAGGTCCAGTTAAACAAGTGTTTTACTCCTTGTGCTACCGTAAGTTCATTACTTGCCAATAATCTGCTGCAATTCTTAGCCTGATATCTAAATAATAGACATAACTTTCTGACAAAACAGTTTGTAAGTATACTTCATCAGAAAAAAATATAGCAATGAAAGTAAAGTCAGACTTCCTTGCAACAGAGAGGCCCAGATACTGTTGGATTCACTGATGGCTGCTTTTTCACATTAACACATCTATTATGAATTAGGTATAAAAGTAGCATGAAGCTAATTTTTTTCTGGTTGTGTGGTTTAGGTCATTTGTCTGAATGAGAAATATATTTCATACAGCTGGAAAAAGTAATCTCATTATTAAACCTATTTAAAAATAAGATTAAAATACTACTTATATTTTGGAAAATACAATTATAAACATGGTCCTAAGGCAGCTCCATAAGGAGAAAAACACCTTTGGTAAGAATTATATTGTAATCAGTGTTTCATTTACTTGGACTTGGATCCTCCCATATGCTTCTGTTTAGAATATAACAATTCACAGTGGACTCCAATGCCTGTAAGTAGCATAATGAATATAAGAATAAGAATAGCAAGGTTTATCTTTGTTTTAACCCTGAAAAACACTATATTTGTACTTTAGAGATGATAATCTTTCAGACCTATACTTAATTATAATTCCATTAACAGTTTCTTTGATCAGAAAAAAACTGAAAAGAATCACAATTCATACAGGAACTGTCAAACATAACCTCTACTTAATTCTTTGTAATTAAAGCAAATGATTTTCCATTAAGACAACAAATGTAAGAAAGCTGTAAGAACTCCAGAATTGACAGAAGGATTCAAATTTTCTACAAATCCTGCCTTTAGATGTCTCTAAAATCATTTGTGTATTCAGCATATTAGATCTTCACTACTTATTTTTTGCATTATGCCGTTCATCTCCTCAGATGTACTCTCGCTGAAGCATTTGTATGCAAAGAACTGCCACAAACTAATATTCCTGCATTATAACTATTTCCTCTTTTGTCTAAATGGTACTTGTAGTGGTGGAACGGTAAGTTTTATATATACAGAATGGTAAATTTTTAAGGTGTAGAACTGAGTGGTTAAAGTAAAATACCAATTGTTCAGCCATGTGAAAAAGCTGATGGGTACTGTTTTCCAACAAATGTGCATGACAACCACTGCATTAACCAAAATTAGTATTTTGCATGAGACTTTGCAAGTTCAAGCCTTCTCAAGCTATGGATTTCCTTTATCTACATGCTAGCTGCTTCTCACAGCAATCACTTAGTGTCTTAACTTTAGATGTTAAATGACTCCACTTACCTAATTATATTCAATGTATGCAAATCCCCAAATGCCACAGCATATCAGGCTCTTTTTCTATTACTAACATTCAGACTAATCCATTCTTCCTGCATTCACCTTCAGGACAGTTGCAGAAGGCTTCAATATGAAATTTCATACTCTATAGTGCAGATGTTTAATTACACACATGTTTTGAAGCTTTTTGCACTTTGGCTTAATATATATTTACAAATAGTCAAGTTCTACTTGCATTCCTAGAATTATTTTTAGAAATCATTATAAGACGGTTTATCTATTTAAATACATGAAAGGTATAAAGATTTTCCAAAATGAATGCTGAAACACCTCAGTCTCAATATAAAAGTCTGTACAGTGTCTATAACACTGCAGTGATTCTTGAGTCTTCAAGTCTGACTTACACCTGACTAACATGTATGCTTAGTTCTCTAATAGTATTAATTTGAAAGTGACAAGTCTACATGACAGACCATTACACTTTTGCAAATTTTTTTAGTTGCTTAGTGAACAGGACATTCTGGCTATCCTTTGTAAAAAAGGACAACTTATTCTCCATAATAACTAAAGAAAGATGCAAATTCACACAAAGCAAAAGATCAAATTCCAGTGAAATCAGTGAAAAAATAAAGACAACCTCATGTCCCCTTCTTAAACACATTGAGTAATACAAAGGCATTAGGGTTTTCATGAAAGCAAGGAAAAAAGTAGTATTGTCTCAACACAAAACAAATCTTAGAAATATTAATTAATAAAATTCTGATTTTGCAGTATTTACATAAGAAAACCACTCAGAAATGCTCTGATGTAAAAGCTACAAAAATTACACATCATAAAACTCATAATACACATCAATGAATTTAAATTATTATTAAGAAATAGACCCTCTCCTCCATCAACAGTAGAAAAACCCCAAACAATTCCCTCGCCCTACAAACCCAAGCACCAATTTCAAACATGCCTACAAAATATCTGACAGTCTCCAGGAACTCCACACAAATAAAAATCAAGTCTATCTGTTGTTCAGACAAAATGATCCAGTTCACAGACAATACTGATGAACTGCAAGAGAGGAACTCAGATACAAAAATTAGGAAAATGGAACTTAAAGTAAAGCTGACCAAAATTAGTATCATACTCAGTTGACCAGCATAGACAGTAAAAGGAAAGAGCAAGCAACTCAAAAGTTCTTCATATAAAACTGTTTACGATCTTTAAGATACTGTAAAAAATCATCTGCAGCATAAGCTACTCAAATAATATGGATTTGCAATATTATGACAGGCATAATTTGATGATTGATTTAGTCAAAGAAAAACTGCTGTGAGGTAGCCAAGGACTGTACTTCTAAAGAGAAGTCTCACAAATATAACACAAATATAGAGCCTAAAAAAGCACAAAACATAAATGGAAATTAAAAAGAATATAAACCTGAGGGTTTATTCCATACTTTCTCTTTTCTAAAAGGATCAAGTCCAAATTTGCCAGAGAATTTAACTCAGAAAGAGAATCAGATGTTGAAGCAAGCATGGAACCTCCAAGACAGTTGGAGCACAACTGAAATGAAGTGAATGGGATTTTTGGCATACTTAGAAAGCAGAAAGCACCTAATGCAAGACAAAATTTGACTATACAAATTTTAGGCCACCAAAATTTTAGACTAATGAATACCTACAATCTATCTGTCATTGACAGTGAAGGAAAAATGATCTCATGGCATGGCTACCCAAACTCATGACTTTGCTGAGTGGTAAGTTTCTTTTTTCTTAGAAATAAAGAAGAATTAAAAACAGTTCTGTCCTCTCCAGGAAATAAAGAAACAAAAAGTCAAACCAAAAGCAAAACAAAAAAACCCACAAATTTTTCTCTCTTTCCTCCAGAAAAAAACCTTGCATTTAGCCCCAAATCAGGAATCTACTGCAGTGTGAGTCTGCCCTGAGAAGAATTCCTGACATTCCAGACTCATCACAGGTTTGATCAAAGCTTTTCCAGTGCTATAAAGAATTACTTTCCATGGGAAAGTCATTGGGCCCCACAACAATCATTCACAAAAAATTTCATTCAAGTATTAGTGATTTGTTTTGCTTCCTCTGGCATGCTCACATTAAATTTACGTGTCTAATATGCCTAATTTCAATGTGTTTCCTATATCTCAGTTGTGAGATTTACAATCTGAAGTGCCTGTGGCGTAAGGCTCAATTTAATTCCATTAGGAAAAAATCGGCATTTTGCCACCACGTTTCCTTTTCTTGGACTAATGAAACTAATTCTGCTTTGTATATTTGATGCAGAACAAGGTGAGATAACTCTGGACCTTTACACTATCTGCTCATTTTGGAAAACATAATACCTTCTTGCTCTAAATTTCTATACGCTATTAACTCTCCTTATATTTCTAGTGACACACATCTTACAGTATACCTAAAATTTACATACGGTGTGCTGATAAGTATTTTACTGTTTCAGAGTATTACTTCATTAGTGACATACTTTTCTTATATACTACTTTAATTGAAACAGTGTAATAACAAAAGAAATAACTGCTTCCGCTTATTCTCATATCCAGATTAGATAAATTAATAAAACAGTAGAGGAAGCTCAGTAGCTGAAGAAATTGTGACAGGTAATAGATTACTTGGCTGGGATGAGGAATTTTCTTCACAGCTGTATTTTCAGATAAGAAAGCAGTATATTGTCATCATCACTTCTGCTTTAAAAATGTTATCACGTCAATAACAAAGTCTTTAAAAAGTGTCACCTACTACCAGATGCTAGCATAATTTTTATTTATTCCATAACATATCTCTCAGAATAAAAAAACTGATCTGGAGTTATTCCATTTCTTTGTTGGAACAGTTACAGATGGAATACTGATAGTGATTATTCTGCATTCTGCTATTTCATACAGCTATTGCTTGACTAAGTAAATCAACGCTGCACTATACAGAAAAACACTGAAGCACTGTTTCTTTGATAATCACAACAGAAATAATCAATCAGCATTAAAATTAAACAACATGGAACTGTAAAAACCAGACAGTATGTGGTATTTTTCTTCCCATATAAACACTATTTTACACCATATATAGAGCACAGACATTAACATAAACCTCAGTAATCTCAGGTGATGACATGCAACTATTGACAGATTCCCTTGGTGCTACCGCTGAAGATACTATTTTCACACTATCATTTCCTTTGATCCAACAATTCCCTCTGGGATTAGCAAGAAAATCCTAACAGACAAGTTTGGGATAAAACACACCTAGTTAAGCTGTCCTAACCCCTCCTAATTCCTGTTTTATCCTATGGCAACTGCGGAGGTTCCTCTGGATTTTTCTGCTTTCAGATTTAGATGCTAAATTCAAGGCACCCTTTGTCCATCTCTGAATTGACCCTGTCATGGTAGAAATTGCTGTGACTTTGCAATTTGAAATGCACTTCCATGGCAATCCTGAGAAGCAGAATGATTATAAATGGTGCATGTGATTGAACAGTGCATACTACTGAGCAATGAGCTAGGATTAATTAAATTTCAAAGCCTAAAAATATATTTCACTAAAGCTTTAAAATGCCCATGCAGTCATCTACATTAATCATCTCATTTCATATCAAAACCGTTCATTTTGGTGACATGTTTTATTGCCTGAATGTTAATTTCTTATTCAACTAGTCCTGCTTCTGACTCTAAACACAGTCAAGCCCATGAATATCACTAACTTTTAATTACTGTTACATTAAAACAAAACCCCCAAAGTATACAGACTTCATTTAATAACAGACACATCCAAATCAGCAAACCAAAGCATGTGATACTAAAAACTAATTAATAGAACTGTGCTCCTAGTGAAGGTTTCTGTTCAAAGTTAAAGCTAACAATTGATTATTTCTTCGGTGTTTAATCAGCCACTAACTCTTTTGTGTAACTATATCCTAGTACTCTGAAAAACTTATTTCCTTGTAAACGGGAGAAAATAGCGTCTCTTTATTTTGTTTCATCCATACCGTAGACTGTTAGCACCACTGTTCCAATGAAATTGTGGGGGAAGGAAAATTCTACCACAAAACCCCTAAAACAGAACAAAAGCAAACAAAAGAAACAAAACCAAAACTAAACCAAAACACATTATTTCAGAAAGAGACACTGAATTAGGCCTAATTTATTCAGGAACTGATTATCAAAATTAATAAGGGTCTGAAATGCATATATCTCCCAATGCACCTGACAAGATACCAGGTCTACCTCACCTATTACACAGCTGCCTGAAGGTGATAAAGGAAACTTCCATTGACAATAATCCCACGTCTTCTTTCTGCTTTCCCACTTAGAGCCAGTGAACCAGATTAAACAATCCAATGTCAGAATTAAGAATAACAGATCAGAATAATCTTCTGTGTGATGCCAGTACACCTGCAGCTGCTGCTGAAGCTAAACAGGCTTTTTAATTATGTATTTACAATAGTACCAGGAGGCATTGTTATAATGTCTAGATGGAAAATTGTTGAGATGACTACATCTATCAATGTATGATATCCATTTAACAAGACTTGCTAGTGGCAAATTCAGAACTGACCTTGAAAATTGCCCTGAATTCTATTGGATTAAGAAAGTACTTGTGCTTTGTGAGAAAGAGCAGGTCTGACAAATGCCAGAAAAATGAAGTAAGCAGAACAATATCTGCATCATATGGGTTGTGTTCATCCATAGTCCCTCAAATTTATATGAGATTCTCCACTGCTAACCAGTATAAAGCCAGTAATTTCAGTCCAGATAATATGATATGATATGATTGGCAAACAGGCCACCCTAGTCTATCCTTGAGGATACAGGCCATTTTTAACATACGGGTGTACTGCCAGTTGCACTTTACACTGTTTTCTCTATTTTTCTGCTTTATGGTACTCTCCCAACTTTCTACAATCCTGTCAAAAGGTAACATAAAAACATCTGTTTGCCTGTTAAACAGATTTCTGAGTCTTTGAAAACACATTTTCCATTACATGTTTATCCTGAGAAAAGCTTACACATTAAGAAAATCTAGAATAACTTGACATACATAATATGTCATCAAAAATACTCAGTTTTGTTTTCACTAACTAGAACAAAGAGCGATAGATGCTGGGTAAAGGTGTCATAGGTTTAGCAGAGTAAGTGAACATTTTCCAGCTAGTGGCAGAGAAGTGCCCATATAGCAGTCTGAATAGTGAGTAGAGTTGTTCTGTGTGTAGTATTTGATTTTCTTTAACGAAAAAAAAATGGCCAGAACCTCTCTGTTACCCATTGTTCTGTTCATATAATAAACCAGTGAGCAACTCCTCCCAGACTCCTGTTGGCCTGTTAGTTTTTCTGTAGCATGTAAAACTACAAAACTTTATATTGTTGCTTTCTATCAAGCCTTCCCATTCCCTGTAGGGCTGAAAAAGCATTGACAAATGGATAGGAATAAATGAAAAAATAGACTGTATTAAAAATGTTGATAACAGGATCCCAGTCAAACTGTTAACTAACATTTTAGCTTTTGCTGAACAAGGTTATGTGTGAAGAATTTAAAAAATGTACATATGCCATATTCATGTATCTATTGTAGCAATAGCTCTTCATTATTCTTTTATTCCTTAATTTAAGTATTTATACTTCTATAATATAGTGACTTTGATTCTGCATCAACTATAAAAGTAGTGATATTCATACATTTAAAACAATACAAAACTGGTACTTCACACAAGCAAATCAGGTGTGTACATTGTACCCGTTGCAAGGAAAGAATTATATCTGCAGTAAAATGCAGTCAGTGTCTATTAAAAAATTGTGTTCCATGTTTTTCAGCACTGACATTCCCTTAAAGAAGCCAAAGGTCTGGAATAAGAAGGTATTTCAAACTGTATCTATAATAATATACAACTTTCTTTCAATTCTTCTAAATACTAATAGTGTAAAATAGAGACACCAAGTTAAACGCTGAAAGGTGCTAAAATCTTTGATTGGTTAAGTTCATGAATAAAATGCATAGGAAGAGATTTACTCAGCTGTGAAGAAGAGCCATTAAATTTTGTTTGTTCCATGTCTTAATGAAGTTCATTAACACTTTCTCTGTGAAAATATTTCTTCTTGACAAGGAACTCATACGTCCTCTTTTTCAATTCATAGCTCAGCATTTTATTCAAGATGCAAAATTCAGAGCTACAAGTCCACAAGAAATGCAAAAACTTGCAGATTGTAACTGAACCATGTTGCAGAACTAACAAAACACAGACTTGGAAGAGAGTGCACCATCATATTTTAAATATTCAGTTTGGTTAAAAACCTCCCTTTGACACATTGATTTAAGAAGTGATGTATTGTCAGTCAGAGATCCCTGGGCAGTTGAGACAGGGTAGAAAAAGTGAAGACGACAGCCAAATTAAATGTGTGAAATCAACGCAGCCCTCAGGCTTTTCCACTGGGAGGCATTTCCTTCTTTTTGCCATTTTTGTGTGACATAAATAGTAAAATTACTGATCTGTGAGGGAATAGGAAAGGCCACAATACAGCCCATCAGGAGCAAAGAAGCAGACCAAAGATTTTTAACTATTTTCAACACAATTGATCTCTGAGATAGGTATTTGAAGACAACTATAAGCACATGACTGTATAATTTTCTTTGCAAATACAAGGTATGAGAGGCTGGAGTACAGCCCTTTGGAAAGGGATATTGGAGTTTATTATGACTTCTGCTAGCCAGGAGGGCCAACCCTGTCCTGGGGGGCATCAGGCACAGCATCACCAGCTGGGCAAGGGAGGGGATTGTCCTGCTCTGCTCTGCACTGGGGCGGCCTCACCTGGAATATAGTGGGCAGTTTTGGGCAACACAGTATAAGAAGGATATTAGCCAAAGCAGGGCAATGAAGATGGTGAAGGGCCTTCAGGGGAAGCCATAACAGGAGCAGCTGAGGGCACTTGGTCTGTTCAGGCTGGAGAAGAGGAGACTGAGGGGAGACCTCATTGTAGTTACAACTTCATGGGAGGGGAAGAGGAGGGGCAGACACTGACCTCTCCTCTGTGGTGATCAGTGACAGGACCTCAGGGAATGGTCTGAAGTTGTGCCAGGGGAGGTTTAGGTTGGGTGTTTAAAAAAGGCTCTTCCCCCAGAGGGTGGCTGGGCAGTGGAACAGGCTCCCCAGGTAAGTGGTCACAGCAACAAGCCTGACATAGTTCAGGAAGTGTTTGGACAATGCACTCAGGCGCACAGTAAGAAGAAGAAAAACATTTGAAATGGGTCTGTTCATCCTGACAACACTTGCTTCAATAATGTGGTTTGGGAACAACATCATAGTCAGAAAAGGAGGGCAGCTGTGACCCACCTTAAAAAGTGGGGAGCCTGTAGCAGCACGAAGGACTGAGGAAACTGCATTTCATCAATGGTTCCAATCTGTCTTTCCAGTTCCTGTCCTGTGACAATTCCATGCTGTTCCATGTGACAGAGGTCTAGTCTGGTTCATAGCAGACAAAATCACATTGCATACTCCCTCAACTGTTCCTTTTTACCCCTCAGAAACGAAAACCAAACATAATGACCAATACAGCTCACATACTGTAACAGCTTAAATAGAATAAAGGTCAGTCTGTTAATTTTTCTTCCTCAAATAACTGTGTTTGGATGGCCGAAAAAGCAGGGCAGTACAAGGGCTTTAATAATGTCATTGCAAGGGAACTGAACTGCACCAAAGGTGAACGGTATGCATGACGGCATTTGTATTTCTGGCATCTCCTGCTGAAGAAGTAAGACATAATTCTACAGACCAATTTTCACCCTCCTCCAGAATATTTAGCACCCATTTCAATGACTGCAGCTCTATTTGTACATATTTCTATTTCTGCTAAAGATTTATTACTACTATTATCTGTAAGTGCAATGGACTCTCACTGTTATTTCAATGAGATTCCTCACACACAAAGGTCTGATATGGTTTCAGGAACAATTCTTTATCTGGATACTTTGCTTGTGAACATAGTAATTCCCAGACTCATCTATAAGCACCTAACTTTCTGATATCTCTTTTGTTGTTTTGAAGGAATTTTATACTTTGATCAAATGTCCACATTTAAAAATTAGATCTGAATCTCTTCCCCTACCCCTGAAGTCTAAAATAATTTCAAAAAAAAACTTCAACATGGTTTCCATAATAAAAAAAGGGATCTTCTCTTGGAACTTTTCACTGTGTAAAAGCACATCTACTAGCTGCACCTAACAATAAAAGTTAGAGCAACAGAGCCTGGTTTTCCTTTATTTCATGTCACTTGTGGTACTTATGGTCTACTATGTTATCACAAATGTGGTAGTCTGGTAGCAACTGAAATATAACCAGAAGTCACTTTCTTTCTCCCACTCTATTCTGTGCAGGAACATGCAATAAATCTCATCTGTCTCTAATAACCTGTAGTAATATTAAACAGTAAAAGAAAACAGTGCTACACAGAGATAAGTACTTACAGTAGCAGAAGGCATTTTACTCATTGCTGTGTAAGGACAGTTTTGTGATAATCTATTAAAATACAAACCTTTTAACCAGTAAAAAAGAGTCAAATATATTGTAAACTCTTCATGTCTTATGCACGATAGTAAATGCAGGAACCACGCTGACAAAAGTTAAGTATTACATGAATTGAGCAGACAAGAAAAAAATGAAAAGCCTGAAGAATATTTTGTTTTGAATTAAAGTCTGAAATGTCAGAACTTTAAGAAGAAATGCAAAGCAAAAAATCAGTTGTTGAGTATTACACTCCCCTGATTTTCAGTCTTTGAGTTCTGGACTTGGCCCTGAAAAGATTTTCACTTTAGCCACAAGTCTAGCATAACTAAGTGTAAATAACGGTAATAAAATAATTAGTTTTAATGAATTTACAGACAGTAGTGATTGCAATTGACTATTAAGACAAATACATTTAGGTATGTGGCCTTTCATCAAGCTTCAAAAGTATATTTATATACCATTAGCAAAAAGAAAAATCTTGCGATAAAATGTTTAGTTAACTATCAATTAATAAAACCAAATTATTTAGCTTCCATATTAAATCACAGTCCTCAAAAACATTAGCAATCCCAAGAAAGCTTTTCCTCCCCGCCAAATCACAATGTCTTTAGCTATCTGTCATCCACAGAGAATTTATAGCTGCTTAATAGGTGGGAAAACAAAAAGAATATCAGAGCAAGGAAAACTCAGCATAAAATTTTGCCTAGGATTATTTAAGCTTGAACATCCAGAAGAGAAATCTCTCTGACAAGGAAGTGTTTTGCTTCAGAAAAGTTACATTAAGGAAGCCATTCCAAACGTGCAAAGGGAAGATCATAGTCATAGAATAACAATTTTATTTCAGATTTGTCCATATATTTATGTCTTTAATGGTATCTAATGATGTAGTAAGGTGCCTAGACATGTTGGAGAACCCCATTAAAAAACAGTTCTGTCAGATTCAGGTACTGAGCCCTTTATTTACTGACATTTAGTCACACACTCTCAGATTTCTGTCAGATCTCAGAAGGAAAACAAATCACAGACTCACAGAATACCCTGAATTGGAAGGAACCAAGAAGGATCATCGAGTCCAGTTTCCGGTCCTGCACAGGACCATCCCCACGAGTCACATCACGTGCCCAAGAGTATCATCCAAAAGCTTCTTGGACTCGTTGGGCTTGGTGCTGTGACACTTCCCCGGGGAGCCTGTTCCAGGGCCCAACCACCCTCTGGGGGAAGAACATTTTTTAAAAATCGAACCTACACCTCCTCTGGCACAACTTCAGACCATTCTCCAGTCCTGTCACTGGTCATCACAGAGAAGAGATCAGTGTCTGTCTCTCCTCTTCCACTCACAAGGAAGTTGTAAAAATTGCCCACAATATTCAAGATTGACCTGCCCTAGTGTAGAACAGATCGGGACAATCCCCTCCCTTGCCTGGCTGGCCAGGACAGGGTTGGCCCTCTTGGCTGCCAGGGCACTGCTGACTTGTATTCAGCTTGCCATCAACCAGCATCCCCAGGTCCCTTTCCATGGCTTTGCTCTCCAGCCTCTCATTCCCCAGTCTGTACATATATCCAGGGTTGCCCTATCCCAGGTGTAGAATCCAGCACTCTCCCTTGTTGAACTTCCCATGGTTGGTGAATGCCCCGTCCTCTCATTCGTTGAGGTCTCTCTGCAAGGCCTCCCTGCCTTCAAGGGAGTCTGTGCAACATCTCCCAGTGACTGACCACCACATTGTGAACTTCATTATACTGGACGATCCCCAGTTGCAAATTCCAACCTCTTGTGCACCTTCTCTGTAGCTCCTCTCAATTACTTCACCACATAGTACAGACAGATTCCCCTCTTAGATATCTTTCCTCCAAGATAAATAAGACCACGTCCTTCTGCTTCTTCTTAAATGCCATGTATCCCATTTCTTTAATCACCTTCATGGTCCTCTACTGAATTTGCCCAAATTTGTTAATCTCTTATTTTCAGATGGGTCCACAACAGGACAGAGAATCCAACAGGTGGTCTCACTGTGTTAAGAATGGAAAATAACCACTTCTCTCTTCTTACTGTCCACCCTGGCCAATGCAGTTGCAAGGCACTGGCTGTCCTATTCAACTTGCTTCCTACTAAAAATCCTACATCCTCTTCTGCAGAGCTGTTTAGCCTGTACCAGTGATTTGGGTTATTGTCTTCCAGGTGAAGGACTTGTATCTGTCATTGGTAAGTTTCAAGGAAGGTATTTGTTGAATATAAAGGTGTTGAAAATGATCAGTGCAAAGGCAGAAACAAATTAAGTGGCAAGGATCTGGAAAGCCAGTACTTTTTTACACTAAGAAGGGGAAAAATTTAGTGACCATCTGGTATTCTTAGGAATTATATTGTATATTGTATATTGCATATTGTATCAGCTACCCACCATTGGGGAGCACTTCTTCCCGTGTAAAGAAAGGACTCTGGATGTTGGGTTGTGTTTGGTAGGTTTTAAGACAGAGCAGACATGGGAAGTATTGCATTAAAACAGCTAAAGTTGGCAATCAATACAGAATTGGTAGGCTGTTGCCCCAGAATGAAAATCATTTCAGCCCAAAAGACCTAGTTATGTCTCTGATACTCATCTTTCTGCAAATATTACATAAAACTTGATCATGAGATTCAGGTAATATTGAAAAGCCCCTTACATCAAGGTATTATTTGACAATAAAGATGGGATTTCAGAAAATAATTTGACTTCCAAAGTAAGTTGTTTGTTGCTATTCATATTCACAATACCTGCATTATCAGTCCAGTGACTTGCCAAAATACTTTTTAGATGGAAGAAACTGCCTGTATGACTGACTCATCAGCTAAGAATATCTTTAACATATAAAAATTATTTCTGGGTTTGTTACTATATTGTCTATGAAACTGTATAGAAGTCTTGACTGACATATTGCTTAACCCAATGGTAAGCAAGAACAAAATAAAAGACTATTCACCCTCAAGATCACATGAGATCATTTGGTCTAAACTTTGTACAGAAAGAGGATCCTATAGGGATTCAAACCAGACCAGGGAAACTATCAGAAATAACTGAAGAACACTGGTCTCTAGAATGGATGGCAATCAGTGAATACAAGTGGCTAATCATCTGTCAGGTTTTGGTATTTTAAAGATAATCAATTAATCCTGACACCCCTCTAGTACTGAAGTGGACAGGCCTCTGAGCAGCCTGATGTAGCTGAAGACGTTCCTGCTTATTGCAGGGATTTTGGACTACATGACCCTTAAAAGGTCTCTCCCAACTAAAATTGTTATTTGATTCTGTAATTCTATAATAAAGTACAAAAAGGGGAAGGAGGTATCTGTCTGAAAAATGTGCCAGCTGGTGTCATCATGGGTCAGTCAGTCAGGAGTCAGCCTGTACATACTGCTAGTAATGGTGACAGCAGCGCAGCTGTCAAAGGTCTTACACATGAGGGTGGGCACCTACAGGTCCCATGGGAGAACCAGGGAGAGGATGGTCACAAGTAGCATGGCATTCTGAACAGATATACTGGGAAGGGCTAGCTTTGCCTAGCCTAGAAAAACTGTTTCAGATACACAGATGCTGAGGAAGCAAAAGGCCATAGTTTAAATTTCACAGGAAAATAAACCACCCCAAAACCCCCAATAAAACTTAGGAACAATCTGAAGGCAAAAACATAGAGAAATAATTATGTAAAAAAGTATACCCAAATCAGAACCCAGAGAATTGACCTAGAGTCAGTCCGCTTCTGAGCTGCACATAAACCCAGAGACATAAGACGCAAGTGGGAAAAGAGTTAAAACACCATCTTTAGGCCTAAGCCTTCACTCCGTCTCAAGAAGGTACAGTCCTGCCTCATCAGTGCCAGAACCCATGAGGTCAATGTGAATCATGTAGGAGTTGGCAAGTACAGCCAGGTTATACAGCAGAAAAAGGATACCCTTCCCTCATGCTGAATTGACATGTCACTATGATCTTGGAGAATTTAAACAGGTTGGCTTCCCTCTTTTTAATAAAATAACTTCTTGGAGATGAAAAAAAATGTATTGTTTTACTATTTAAATCCAAAGCCAATCAGAAGCTAGTTCATTACTATGATCAGCACAGTCATTGTGTGACTTTATAGGCCCTGAAGTGCTGCTGGTGATCAATCAACAGTGACCTCAAGCTCATACAAGGGTTAACAGGTAAGGAATTTTGGAAATTGTCCAAGTGTAAGTAAATTAAAAAACAAGCAGGGAGGCTTGATGAATACTGTCACATGTTTTTAATTAGCTCATGCTAGGGAGCATATAGTAAACTATAATGGCATGATATATAAGAAACCACTTTTTACAACCAAGTCAGTGAGTGCTTCATCAAAGAGAAATTACTATTTTCCTAGTATGCATCTTAACAGTCTAGAAAATTACCTGAAAAACAGATATTGTGCACCTGTACCAACTGTACCTCATGGCTCCAAGCACTGGTCCTATGACTTTAGTATTCTAATAACATTAAAGCCCTTTGGATTATGGAATTATAATAATGAAAAAAAAATTATGCCTGTCTGGAAAACCCCAGTAAGAATGTAATGATGAAGTGAAATCAGAACAGCAAAATAATTTAAATGTGTGGCTGTGAGGGCCTAGTTATGACAATATAAAAATGCTTTCACTAAGCATTCACTGCTACAATGAATATTTTGTATTACTGGAATTAAGGTTACGCTGTTGGCAAGCAGTATACCTGCTCTGTTTATAAGCAGTATGCACATCAGCATAATCATTAATTGCAGCTCATGATATATTCCTAATAACAATGAGCAAGCTATATATTTTTTTTTTAATTATTGATTAAATGACCATGTGTTGCAATGCCTTCAACACACATTGGGAGAGAAATTGCTTGCTTCTGTTCTTTCCTGCTTTTGTATGTTAATCTTTTAGCACAGAATTCTTGTTGGCTAGACTTCGTGAACGAAGATTTTGGGATAAGCCTGCGCAATGGATTTTTTAGGTGAGGCACAGTGTGTGTGGGACTGGCCCCACCCCCTTTACTCCTGAGGTTCATTTGCCACGGCCGAGCACGCTCGGACGGTGACAGCGAGTTCCTCCAGGATTCGAACCGGCGTCCTCAGAGGAGGAATGGGCTCCAGAGGTGGCGACTTACACCATTCGGCCAACGCCCGCCACCCATTTCAGATTAACATTAAAGAAAAAAAAAAACAGCAAACAGAAAAGCAGAAAAGCAATAATGTCAGGTTGTTGAGCAATCGTGGGAGCCCACGTGGGTCAGAACACCAGGGGAAGACCTCGCCTTGTCCTCTCTGCCACCGAATGACACAAACGTGGCACTGCAGCCACGCCTGTAACACGAGCTGGGGCAGGAAGCACAGAATTACTTGTTTGTTAATAATACAACATAGAGGCTAGTGTTATATTATTACAAAAGGAAGATACATTGCAATTTCTTTATTTTTTAAGCATGAAAATACATTGCTTGCACATCTAAGATTTCTATAGCTGTAACTTCAATTTTGTCAAAAGTCATCCTTTATACACATACATACACGTACATATTTATAACTACGAAGTATTTAGCAGAGTCTGTACTGAATTTTAGTTAAAAATTGACAGACTCATTGCAATATATCTCAAGACAGCATCATGAAAGGTCTAGTGACAGGGTAATTCTCAATACTCTTCTGGATGTGGGTCAGACCTCACCGGTGGACGGGAATCCTCATGATGCCTGCTACTCTGGGGACAATACTTCCCACTCCTATTTTCAGACAACTCCGTAATGCTTATTGTAGCAGCTTAAATAAAACATTGTTTTTAAAACATACAATGTTATACAACCTAGTTGGAGACACATTTGGTGGCTACCCATACATATATTATTACCATTCTGGAGAATAATGACAATTTCAACTGTTCCATTTGTTTAGAGGGTGCACATGGTAAAACAAACAGGCTTATCAATAATCAAAAAAAGGGGTTGAGATCAATAATTTTTGTTCCAGTAATATTAAACCTGCAAAAAATCACACAAATTGATGAGTACAGTTTAAAGAGATCCTCAACTTTCTAGGACTGGATCACAAATCATATTAAAAAAACCAAGTCCATTCCCTCTTCCTTGTGGAACCATTTCTACACCTTTTTTTCACAGCCCTACCCCATGAGAGCCTTGTTTTACCCACTGTGCCCAGGCAAGCCCCAGAAGGGCAAGCATGGACTTGCTTGCAGCACTGCTGCTCTCACCAGGTCACACAAGACTGGCTCAGCCTGCCTGTTTCCCACAGGAGGGAACAGGCAAGAGGACAAGACACAGCCCCTCCCCATCGACAGAACAGACACGAACAACATACCCCAGGCTCATCTTCAGTCATTTGTCCCCCTCACTCAAAGTAAACATTATTTGTTTTGGATGGCTACAGAACAGTTATTGGCATAAAAGACTTAAAGACAAAAAGAAGGAAAGGCTATACCACACAGCATTTTCTCTGGAATTCCTGCATTTTCCAGATTGTATTCCACCTCACCAAAGAGAAGGTTCCCATACATGACAGTGTTGCTTTTATTACATTTTATTACATTTTATTACATTTATTGCATTTTATTACACCATACAAATCCAGCAGAACTCCAGCTCTCCATCTGTGGGCTAGTTTTGTAGTTTTGGCTGTTTTTAAAAATTAATTCATCTGTGTGTCTACTCTTGTATATGAGAACAAAATGCGTCCTTCTCCTCTTCAGTTTTACTGTGCAGTCTTCCTCTTCAGTGGTTTATTTACTGACTGAATAAGTAAACAACTATCTAAGAAATAAAATTATAATCTGCACGGAATTCATAATTATTGTAAATTAATGTTAATAGACATGCACTTTGTTGATTTCTTATTTACATTCAATACAAACATTTTTATATAAGCTTTGGTGTTGACAAATACATATTTAGGTTTCCTGTAGCCAACTCTTGCAACAGCATAAAGACAGAACAAGGACTTTACTTACCAAGCCATCCTGATCCAGAATTCGGTATACACATATCTGTTTCAGCACTGGGCAACACAAATCCAACCACAAAAACTTCAACCCCATCAGCCATTAGGGCCATTCCCAACACAAAGAAGAGGGCCCACTGGAAACGACCATGGCCACATTCTTGTATTATTAATTCATACTGCTGTGCTAGCTCTTCTTCATCAGCTTTCCTCTCTGTTTCCAGTTCATGACGATCCTTATATTCATCATGCATAGGCTGACCTAAGGCTACCATGTCATCCTTACCCTGCCCCGTGCTGGGGATTCCCTGATATTCCCCTTCATAAATTTCATCATCTTCATCATGTCCTTCAGTTGCTTCACTTGATCCTTCATCATCATTAGCTTCCACCCCATAATTTCCTCCCTGGACATAGTAATCATCATCATCTTCCTCATCCTGGAATCGACTGTAGGACCTCTGTGTGTAACCATCCTGGGCTTTGTCAACAGCTTTATTCACTTTTTTCACTGCTTGCCTCTTCACCTCTTTGGCAATATCTTTGGCTCCCTTCACTAGTGAAGTCCGATCTTTGTATGTGTCCTCCATCTTGTATCAAAGAAGGACTGTTGTGCTGCAGAGGCACCTGCTGAATACTGTTTGGAAAATCTACTGCGTGTTGGACATCAGTAGAAAAAGCCCAAGCACATGTGCAACTGTAATATTCAACCTGCAAAATATAAGAGAAAAAAGTTTATTCCTTTCTAGATGCTTCTTCACACTGATACAGTACCATACAAATCTTCACTTAAACACTGGACACCAAATGACAGGGCTTTTGAATATACAAACCTTTATTTTCTTCAGAGATACAAATACCCCTGGTTACACAGAAAATATGATGAAGAAAAGCATAATATCTCTACCAGTTTTCAGAATTCAATTTATTGCGCTCTAGTCTTGGATACAGGTTTTATTCTGAACGAAGCTGAGCAATTCCATTCACTATACATCATACTGACTCTGTTTGCAGTGTCCTTCCCTATTTGAACTCTCCATTTTGTAGGAAAGGGTTACTAACTTTTCTCTTGATGACTGACTGTGAAGTATCTGTTCTTGGTCCAACCTGCTGCTCTAACACAAATCCTTCACAAGGCTAATATTTCTCACATTTGTACCAGTGTGTCAAAGCTGACTAAACTTGGCCATTGCATGCACACTGAGTCTTAGCAATATGAAGTCCCACTCTAAAAATTCAGCACAGAGAGCAGTATGGATGGAAGTGATGGCATTTAGACATTTTGGACATTTCCAATACCGAAATCATGGACAGACACATTCCTTTCTTCCCTGTCTACAGTGCCAGTAGAAGCAGATTGGAACAACTGTATACCATCAGTTATTTCATCCCAGAGTGTGTAAATCCAGCATGAGCTCCCACTAATGTGGCTGCATGAAAGCACTAAGGCATTTTGCCCCAGTTTTCCTCCCTGCTCCTCTGCTGTTCCTTTTCACTTAGTGCAACCCCAAGATCACAAATGCAGACACAGTGGCTCAAAAGCAGTCTGCTTATTAGACTGAAGACTAGCCAATCCCTTCTTTTCTGTGCAGTTTTCAGGCATATCTGGAAGGCAATTTGCTCATCACACATCTGCACTGGAGGCAGGAGAAAGAAATGATAGCAGCCTGTGAGCAAAGGGAAGGAAGAAATGCAGGATACCTCTTTGGCAAGAGTCCATAGTTAGAACAGCTAAAATCAATTACAAATCTGCACCATTACTCATGTTAAGAGGGGGGGGGGATGGGTGTCTGTCTGAATCTGGGCACTGCAACAGATTGCAGAGGCCTCGCCTCTGGAAGAAAACAGGCTAAAATGTCTGTAGCAGTGCTTCTAAGAAAACGTTGCCTGCTTCTAGCTTGGGGAAAAGACTATTTTTAACCATGATGACTTTAATGATCTATTTTGCAGCATTACCTCTGAAAAACTGCAGTAATACAACTACAGAAGCAGTGAGACATCATAGAAGAGTAAAAATGGCTGGAAATTTCTGAACCAAATCCTACTCCCTTTCTAAAGTAGTGTGAACAGCATTCCAAATTATATGGGAGAAGACCAGACTAATGCTTTGAGAAGTTTTCCTTTATTCCTTCTGCTGTAGATACTGACGGCAGTATATTCCAGAAGTATATTCCAGACATCAGTTTTAAGACTGGTACTGTTTAGAGGAATAGGAAGAATTGTGGACCACATTAGAAAAACTAAGGGCATAATGTACTTCTAAGAAAAGAAAACGAAACCTAAAATCACAGATGTGATATTAGAAGTGAAAAGACACTTTTCTAGCTTTTTAATAGAAATTCACCTGTAGTGGAAAATGTCTCTATTTTTAGTCTTTTCCTTTAGATTAATGTCATACACTTCAAATGTTTATCGAAGAAATCAGATGTGATGGCACTATTCAACTATTAATGGGAACTGAAGCATTTACTGGAAGAGAAATGCAGACTTAAAAAAAAGACATGATGTAATATTTATGACTGCAAACTGTAGCCTGATTTTAGGTACATGATGATTCTTCTAAGTAGGTCATCCTGGTGAAACTTTTATGCTAAGGAAGTTTCTCTAATTACAACTTTTCAGTTTTCATGGTGCTTCTTGGAAGTTATCCTTTGTGTACTGAATTAGGTATCTGATGCTTACCTGTGTGCAGATGCAGCATCTACTAGCTGCTAATGAACATACAATGCATCAAAACAATCACTGAGCCTGCTGAAGTCTTCTACAAACACTTTCAAGAACTTAATGAACTCCTAACAGGCACTCTTATGAAGGTCAATGATTAAAATATGTTCCTAGATTTTGATAACTTTAGATTCTTTTACAGCATCCACACAACCTATTTAACATGTACTCTGAATTCCTCTAATTCTTAAAGTAATGCTTAGAAGTTTTTTGTTGGTTTATTTGGTTTTTTTGTGGTTTTGGTTGGTTGGTTGGTTGGTTGGTTGGTTGGTTNGTACTGTCTTTCTTCAAAGATTCTTAGTTGTCAAATTCCCTATTACTGCAAGGTATATATATATGTAGGAAAGACAGCAGGAGTTTAGGAATAACAAATTAAAAAAAGTCTAAATGCTAGTGCTGGTAAAACCATGCTTTACTCTTCTGTAGAACAACTACCTCATGAGTTCAGCAGGCTCTAAAAACACAAATTTGCAAAAGGAACAGAACTTGCACTGTAGCTTATGACAGACCAGGTACATCAACACAGAATACACCTGTTCTACCTCATTAATAGCATAATTCTGCCAGTAAAATCCTGCACAAAGACAAAGGAAAATTACTGTCTGGGCAGAAATCAGAAATTTCTCTTTGTGTGGTCTAAGTTTCCAAGCAGAATACCTAATTTGAACACTGTTATTTTATACAGCTTTGCTTTCTCAACAAACTGAAATTCCTGCCTTAAGGTGATAACTACAAAGAGGATTAATTTACAGCCCACACATGACAGCTCCCCACCCTTTTAATTATGTTGGACTGATCAACTATGAGTAAGTAACTAGAAAGACTGAAAGAGTGAGGATTAATGACTACTTGAGTAGCATGAAGCAGCAAAACCACAGCTGATAGTCCAGACATATACAGCTGTTTGTATTGTCTTATCCAATATGTTTATTGGCTTTCAGTAAACTAAACACCACCTCCCTCTTCAATTAAAAATTAAAAAATAAATTAAAAGAACCAGGAAAATTGTAGTTCCAGCTAAAATGGAAACACTACTTGAAGAAATATCAACAAAAACAATTTTTCCAGACACTCACAGATGCATACTCCCCCCCTAAAAAAAAAAAGTTCTTTTTGTTTTAATATCTCTTTCCCATTTCATCACATTCACAAATTTCAATATATGTAGCACTTTGTATATATTTTGTTTTATCTGAAATAAAGGTTGGACATTACAAACTAAATCAGTGACATCCTATGAAGATAAACATCTGTGACACGTCAGAAGACTCATTTCCACAAAGACTTACATCTTTGCGGAGAGAGAACTCACTGAGCATTCTAAGTGATATTTACCATATGCATATCTTCACATAATGAAGTTTTCAGAATAAATCTGGAAGTCACACTCAAATGTTGTTGTTTTGTTGGCTAGACTTTGCGAACAAAGATTTTGGGATAAGCCTGCGCAATGGATTTTTTAGGTGAGGCCCAGTGTGCACGGAACTGGCCCCACTCCCTTTACTCCTGAGGTTCATTTTGCCACGGCCGAGCAGCTCGGATGGTGACAGCGAGTTCCTCCAGGATTCGAACCGGCATCCTCAGAGGAGGAGCCGGCTCCACAGGTGGCGACTTACACCATTCGGCCAACGCCCGCCGCCCATTTCAGATTAACATTAAATTAAAAAACAGCAAACAGAAAAGCAATAATGTCAGGTTGTTGAGCAATCCTGGGAGCCCACGTGGGCCAGGGAAGGTCAAGGGAAGACCTCGCCTTTTCCTCTCTGCCACCGAACAACACAAACGTGGCACTGCAGCCACACCTGAAACACGAGTTGGGGCAGGACACTCAAATGTAGCTACAGCATTTCACATACTCCTGGGGACTTGGTATACTATCTTTCCTACTTTTCATTTGAATTTGTAAAAAAACCTCAGTAAAATTCTTTTCTAATCAAAGTTAATGCATATTTTGCACAATGATGTAAAGTTTCAAATGCACATTTTTCTTAACATTTTGACTCTGGTTTTATTTCTGGTTTTCTATTGTCATTTTTTATTAGCAATAATCAAGGTGTTTTGTGTCTTTTGACTTTATCAGTTACTTCAAATTAGTCATCATGTGAAGGTATAATCCTTCGTTATATCATAACTACTTCTAATTATACTATCTGGGTGTGTCGACGAATTTTATATATAGGTTAAATATAGGCACCTGAACTATATTAACTCACACAGAGAAAATGTTATTTTCTTGCAAGTGCTCTCAGTCATAAAAAAAAAAAAAAAAAGAGAGAGAGGGAGAGATATATTAAATAAAAATGGAAAAGTACTATGGATACTATGATAAAGAAAAATGGTATTCATATTTTACTAAATTTCTTCAACAATGTTTGCAGTTCAAATAACATAAAGGATGCAATCCTACAAGTAATCACAGACCTGAGTCACATAGGCAGATTTGCAACGCACCCTTGAATTTACTGGGATCCTTGCAAGCTTCATCCCCATCTCTTCATGCACAAAGCTGTCTAGAAAAGCCATTCTTTAATTTTTACAGGGTAATACATGCTTTAGTAAAAAATAATAAAGAATAGATTCCTCAATAAAGTGTATTTATTTCTAGAGATATTAATTTCTTTAAAATAATGAAGAGCTGTTACCAAAGCTGGTGTGAATGGGATTCATTCTGGGTCATGTTAGAAGGTTAAAAGATAAGTTTCTATATTTTAAGCAAATTTTCTCTCTCTCATGTTGAGAGTCAGATGCCCAGGCTGAAATGCCTTTAGCTCAGGTTGCAGTTGTGAAAGCTGTGTAATTTACTGCAAGGCTGCAGTGCCACCAGCAGTGGCAGTCCCAAAGTTCCTCCTTATGCAGATGGCATTTTCACTACTTGCCCTGTACCAGCACGTGTCACTGCATCCTCACTGCAGCCACAAGACTGGTACACAAGATGAGCATGGGAATTTGTTATTATAGTAGACATTGAAGTCCTGAGCTCAGAAGAGACATGGTATACTGCAATCTTACTCTTCTAAATGTATTACTTTCCTTCCTCATCAAACCAGCAGAGATAACTCTACCCAGTATGCTATCCTTGCCTAGTTCATCTGTAAATATTTAACTAATTTATTAGAATAAAACCAGACGAATTACTTTTAGCTTGTTTTTACTTGAACTATGATAACTTTTATCAGAAAAAAAGTATTTAATTACCTGGAGACAAAAGGTATGTGGCCATCAGTCTTTAACAAAACCCACCATCTTTTACCACCTCTTAGAGCCTTTAAATATCACCAAAACCAAATCTCTCTATTAATCCTTTTCTCACAGTGTTTTTGATCACAGGCCTAACTTTCCCACTTACAGCTAGATATATAAGCATGAAACTAGTATCAGCAAAAGCTCTGCTTAAAGCAGCAAAAAGCAAAAATTTAATGGAAAATTAAATCAGATCAAATGCACACATAGAACAAAAACTATAGATTATGTCCAGTGAAAGTCAAGAAATCTTAACTGAATTATCCATAATAAAAATTCAATAATATTACAAAAACTAATTCTTTGAGGAAGCCGGAGTAGAAAATTATATGTGCAAAAGTTAGGAGGCAGGACATTCTTCCCTTTATACTTCCACTATATTCCTCCCTGTATTACATCTATGCTCTATATATCTTTCAAAGAATACTCTGAAGAAGGGAGCCACAATGCTGATAAGTTTTATGAGCATCGTCATCCTTTTAACAGTGACATAGACATGTCTAATTCAGCTCATTGCCATCAGAAACACTCAAGTCTTACAAACCCATCTAAGGTCACAGTTTGGACTGAAGATTCATCTATGGTCCACCCTCTATTATTAAGCTCTTTTCCTGTCTTCTTTTGACCTACAACGTAGCTTTATTACTGCCAGCAAGAGAAGATATTATCTACTCTCTGGTTGTAATAGCATCTAATTCCTTAGAATTAGACTCAGCTCCATGCAGCCCTAACAGTAAGGCTAGACACTGTTACAAAACTAAAACAGCTATATCAACTCATTAAAGCATAGCAGCAAAACTGTAATGACTCTACAGTAGAGTGATCCTTTCCTTCAATCTTTTTTTAATCAAAAGCTTCTTCTCTAGGAAAAGGTGACTGAACAAAACACAAGACCTATTTTGAAATTTCTTGCCTTCTTTCACAGAGTGAACTAATAACAGAGAACAGCACATACAAAGAAAATAACTTTACTAGCCAGTTTGTTTTTGTTTTTAAATAATCCTATGCTAGTTATTTATTTTTGCTTACTGTTACTAGAGTTTTGATTGCTTCTGTCAGTTTTGCAATCCGGATGATCATTATCTCACTACCTGAAGTTTCTACCTGTTGTTTTTACCTGGCAAACGCTAAAAAACTCATTCTCATTAAAGACAAGGCAGGATCATTTGAATGTTCCTCCAGCATTGTGGTTTTAATTTGCACTTTGAATATTCTATCATGCTTCCTGTGGACCTCTTAAATAAGCATTTCCAGGATCTGTGTTAAATGATGGTTGCTGAAATGCATCAACTTGTTCAATAAGTATTGACAAAAGTCAAGCAAGGAGAAATCTCAGCCAGACTGGATGACATAAACTAAGTCTCTTCAGTAAAATTTAATGAGATTTCTTAGTGTACCCACGCTACCCGCACTGACAAGACAAACCTTAGTAAAGTTGAAACATCATTATTTTTAAAACTTCTTTTTCACTGAACATATTTAAACATATCTCTGTACTTTTAAGAGTCTCTCAGTAGAAGAAAATTGCATTTCCCTCTGGAGACAAGAGCTATCCCTCTGTTCATACCTGCTTCTCTGGGAAGTTCACTTTCTTCATTAGGATATGTGTTTCCAGTATGTTTTGTACTTTTCAGTTGTCGGAATCACAGTCAAAACAATCATCCTTCATTTCATAATGAGAAAGTAACACAGAGTGGTTGGACAAGCAAGTTTTCACTGCTCAGCGCTGGCAGTCATTTTAAAAAGCCCGAAACACCACCAAATCCACATCAACCAGCAATTTCTGTCTTGTATCTGCCATGGTCATGTCTGCTGTTGTAAGGAAGGCAGACTAGAGTTCCCTCCAAAAGTAAAGGTCCACCAGCTGTCATGAATGGCTCAAGGTCAAAAGAAAGAAAAATAATTCCCTTCCCAATGAAGAAGACAGATAGAAACTGAGAGATAAGCATACACGAAAATGTATTTTAAAAGCACCAAGACTGAAGTGAAATTCTAGGAATAGCCAAGGAGTCATACTCTGGAATAAAAATCAGAAAACAATGCATTGTACAAAGTCTCCAGCAAATAAAATTTGCTAATGCAGTAAGACATGCCTCAACCACTGAAGCAGTCATTTCTGAAATTACTCTGCACAAATCTGTGATCACAGTACCTGTACAGGTACTATGAAACAGTTGTACAAATACTAGACTGAAAGGTGCCACAGAATACTGCTCGATCTTCAGAAAGCTCAGCGAGGTTGAAGGGCATTTGTAGGGCAAGCTGTATTACAGGCTGGAATTAAGTATCTTTCTTTTCTTCCTGGAACAAAAGAGACAAGTGTTCTATACATTTTAGGAGGAAATACAGGGTCACAGTCTCAGATTCCAATGGGAGAAACTCTCTGAAAAGAATCAACTTCCCATTCTGCCGACTTTCTACTGGGGTATATCATCCCTGTGCCTGCAGAATGAGAATCCCAAGACTCTTTTCAGCTCTGCAAATTCTTTCTTTCTCTGATGCTGGTTTGAAGTGGCCTCCTCATGGGGAATCAGCTGTTACAGTCAACAAACCTTGGTAAGAGAATAGTGGTTTCTTGGCACAATATTTCAACATCCTGCTTTTTTTAAACCATGCAGCCTTCCAGGCACTTTACTATTCACTCAAAGCATATTATTTTGTCTTTATCTTTAATATCTGTTACTTTTTACTCTTTGTTGCAGAATATGAAAAGTTAAAGGGAAAAAAAAATGCATTTTTAGAATTCTACAGGTCTTGTTTCCTAAATGTTTTTGTTCTACATTTTCAGGGTGGAAGCTGCTGAACTTGCTGCTTAAATTTCTTTTTCTTTTTTTTTTTTTTTGGTTTCACAAGCTTTGCACCAAACTGATGCTAGACCTAAGAACCCCAAGCACTCATATAAACCTGCTCCTCCTTCAGTGAAAGATTGCTTTTTAGGAGCAAACTGAGTGATGAACTATATACAGTGTTTTCTGTGAGCCAAAGGCATTTCCTCACTGAACTTTGGCTAAAATCCTTACCAAAATATGTTGCAAAAATAGGTAAGTATAAAAAGCAAGAATTACATAGTAAGCTTTTCTGGTGATGGTCTGTTTCAGCTGCAGGAATCTGAGAAGAAATTGAGATTTATCAATTTGACCTAAAAAATTAGGGGGAAAGTGGAATAATTCCAGGAGAATACTAAATGAGCCCAAGTGGAAAACATGAAATACGCCAGCTTTTAAAAGAAGTATATAGGTAAAGCTATGTATAACTCTATTAAAATACATTAATAATTAATATTTTAGATATGCATATATATAATGAAATCACAGAACCACATAATGGGTAAGGTTAGGAGAGAACACAGCATGTCATCTGGTCCAACCTCCCTGCTCAAGCAGGGACATCCCAGAGCACATTGCACAGGATTGCATCCAGACACTTCTTGAGTATCTTCAGCGAGGGAGGCTCCACAGCGTCTCTGCGCAACCTATTCCAGTGCATGGTCACCTGCACAGTAAATAACCTCTTCCTCATTCAGGTGGATCTTTCTGTGCATCAGTTTGTGCCCCCGGCCTCTTGTCCTATTGCTCAGAACCACCAAGAGGAGTCTAGTTGCATCCTTTTGGCATCGGCCTTTCAGGTACTGATATATATTGATAAGATCCTCTCTCAGTCATCCCTTCTCCAGGATAAAGAGGCCCAGTTCCATCAGTAAATGAGGCCCCACCTGGAGAACCTCATAAGTGAGGTGCTCCAGCGCCCTAATCACCTCTGTAGCTCTCTGCTGAACTTGTCCCAAGAGCTCCATGTCTCTCTTGTCCTGAGGAGCCCAGAACTGGGCACAGCACTCCAGATGTGGCCTCACCAGGGCCGAGTAGAGGGGCAGGATCAGCTCCCTCAACCTGCTCTCCGTGCTCTTTCTAAAGCACCCCAGGATCTCATTGACGTTCCTGGCCACGAGGCCTCCCTGCTGGCTCATGGACAGCTTGTTGTCCACCAGGACCCCTCAGGTCCTTCTCCACAGAGCTGCTTTCCAGCAGGTCAGCCCCAGCCTGTGCTGGTGCAGGGGGTTATTCCTCCCCAGCTGCAGGACCCTGTACTTGCCCTTTTTGAGTTTCAGGCAGTTCTCTGCCCATCTCTCCAACCTGTCAAGGTCCTTCTGAAGGGCTGCACAGCCCTCTGGGGGATCTGCTACTCCTCCCAGAGCTCAATACATTCCAAGTATTTAGAGGACAAGTCCACCACTGTGCCCCCATGGTCTACCTTTCCTAAACAGCATGTAGCCTTTCTTGATAACGTTCCAGTCACCTGAGCTGTCTCACCACGTCTCTGTAATCACAGTAAGATAAAACCCTTGCAACTGCATACAGATCTCTAATTCCTTCTGCTTGTTCCCCATACTAAACTCCTGTGGTTTAAACCCAACCAAAAACCAGGCCCTACAGAACCACTTACTCACTCCCCCACCAACAGGATCAGGGAGAGAATCAAGTGTAAAAGACAGAAAACTCATGGGCTGAGATAGAGATATTTTAATAGTGAAAGCAAAAGCCACTCACACAAGCAAAACAAAACAAGGAATTAATTCACTGCTTCCCATGGGCAGGCAGGTGTTCGGCCATCCCAAGGCGAAGAGGATACCATCACATGTAACAGTTACTGGGGAAGACAAATGCCATCACTACAAACATCCTCCCCGTTCCTCCTTCTTCCTCCTATGTCATGTGTTAGGGTCAGCTGTCCCAGCTGTGTCTCCTCCCAGTCTAGTAACAACTAAATCTGAGTAGAAAATAATCACAAGTTCAGTCAAAAAATAAATACTTGTGCTTGGTGAGAGTATTGGGTTTGCATGCAAAGGTTTTGGTACCAGGACAGCTACCAAAGAAGCTTCCAGAAGCTTCCCCCATGTCCAAAAGAGCCAATGCCAGTCAACTGCAAGATGGACCCACCACTGGCTAAAGCCATGCCCATCAGCAATGATGGTAGCACCACTGGGATAATGTATTTAAGAAGGGAGTATAAGAAAACTCCATAACTGCAGCTGAAGAAAGGAGTGAGAATGTGTGAAAGGAACAACTCTGCAGACACCAAGGTCTGTGCAGAAGGAGGAGAAGAAGATGTTCCTGTCATCAGAGCAGCCCTTGGTGAAGACCATGGTGAAACAGGCTGTCCTGCAGGCCATGGAGGTCCATGGTGGAGCAGACACCCACCTACAGGTCTTCTGGCAGGACTTGTGGCCCCATGGAGACAAGAGCCAGTGCTGGAATCAGTTCATGTCAGGATCCTGACACTAGGGGGGAACCATGTTGGAGCAATTTGTGTAGGACTGCAGACTGTGGGAAGGACTCATGTTAAAGAGATTCATGGAAGACTGTCTCTCATGAAAGGGATCCCACATAAGAGCAGGGGAAGAGTGTGAGGACCCCTCCTCCTGAGAAGAAAGGAGCAGCAGAGATAACATACGATGAACTGACTGAAACCCCTAGTCCCCATCCACCTGCATTGGGAGAAACAGGTTGCTAAAACTCGGATCGAGCTTGAGTCTGTGAAGACGGAAGGGGTGAAAGGAAGGTGTTCTGTTATTTAATTTCTCATCATCAGACTCTGATTTTATTTGCAATAAATTAACTTAATGTCCTCAAGTCAAGCCCGTTTTGCCCCTCACAGTAACTGAAGAGTGATGTCTCCCTGTCCTTACCTCTCAACTCATGGAACTTTAATTACATATTCTCTCCCCTGTCCAGCTGAGGAGGGAAATGATGCAATGGCTTGGTGGGCACCAGGCATCCAGCCAGGGTCAAACCACCAGATCAGCATAGACCAGTTTGTTTGGACTTTTGTTATCCCACAAGTGCTAGAAAGCAATAAAGGAAATGAACAAGCAAAGCATTCTCTGATAACCATTTTAATAAAGAGGTTTATTAATGCCACATCTCATAAATCTGGTTGCACCAAATGGAAATTTAAGATGAGGAATATATTAATATTTACATAGTTTAGATTTAAGTCACTGCCTTAAGTCTGCACAGCTGGATGACTGTAGCAGGAATGCTGCCCACTGGCTGAAGGGACTTTTTCCCCTCTGTGTAGCCACACTAACTACCACATCCTATATCGTGCACCTCACCAACATCACAGTCTAAATAAGACAGTGTTAGTCTGGAGATGGAGAGGATCACCAGGGTTGTTAGAGCTCTGGGATACACGATGGACAAGGACAGGGAACAATTTTTGCCCAGTCTTCAGAGGAGAAGTCTCAGGGAGGAATGCATTCACTACCTTCCATTGTTGAATGAGGCATTATGAAGACAATAGGGATAGGCTCTTTTCAGAGATAAAGAACAAAAGAAAATAGGAAAGAGCTGCAAACTACAGCAAGGAAAATACCAGCCAGTTCTAAGGAAGCAATTCTTCCTAGTAAATCTCCAGACCTACATGGCTACACAGGTGAGCCCTGAGGTCCCCAGACTTGCAGGTATTCAAAATACAACTGGACAAACCTTTGAATTACTTAAGTCCAACTTTGAGACTAGATGACCTCCAGAGTTCCTTCTCCCCGCAAATGACTCTATTATTCTAACACATAAAAAAAAAATAAAAATCAATTCTCCCACATTAAATAAAAAGCTCTTTTTTTAGAAATGAAAATTAAGCATGAAGTGTTGAATATGTCAGTGTACAAACATGTCTTTCATAGAATAACTAAGAGGTTTAGAATCCAGTCTGGAAAACTAGTAAGAAAATAAGGAACATCTCAGCAGACTGCAGAAGAGAGGTGGCAGATACCTACTCAAAGGTGACAAAGCCTAAATAGTTAGCTAGAACACGTTAATCACTGTCCATATGAGAAAACAATCTTCTATTTTTGTACAAATTTGATTTTGGAGAACTGTTAGACAGAGCTGAACAGATCTGAGTATGTGTCAGGTATTTGTCACGTTCCTGTCACATGCCCATAAAAATGCCAACATTTTCGTGTTTTTGCTCAAAAGTTCAAAAGGTTGGATCTCTAGTGATTTTGAAATACAAAAAATGCCACTATTCCTGTTATTTTTTGTTCTGTTTTGCAAAGCAAAATTAGATGGCATATGGTTTTTATGTTTCTTGTTGCTAATGAATTAGGATATATAGGAAATATGCCACAAATGCTTTAGACTATAAATGTTAAAAATTGCAAGAATTTCCATTAAGACAAGCACCTTAGAGAAACTGCAAAGGCAGAACATTTAATAATTTTCTCTTTCCTTCTTTGCAATAGTGGCCATTTAAACACAGAAAAGTTAGCTCACTTGTCCAACTTGTCACAGGCAGGGATCAATACATGCCTTCAAATTCGTATTTGGTAATTTCAACACATTGCTCTTTGAACTGTGTTATTCCCTAAACTTGCTACCTCTGAGAGAACATAACTCTGAAAAATCCAAACTAAAAATAGAAAGCTGCATAACTACAGAAGTAAAAGCTGTGTCAGGTACAGATCATCACACAGAATAAGGTCATTACAAAGATAAGAAATATACTTGCACACAAGAAATAACAATGACTTTAGGAGTCTGTGACATGGAAATTGATCAATATGGGAACTCAGATATATTCAAGAATGATACGTAGAACATCCACAGAGAACTGTAAGAAAAACAGCCTGGTAATATGCAGATAACAGCTACCTAGACAAAACATATTAGCAGTGTTTTCAAAACAGATTTATAAATAGCAAAAAAAAAAAATCCTACAGGTGTAAAAAGGGATTGAATTTAAAAGCTTCATATAGTTTCACTTTATTTTTTGTTCTGAAATAATTCAAAGTTTATGATCTCTCTTCAAACGTCTTGGCATATTATGTAAAGAAAAGAGGAGGTTCATGTACAGATTACAGTACTTTAAAATAGCTTGCAATCCTACATTATTTTCATTTTTGTAGAAGTAAACTGCTAGTTTCTACTTGCAAAGTGATCTGTTTTCACATCCACCTTAGTTTTTCTCTATTATTTCTGAAGAAAGTACATTCCAAATTATTTAGCTGAAAAAAAACTGTACACCAATTCTTCTATTTCATCCTGTTTCTTTAGGATTTTAATAGGACTGTTTCCTGCACTCTGCCATGTGCAGCATTTTTACTGGAGGCCTGTGATCACAAGAATGTATTGCTCTTCTTCAAATATACCTGAGCTATTAAAGATTATGGAACCTGATATTCAAATGAAGTGCTAGTTCTGCACTAGAAAAGGTGATTCTGTACACTCATAAAATCTTACATCTCCCTAGAGGAAAATGTAATAGTTTCAGGTGGAAATTACTTTTTCCACAATTAAGGCTGACTCATCGTCTACCAGGTCTTAACTAGGTAAGAAGGGAAATCATGAGTGCTCTAACTTTCCCAAATACAAATGACACTACTATAATTGTACAAATTGATTACATTATTTTATTCCACACTGGTGGGGGGAATACAAAAATAAAAACAACAACAAAACCAAACTTTGTAAAGACTACCACAGACTCATGTTTTAGCAATATTCAAACTGCATCATATGCTGACAGCACATCTTCAGTTTTTTAACCTGAATTATACTGTTATTTTAAGTTGCACAGTGCATATGCAGGTTTTCAGCAAGTATAAGAAAACTTCACTCCCCAAGTAAATGAATCCAAGTGCCTGCACATGTATGGCTCCCATTAAATCAAAATATCTGACATTTTAGCAGCTTGTATTTTTAGTTGGTGCTTGGTTCCCTAAACTGCATAAGGCTTTATTTTGTAGATTTGATAACATAGGTGAGAAGGAAGCACAAAAAGAGATTAAAATAATGGACCGATGAACATTCTGTGCTAAAAAAGCAGCAGTCTCTGGCTTTTCAGATTCTGTAACTTAGAATTCTGACAAAATGGGGTTTATCTGTATCTCAGAGTACATTATGCAATCTGAGCACTTCCTCAGTGTGGCTTTCTTCCCTTGGGTAGAATATGTAAAGGTGGATGGCACAACTGAATAAGCACAGAGTTCTGACATTGAAAGCATAGAAAAGGCATCAAAATGAAGATAGCTGGTGAACATTATTTTTTTCAATTCCAGTAACCTTCCTGCAGCTTATTTTGAAAACAACCTACTTGCCAATCTGAAAAAAAACCTGCTCCTTATGTTTGAATCTGCACAGCAAAAAGTTATAGTGACCTGAAACATCTCAGAAATAAATCTTGTCATACAAAACCATTTCTATTTTATTTTAAAGCACCTGTCAGTCTTTTT
>VXAU01003322.1:240416-254942 GCA_013399695.1 Formicarius rufipectus
TTAGTGTATATATATATATATCCTTCCAGTTTATTCTTAGTCTAATTCTTATTCTGGTTCTTAAAATGCTTGACACCCACCAAACTTCACCCACAGTGAAGTTTACTATCTTCCTGGAGTTCCCTGCTTTGAAATGAATTTTCTTTCCTCTCTTGTAGAGTTTTGATTGACTGTCAGGACTCCCAGTGCCTCAATAGACCTACGTCACTTGACCAGCCTCACCTGGGACCCCTTCCAGGCACTCAAACCCTCTGCCATGAGCTCAGCCTCCCTTTTATACTCAGATCTGGCCACCCCAATTCCACCTGTAGCTTCTCTGGAGGTATGTCTCCTACCCCACGTTGATTCTAAACGTCAGCCTGGATTTTCCTGACTGATCTTGGAGCAATCCTGCCTCACCTCATCTGCTGAGTATCTGTTGATGAAAAACTGTTGCTCTCATCATCTGTAAATTATGCCTGAGAACCATGCCATGGACAAGGCACTGCCCTTTCCATACAGTGGTCCCCCTCACTTCTTGTCTTCTCTTCCCACCTGGTGCAATCTCATGGTTGCTACTCCCTGGAAGCTCTCACAAAAGCTGAAGCCTGAGCTTAACTCAAGGTCCTGAACCAGCAGACAGAAGGCACGTGTGGGGAGGGGTCCTGTTGAGATGCATCAGGGCAAACAAGGTCTATTGGCGCACTCAGCACTCTCACAGAGACTGAGGATATGTGCCTGAATTGCAGACTACACTTAGGACCATGAAAACTCACTGAAAGCAGACTGTGAGACTACTGCAGGCAGAAATTCTCAACACATACATCCTTCTCTCCACTGAAAAATCTGAAGGCATCTCTAGACACTAATAGTTTGAAAACTGCTTCATGCACACAGAATGGTATAATCAAAAATATGAAGCCTGTTGGGACCAATACTGATACTGAAGAGGACCAGCAAGAGCGAAAAACACACACTGGAAAATGCGGCAGTATTTTTCATGAGCAATCACTGTGGCTGTTACCAGAATGGCTAGTAGAAACCTCCCTTTTTATATATGTAGTAAGTCTAGTCTACAAACAGACTTCGGTTTAGTTCGCCCTTCTGGCAACACAAGGGGAACACATCGAGCATTTCAGCTGCTGAACTGACCCTCTTAGCATGAAACCTGTTAGCTCTCTGAGATCTCGGTTTTCTGTTCTGACAAATGGAGCATCATCACACCCCTCAAGTCTGAAATGTTTTTTTCAAGAAACACTAAGGATGACTGTTTAGGACTGGATTAGAATTAATTAAAATGCTTGCACTGAAGCCAGTGAGATTTGGAATGAACAGGTACCACCTTTTACAGAGTGATTCTCTTCAGCAGTTTGCAGAGTGATTCTGTTCAGCAGTTTGCTAGGAGTGCATGCTAAAAACACATGAGAATTCAAAATTCTGCACAACTTTTAACATTGACTGGACTTATGAATTTATAGCAGTTTGGTATTTTTTACATCATGAATGTTCAATGAGAAAATTGTCATTGAAAGAAACTCTTAAAAGGACAAAGGCTAAAACAGCAGAGTCTCTGTGACACTGCTGCACTTGGGGGCCATCACTTGATTTCCTGTGCTGCTTTCAAATAGCATATCAGAAACATTAACACAGCGGGACCTATTCTGTCATATATAACGAGGACAGTAGGAGCCACCTGACATTTTTGGGTGGGTGTGGTGTCAAAATTCTTCTGTTGACTGAGTCTTTGGTACGAAGGACACTAAGGAAAACTGCTAACCTCAGAGTTCTGAAGGGAGGATAACAACTATCTCTGCCAGCTGCTAAGATTGAATGCATGAACTCTTCTTCTTCCTTGATTCATATCAGAAGGATTTTCATTAAAAAGAAAAAAAAAAAAGGAAAGAAAAAATCAGATGTTATAAATTTTTTAATGTAATAAGCGAAGCAATTTCAGAAAATAAATTCTTCTTTCATCAGCCAATTAGTTCTTGATTATAGCTTACAACTTGCTTTTAAAAAGTATCACATTGTGGTGGCCTCAGGATATACATCATATTGATTAAGTGCTTAGTTCCTTGAACGTATGCGCACTGGCTTTCATTGAAAACAGTTCTACAGATTATGTAGTTGATGCAATGTTCAGTGCTTGCAACCCTAAAGCAAGGGACCTTCCAATTAAGTAAATGACGTTTGCAATTTAACCCAAAATTTCACAGGAATTTGAATCCATATATCTTTTCTGTTCACTGCATGTGCTCTTGCTCTCCTTATCTCCCCACAGCTTTCAGTGGTACAGTTCATACACTCAGTACATAACCCTTGTGTTCTGCTCTGTTGTAGCACTGTTAGCCCAGTGGGTAATAGGTTTTTTCTTAATGGCACTTTTAGCACTAACCTAGATCTTTTTAAAAGCCTCGGCATGTTTACAGAGTCCTTATGAACTACAGCAACAGTACCTTTTATATTAACTCTATTCCACTCATGCCATACACTTTCTCAAAAATGTTTATCGATTAAAAATACCTAAATAATTAAAAACATGCATTACTAAAATATTAAAGACAGAAGACATAGAATTACTACTTATACTATTTTAGAATATTAAATAAAGTTGAATTCAAATTTATTTAATATTCTAACAAAAGTAATACTTTAAAGAAAATTGATAGCATAAAGTTCATACAATGGAAGAATACTTCTGCTCAGAGAAATGAATTTTCCTAGTCATAGGAGAGGAGGAGGACAGTGTACTGGAACCTGTAGCGCATTCTTGTTCCTACATATTGAAATACAGACATACATAATGGTTTCCATTTATTTCACGCATAAGAAGTAAAATATCAAACAATTTCTCCCAACTAGGAAAAAATACTTTTTTTACTCAGTGTTACCACAAATAAAATGGAACTAAAGCACATTATATTTAATAAAGAATCATCAACATTTGACTGTAAAAGTTTTAACTGATAAATTGGATATATTTCCTTTCAATCTCCTGGCAGGGATGTTCTCTCTCAACACTTATTTGCCACTAGATTTCCACTTTATCAGCCAAGAAGTCTTATTCTGCAAGAACCTATGTCCTTGAGTAAATAATTCATATAAACAACCCTATAGCAATAAATATGACTATATATATTACACATAAATATATGTTTGTGTGTATAAATGCATATCTGTACATATACAGGGACCAATCTCCACTAGATGTTTCTTTGGAAATGGCATTTCTTCTTGTGAATTCTCACAGTCTGCTTCTGTGCATCTTTGTGGCCATAAAGCTAGGAGAAGTGAATGTGGATGAAAATTAAGTAGTGCACGTAGCCGCATTATTTTTGAGATTAACCATATAAGAAAATCTGAAAGAAAATGTGCCAAACTTCTAATGCCCCTACAGTCATGGAAAACATTTTAGCCCCAGATGCAAAAACTTTTATGCATTTCCCAGAGGAGGAAAAAATTAATTATGGCTGTCAGATGCGAACTTGGATACTGCAGGTAAACTTTCTATCTCATGAGCAAGCACCAGCACAAAGCAACTTAGGCTAGTGAAAAAAACCCACAACACTAAAATCTTCATGTTTTCTGATCTCATGTGAGGAGATTTATTCAAGGTATTATTTCCATCTCAGAGTAACTGTATTTTACTATGAAGTCTGGTAACTTCTATTCAAACTCTCTCTGTGTATTCCTAAGTACAGTTACCTAGAAGGAGAAAAGTAGCCAGAAAGTTACATCATGGCCACTGCAGGCTACAACATCTCCATAAACAGAGATTAAGAGAATTAAATTATTCTGCAGTCCCACAATTTTGACTTTTAACAGTAGGGTAACGTTTATCAGCTAAACCTGTTTTCTGGATTAAGGTTACTATCGAGTTTTTAGCTCTCAGTCTGTGCCAGTACATGAATTTTTAGCCAAATAACAGAAATTTTACAGAATACAGATTAACAGGATGGAGTATTTTGCTGTTAGCAATTAAATTTCCTCTTAAGTCATAAATTCTTGTCTCCTAGGTGAACATATTCTGAATTTATACACAATTGCAAAAAGAGGCCCAAATCTTGGCCAGATATTGCTCTGTTGTGAATAGAAGGGCAAACAGAGGAGGAAGGTTAAGTTAGAGGATTTATTAACTTCCAGTTAAGATGGTGTTTATACCAACAGTCTCTTATATTAGTAGAGTTACAGAATAACGAAAGTGAAGGGACTTCTGGAGATATCCTCCAGTCTTCTGCCAAAAGTCAGGTTAGCCTCAAAATTATATCAAATTGCCCAGTGCCATGTCCAGGAAAATTCTGACTATCTTCAAGGACAGAGATGCCACAGGATTCCTGTGCACCTACTCTAGCACTTCACGGTAGTGAAGAATTGCTTCCTTCTGTCTTATTCAAATTTCCATTCTGTTTCCCAACTCCATCTTATTACTAATCACTCATTAGATGATGGAAGACAGCAGTAAGATTTCCCCGTCCTCTTTGGCTTTCCCTTCCCAGATGAGCAAGTCCACTGTCTCTCTTTTGCATTGTGTGCCCCAACCACCTGCTAGACTGTCAGCCTGACAATGTCTTTCTTCACAGGGTGGTTACTGTAGTTATTCTGTTCTGAAACACTGTACCTGGAACACATACAGGGGAAGCACAGAAGACGTAGGAAATAGTTTATTTCTATCCCTATCACAACAAGACTCATCCCTTAAAATGGCAAGTGGGATGTTATGCACGTTTCAGGTAATACCCTTGAGTTACACAGATTTCAGCAAATATACACAATAAAATGACTCTTTGGTAATTTCTGCTAGCAGAATCTACTTTAAAGAGCAGTAAACATATCAAAAGAAGTGGGTTTGCAATAGTTTTCCAGACACTCAAAAATGTACTTTCTTTACTGGGACTAAGGAGCAGGGAGTCATCATACTCATTTGTTACTATAATACAGAAATTAGCAAACAATTTCTCCAGTGAAAATTTGTTCTGAGAAATCTTATTTCCTAGTAAGAAACTGTTTTCCCATCTGCTAAATGATTAAGTAATGGCAGCCGTGTGCCACTCTACTTGACTTTGTACAGCTGGTTATAGCAAGGAATCTTCTATATGGTGCTTTGTGACCACATGAATGATAACCATTCACTAAACACAGAAAATAAAAGAACTGAAATCAATTTTATGACTTCCGGCAGTCTTCTTCCATGAAACTGTAGCTGGAATGAAGCTGAAACATGAAAATTGAGGATGATGATGATACATTACACTTACAGTCTTTCATGCTATGTGGAGATAAAACAGCATACAGGAGGCAATTGTCATCTTCCTAAGCAAAAGCATCAGGCAGATATGAGAAATTGCTATTACTCACAGGCCTTAGGAAGTTCAATCTCAGAGAGGAATCTGAGAGACATTTTCTGAATTTTGACAAATCAGAACTTACTAATGTTTTCTAAAGTCAATGTTATATAGTAGAGAAAATCATCCTTTGAGTTGTTCCTTAGTCACTTCAGTCAGAAGGTGTCTCAGCACAATTCCAGTATTTTCCTTTTAATGTTTTTAATTGGTTGTTCCAGTTTTGTAATCGATATTGTAATGCTATTTTGCAACAGAAAAAAGGCTCATTGTTTTAACCACTGAACAAATATGAACTGAAATAGAATTTTCAGAATTCTCCTTATTCCTACAAAGGAATTTCGTCCAAAATAAGCAGAACTTCACACTGAACTGCCTTGAGGAGGCAGGGTGTCCAGGAGTAAAGCATTTCGATTGCATCCAGACTGCTAATGTGTAGTGCTACATCTTGGACAGCTTTTCATGGTCAGACATTATTATGGACAAGTAATGGATAGCCAAGCCATAACTCCAGCAAATACAAGATGTTTATGTTTTGTTAATTTGGATTTTAACGACTAAAATTCTTAAGGTAGCAGAAAGTCTTTCCTCTGTTCTATATGGGACCTAGAAAATAATGGTCTTTGACAAGAACTCATTTAAGCTAATTAAAACCCATTTTCTAAACATCCATTTCTTATAATATGCTTGACCAATTGTTTGGAGTTTTTTTCCTTCCTCACCTTCTAGTTTTTATGCGCAAATACACAGAACTACCATGATGGTGTTATCTTTTAACCTCCAGAAGTTTGTGATTGGTTGTTCAAGGTGTACAAGGACTGATATTTTAATTATATTTTTAATACAGATATGTACTGCATTCAACTGGAATATGTCCAAGTTTGTGTTTGTTTTTTTTTGTTTGTTTGTTTTTTCCCTTTTCAGGATTTCATTTGTAGGCAAGAAGATCATTGGAAAGGAATTAGTAATCAAGGTAAATGTACTGAAGAAATTATCAAAGACTAACATGAAAGACTTTTCCAATTTTCCCATTAAATCGGCTGAATTTTTGCCGCAACTATCTTGCCCTACCCAACTTGTAAAGCCCTGTGAAATATGTTAGGAATCTATTTGTTATTTTAGAATAGCAAAGAATGAACTTGTAAGAGTACACTTGCTGCTGTGCATAGAGACTATTTTCTCAATAGGCAAATGTAGTGTCTACAAAAGGGTTAAAAGGTACATACAGAAAACACATTTTTTTAAATCTTTAAGAGTGAAGGTATGTCTTTATAACCTTTATAAGGTTTTATGACTTAGGTATACACCCACAAAGAAGATCTGATTTTTTTATTTATGGTACTGAAAAACACATCCATCTGAAATTTTCTGTGCTAATTAACATGATAATATCTGCCAAAGCTAACCACAGAGGTTCTGTCTAAACAAAATTTTAGATACCACTGAATACTTGGAATCTTAGAAGGTTACAAATTTTCTAGTCAAATGCTTATTTATTGATCAATGTAGCTAGGTCTTTTAAAACTCAAAGATAAAATAATTACCAGAGGAAAAAAGATCAATTACTTTCATAACCTTTTCTCTCCAACAATGGAGATTCTGAGCTCAATTCACATTAAATGCAATTGCACTATCTTCACTTGAATTATAGCAAGATTTGGAATCTAAACTAGTCTTTACATGTTCATACATAATAGGTGTCCCTGCTCTCACAGTTGGAGGGAAGTCACCTGTGGAGAACATCTTTGTCAACTGATACTTGAGCCTACATCATATCCAATAGTTCAATGGGACACGTAGCTCTGTACTCTTTATAGGTAGTCATGTCTCAAAATACTTTTAATGGATTACCACACTTCAAAAATCATGCACAGTGACATCTTTCTGAGAGACAATGGGAAATGTTTTTTCCAAGAATAATCAGGGTCTGTGCACCAAAAACAGTCGCTTGGCAAAGGGAGGCTATTTTAACTTATCTGCTATACAGCACAACGTATCCTGTGGTGATGAAGGACAACCACATCATGAAATGCATTAGCAAGAATTTTACATGCCGTAACTGTTCACCTCTGTTTGTCAAGCTACAGTTACACTAGTATGACCAATTTTGCCCTTCTTACAAACAATTATAAGGAAGAAAGTTTTCATAATGAGCCCAGTGAATCATGGGAATGGTTGCACAGAGAAGCCTTGACGTCCCCAACTCTGGAGATACAAAAATTTTGACTGGAAAAAGCCCCAAGCAACCCAGTCTAACTATAAAACCTGTCCCTGGTTTTAGAGGTGGACTGGATGAAACAATTTCAAAGGGTTCTTTCAAATGATTCTTTTGCATATCAGCAGTGTTGTGCAGAAACCTTTCTGCAATTTTTAAACTAATTAGCTCTGAATGGAAGACAATCTATCAGCATCATGATCCACACTGTAGGATAATCTCAACCTTGTCTGTAATTCATTAAAGCATCATGCTGGTGTACTAGGCTGCAACAGAAACTCACTGTTTTAAACATCTTCCTTGTGTCTGCAGTATACTGCAGTCAGCGATGAAATGGCATACCAAGGAAAAGAACAGATTACATCTGCACAGCACACTCCCACAAGCCTTAGTATGCCCTTTTTTCTTCTTCTTCTTCTTTTTCCCTTCTCTTTTTAGTTTTCTTTTCCCTAAAACAGATCACCCTTGCAAAATATCTGGGCACAGTAAGAAATTTTTTAGTTATATGTCTTCTATCACCAAGTGCATTTTCATCTAATGCTCTCTGTATTTCCAGAATTTGATTTATTTAACAAAGCTGACAGGAAATAACAGTTGAGTTGTTGGAAACAGGTGCTGCACACACAATGTTAAAAGGGTAAGCGAATCCAGTGTTAGTGGCAGACTGTGCACCAGCTACACAAGAAGAGAGCCAATTCTGTGCACAAGAAGTGATGTCTAGACACCAAGAATACTGTCCTCCCCCCAAAAAGCCAACATCAACTGTACAGCTATGTACTGATAGGAAATGTAGAACAAAACACATGAAATGTTAATATTTGGTGCCTTCATCAAATGCATTTAGAATTATCTTCTTTTAACTTGTTGATTAAAATCAGGTTGTAGTGGGTTTGTTTAGCTAAATAACATTTCCTCTTCCTGAGAGGGAACCCAGGCTAAGTCACCTGATTTATACTGACCAAAGAGATATTCCATACCAAGTTACATCAGCTCAGATGAGGGCAAGAAGGGAAACAACAGGCTCTCTTCCAAGATAGCTGCTGGCTGAGATGGCAGTTGAATTGGAGATTCTTCTTATTCTTCTTTGAGAAGTGAACCCTTCACTAATTGTGGGAAACTAGAATTTACTGTTAGGGTTTTTGTGTGTGTGTGTGTGCATTGCTTTTAGGGTTTTTTCCTTTCTTTCTCCATAATATAACTACTTCTTCAGTAATTTTTGGTTTTACTTTTTTTTCTTCCATTTCCCTTTGGGAAAGGGGGGCAAAAACAGTTTAGGTGGACACCTGGCATTCAGCCATGATCAAACCACAACACAGGTCAAATGCAACTCAGTAAAAACTTAAAACTTTGCACTGTAAACTTAAGAATATGCATTTTTCTAAACTCATACGAGACAATGGCAACACTTGGTCTAATCTTTTCTTTCAGGACCAGCCTCCTATGATTTCTGGAGAAGGACCCCAATCATTCACAGTTCCATAAATCCCCTCAAAAAGCACTAACAAACCACTATAAGACCTTCCATAGTCTGTACCAAGAAATTTACTCTGTTAGCTTGAGAGGTAAAGTAGAAAATGCCAAATAGTATCTAAGCCTTCATATCTGTACCAGGAAGACATCCTAAGTGCACTGCAGAGAGCTTTCAGCACAATCAGGAAATAGAAAAATTCATGGTTGGTATTATCTTTGTTGTTTGGTACTTGGGTATATTTTGTGGTGGAATTTTCAAGTGTGTTCCTTTTTAATGGAAATAAATAAACATTTTTGTCCCATTTTTATAGCTGGTATTTTTATACTATCAGCTGTCCAAAAGGCAGGATTTCAAGAATCCACCCAGATGAAAAAGAAACAACACAAAGCTACATGACAGAGAGCAGTGACTTCCAGCTGGAATCACAGAATGAGTCAGGCTGGAAGGGACCACAGTGGGTCATCTGGTCTGCTCAAGCAGGGTCATCCCAGAGCACATGGCATAGGATTGTGTCCAGAGACTTCTTGAATATGTCCAGTGAGCTGGGAAACCTGTTCCAATGCATAGTCACACACAGAGTAAAAAAGTTTTTCCTCATATTCAGGTGGAATCTCCTGTGAATCCATTTCTGTCCATTGCCTCTTGTCCTATTACTTGGCTCCACTGAGGAGAGCCTGGCTCCATTCTCTTGACACCCTCCCTTCAAATACTGACAGTCATTGATAAGATCTCCTCTCAGTAACCTCTTCTCAAGGTGGAACAGGCTGAACTCCCTCAGCCTTTCCTTGTAAGAGAGATGCTCCAGTCTCATCATCTTCGCAGCCCTCTGCTGCACCTGCTTCAGGACTCCATGTCTCTCTTAAATCCAGAATTGGACACAGAACTCCAAATGCAGCCCCACTGTGGCTGAGCTGAGGGACAGCAATCTGCTGGCAATGTTCTTCCTAACACACCTCAGGATAACACTGATTTTCTTGTCATAAGAAACCACTTGTTTCTCAGCCTTAGGAACAGTACACGGGATCACTTCATGTGTGAGGCTGCAGCAATGGCTGAGATTCATGGATAAAAGCAAAACCTACGCATTGTGAAGGGAGGTTGGGGTGGTGAATTCAGTTTGTGAATCCACTTTCTTGGGATAAGCACTGCTATACTTAGAGAAAGGGAAGTTTATCCTCCTGCTCTATACGGAATGAAAAAAAGACCCAGAGGCCCTATGAGATGCCCTGGGGTAAGTCATCTCTCCATTCTGTGCTTACCATGGTTAAATGGTAAAATAGTGATTAAAATAATTAGTTTCCATGATGTATTTCATGAAGCTTTTTCCTATACAAACCCTCATAAGACCATTTAAGGGAAAAAAACCCTGCAGGATGCTTTAATGCTGCTCCCAACTGTATTCATTGTGATACGGATTTTCAGTCAAAAATCAAGACACGTTTGTGAGACACAGCCTACCATTCTAGAACAAAGTACATAACTAGACCCGCACTACAAAAATAACCTGCAGAGATAGAGAGAGCCAGCTACTGGGATGCTGCTTTATCTTAAAAGAAATAAAAGTCTTGTGACTGGCAAGGAAACATGAACCTACAGTAACATCATATATTTCAAGAGTCCTGCATCAATATAAAGCTATATGTGTGCTGAAGCAGCTACCTTACATGGTAGGTGTTGTTAGTATTTTTAATATGGTTTATCTTTAGTTCAATTAGAAATATTTGGATGGAATTCCCACCTAATCATTTTGCTGATGCACAGCAAATCTTTAATGTCAGCAGTCGGTCAGCAGAAATACAGAGAAATAGGTAAGAATTTAGTCTTAAAAATGAAATTACATTAATGATATCTTAACTATATTACAGTGCATTACACTTTAGCTTTAGGTTATTTCTTTTGTTGTGTATGCAACATTTAAATTTTTATTACACTCTCTGGGTGGGAAAATGAATAAGAGTTGGAACACAGAAGGAAAGGATGTGTTCAGTGTTGCATTACCTCCTGTTTGTTTTGTTTTAGCAAGAGAACAACAGCTTCAATCATAATCATGCTAAAGAAGTCTGCATTTGATTATATTTAATGCACAGTTATTTATCTTTTGCTGACATAACAATGGCAACATGAAAACAAACACGACTACTGTATCACTGTCCTGCATCATATATATTTAAATGAGAGTAGGTAATCTGCATGTTTACAATGTTTTGAGAAGAACCATATAGCAATACCCAAAACCATAGACAAATTAAAGCTTTTTAGGTTTTCAGTTAGTGTTTTATGGAAAAAAAAAAAAAAAGAGGCCCACCATGTTTTGTAACATAGATACTAGAGAATATGTAAATTTGAAAATGGAACAGTTTGTTAATTTAAAAGAAAAATTTAACTACCTTTTTCTTCCATGTTGATACTTTGAGCACACTTTCAATTAATTTTTTCCATTACACTGTTTAAAAGAAGACAAGCTGTAAATCTAGTCCCCTAAATTATCTTAAAATGAGTGCTATTCTCTTTTAGTAGGAAAATGTTATGCACTATATAATTCAAAAGTAGTGGCAGCAGCTGTGGGTTCCCTACCACAGGTTTGCAAACACATCTAATCTAATTGATGAGCTTTTGTTTAAACATGCATTGATATGCATCATCTGATGCATATAGATGCAAAGATTCCCAGCAATATACAACCCAACTGATCTGCCTGTGGTGCTGAAAACAACTTTATATGACTGAGAATGCAAAATATCTTTATTAATACTACTTTCACACACAAAAAAACCCCAATCAAACAAACAAACAAACAAAACCAACACACAAATAAAGACTGAATTAAATGCACAAAATTACATAGCTGGGTTCATTCTAGTTCCCACTGAAATGTACAATTCAATTCAGAGCGCTTTTAACAGAATGATCAGGTCCACTATGGATAAACATTTATCCTCTGTGCTTTGGAACACACAATTAAAAAAACTGATTTGAAATCTGCCATTACGGCAAGCAACAGACACAATCTTACATGCTCAGGCACATATAAGCTCAATTATATGTTTCACATTGTTACCGGAGAGAACACCATGTTTTGCAAACATAACAATTCTTCATGTTGTTTTCCTTTGTTGCAAACATCTTTCTTGCACGTTGCTCAGAACTGAGAAAAAAACTAACACCTTTGCTTTATTATTATTAAAAATACATTAGATTTCTCAAATATATAATCAGAAAACAGCTGATTTGATATCATTTGGCCAAATTCAAATCTATTTTTCCAGAAAGCAATGACACATCAGAAGAAGTCTGTGACTAGTCTGTGCCACTGACATTTAGGGTCATCTTTACTGAATAAGCAGTAGGAATACAGCTTCAGAAATACAGGCATTAAATGATTGTTTCTTCTTCTTCAAGTACCATTTCAAGATGGTTGAGGACTTGACATGTGTCAATAATTTTAATTGACAGACTCCTTTTTTCTCAATATACAGCCTACGCAAAGCTTTCCTCCAAATATAAATAAAAGTCCACATGGAACTTACTGTGACCATATTTTAGTGAATTCTGCATTTCTTTGGAATACAGAAAAAAAATTATTCTTGCTCCCACATCATGGAAACACATTTAAAAAGGAACCAAAGAAGTAAGCATGCTGTAATTCAGGGAAATGGCAGAAAATACCTAGGTGAGAGGGAAAGAATGGGGTCTCTGGTTTACCATAGTGCCTTGTTCTCTATGAAAATATTGAAAAAATAGTTCATTATGGGGAAAACTCTGAATATTGCATGAAACAGGAAAATGGTAGTTCTCATTCTTACCTCAATCTGTGAAAAGAACAACCACTGTAAAAAAACAGGGCTTTTTCACGTGGAGAATTTGGAGGAAAACAACTTCCAACAGAAGTATTCTATTTACAATTAATCCAACCAGAGACCTTTATTTGGTTTGAGTGCTGTTTTCTTTTTTTCTAAAACCCCTTGTGGTTAATTGTAATTTCATCAGGATGATCCTTCCATTATCTTGTTACAGCTCTACTTCCAGTTCGAGCTGCAATTCTCTTGTGAAGCAGTAATTTTTGGCATAGTTTGTGCCACCTTTACAGATCAATTCAGCAGCTCCCTCTCTCTCCTAAGGCAGAAGTTGCTGTTAGCTCCCTGCACTGCAGTGCAATGCAGCCCAAGTACCAGCAGTACCAAGTGTGTTTATCTCAATAGGTTTCTCTTGTGTTGTACTAACCTCTGCAATCCATCCCCCCCTCCATCAGAGACTCATCAGCGTCCTAATCCTCTACGGGAGGGGGAGCAGGTTATCATCGTCACAGAGGAGCCTCTGGGTGATCTCAGCATCTTTCTATGAGACCGTCTCCCTCCTCCCCATCTATCTTTATATGCTTCTTCCTCATCTACTCCTTTTTTCCTCAGCCCCCTCCTTTCTGTACAGATGTGTCGTGGCCGCCCCAGCTAGCATGACTCAGCTCCCACCCTCGCCCCCCAGTCACACTGCGTCCACAGTGCTTTGAGGGATTAGGGTCCCAAGACTAATCAGTGACCTCCATGTGCAATTACTCCATGTCACCCATCCCTCCACTCCCTGCGGTGTCCTGCCTCCCCCTCAGCACTGTCAGACCAGCTCCTATGCCTCTTTGAATTCCTCAGGCTCTTCTATCTTGCAATACTCTTTAAATTAGGTTGGGGTTGTCTCAAAAAACTCACCATCCCATGGCTCTTCCAAACCCTGGGACTTGGATTATACTTTTCCAGACCCCAAACTCCCCTCCCCATATACTGTTGGAAGGGTGTTGGGACCTAAATTCCCAAAGCACCCAGCAAAGCAGGAACTTAGTGTGCTTTAGAAAAGTCCTCACCTGAAGCTGCAGGGAAGGGAGTTCCGCGCTCCCCCTTAAGGGTCACGAACGCTAAACTATTCTCCCAATGCAGTCAATGTGAGTTATAATCCTTGAAGGAAATCCACAGTGAGAAAAGCAACAGTGTTTCAAACCCGCTTAAATTTCATTATTTGCTTCTTTCTTTCCTTCGCTCTATTCCCCCTCCTTCTTCCCCCTACCCCTTCCTTTTCTGTTCCAAGGTCTGACACCCTGCCTGTTCCCTTCTTAACAGATCTTAGGAAGTGTCAGTTCCCCGAGGATCTGAAATTCACAATCTTTCGATACCTTTGATTTCCCCCGCCATCCTTACTGCTAGGACCTCTACAAACTTGTTTCTTCAAGCATCTAGAGACTGCGAACCTCGACACACCTAGTTTTTGCTCCCCTAGCATGCAAAAGTTCTGCTAGCTTTAATATGCCAGTCAGCTCTAAAGCAGAGATTAGATGCTCACAGTGCCTCGGATCAGTGCAACCCGCTCTCCCTGTACAAAAAGCGAGCGAGATCTGGATGGAGCTACAGTAAGCGGCAGCCGAGCACAGACTGCTCACACTCACCGCGGAGATGAGAAGGATCCTCGCGTCCCGTTCCAACGCCCGACCTGCCCCGAAGACAGCTCTATCCCCTCCCCTGTAAGTTCCGCGGAAAAGTTGA
>VXAU01003322.1:254979-271979 GCA_013399695.1 Formicarius rufipectus
AAAAAAGAAAAAAGAAGGGAGGGGGGCGGGGTGGGGATGGAAAAAAAGGAAAAGTTGGCCGGGAGCGGTGACGGCAGCCCGAGTGCCCGAAGCATCACTTACCGGGGGCAGGCGGCGGAGAGCCGCGGCAGTTCCCTCCGCTGCCGCTGCCTCCTCCTCGCGGCGAGAGGCTGCGGGAGGGAGCGAGGAGCCTCCCGGAGGAGCCGCCGAGCGTGACGGACCAGAGGAGGGGCGGACCGGAGGGCTGTGTGGGCTTCGCGCTGCGGTGGAGGCTCTGCGGCAGTGCCGGGGAGAGAGGGGGAGCGGGCGGGCGCGGCGNTGGGGAGGGCGATCCCCGACGCTCGCAGCGGCCCGAGCCGGCCGGGGGGAGGCACAGGACCACCCCCTCCGCCGGCAAGACTGGGAAGCCTCCGGGAAAGCGCGGCCCTTTTTTCCCGCTAGAAGGGGAAAATAAATATAGTGATTTCTCACGGATACACTTTATTTCAGAGACAGTGTTTGATGAGAGACGAGGACAGGGGAGAGGATGTGCGATTGCTTGTTTCAGAACAGGTTGCAACAGGCCAGATGATCACCCAGAGATCGCTGCATCCCTCCTCCTTACTCTCGTCCCAGGGTGCTGGCCATGAACACTTTGCAGCAACAGTGTGAATCTCTCTGTGCTCTACATGCAAGGACCGAGAGTGAAGACCAGGGTTAAAACAGCTGATGTAGGAAGTCACAGGAGTAATATTCACTTTCCTGAGTGGAAAAATTCCAGGCTGGGAGAAGCGTGAAGCATTAGAACTGATTGCATGGAGTGATGGTGGACCAATGTGATATGTAGCTTTTAAGAAAACATCAGAAAAACATACGTGTGTAGACTAGTGATTAATTTTGGCACAAATGAGTAAATAAGATTAGTTTGTGAAGTCTTTTGTTCTACAGTAGAAAGTTACTATGTTTATTACCATGATCTTTATTATTTATTACCATTTATTTATTACCATTACTTTTAATGCAGTGGTATCAAAGACTGAAAGCTGTATCATAAGTTTGTCACACTGTGTTAATACCCATTAGAGCAAAGAAAATTAATTTAGTGTCTCCTTTATGATTATGTGCATTTACCTGCAATTGCACTGGCAAAGTGCATAATGGTACTAACACAGTGGTATTGCCAGTAAGTGAGATAAAGTAAAGAAGGCAGGTAGGACTCGATATTAAAACTACTTTTAAAAACCAGCAAATATTCAATGAGTTCTATTAACAAACATGGGACTTGGATTCATCTTCCCAAACTGTGTTAGATCATGATTAATACATGTAGTAGAAAGGTAGGAAAATGGGCAGGTACCATCGTTGCCCCTGCACATGCCTAGTGTGTGTCTTCTAGTGAGTTGTAATTTTTGATAGGCCATCTGCATTTGAGTCTTTCTGCCAGTATTTGTGAGCTTGTATGCATATTTTCCTAAGCTTTGAAATATTTTTCTTTTCCTCTATTGTTGAACAAAACTCTCAAACAGCAAAGGAAACTGGCTTATTGATTGGCTACCCAGGGGAAAACTGAATGAACTATGTATGGAGTGCTGTCAAGTGTGAAACACAAGTAGAGAAACAGAAAAGAAGTACCTATTACTTTTCTGTCCCTTTCAGTAATCCTAGCATTAGAAAATTGCACCTGGTGTTACAAAACAGCACCTCCTTGTAAATACACTAAACTTGTAAATAGAGCAGCAAAAGAAAAGACTATTTGTGCTACAAAAACGAGCAGAAGTGAAATGTTGTTTCCATCCATTTACTGTTGACTATCTAAAAGGAACATTTCTCTATATGAAATGCATCCTAAGTCAACCTACTGTATTTTACCAAAATAAAATTATTAGGACAAAGGTACTCTCCTAGTGAGTTCCTTAGCAAATCTAACAACTAGAAAAGAAAATAGACACAGCTACATTTAGATTTTGTACATAGAGGACTAAAATGTTAAGAAATCACTGTGATAAAAGCACAATGGATAGACTCAAGTTTTTTTAACCTTACCTTCAGATTCCACTGAGGAAGAGCCACTACAGCAGGCACCTTCCTCCTCACCTACTGCACTAGAGAGGGGAATGTTCATAAGATACATTTGTAGACATTTTGTAGTAAAAAGTCACATAGGATTATATAAAGAATTTTGTCCACAGAAGTAAAAGGTGTGCAGTTTCATAGTTAGATTAAAGTGATGTTAACACTGTGCCTCTACTGCAGAAATCAGTTCTTCTGCTTGTTCTTCATTCTGTCACTTTCATAACAGCAGCTTTATTGTTTATGTGGCTTCAGGGTAAAATGGGTTGGTGAGCAGATCAGCCTGCAGTATAAAACTGGAAACCAAAGGGAAGTATGTCAAAGTGGGGTATGTTTTCAGCTAGACCAGCAACTGACTCACTTGTCTCAGATCAAGTTAAGCATGATTGAAATGTAATTGTATAATGTCTCCTCACTCTGTTTTCTATCCACAAGGAGTATTTGTATGAAAGGAGAACATTTCTTCCCCCCCACTTCAGATTGTCAGGAAGCAGATCTCATTCCTGCAACCAGGAGATTTATCCTGAGGTGGCTTGCCTGCATACCACCAACTTTTCCAAAGAGATGGGGAAAATACTTCTCAAGTTTGAGAATTTTATGCAGAATACCTCTGTTTTCCCTGTTCCTGGATCTAATTACTTAGGCCTTTCTGAAATCTGCTCTCAAGAGTACTCTTTCATATCAGACATAAAATTTTATCTTCATGTGCATTCAATTAAGCTTATATCTGCTGCTCTGTCAGTTTTCTGTAGAGACTACATGACACATCTAGACTTTCCATTTACACCTATCACAGACTCAACAACACAATATTTATTGCTAGTGGATGACCCTAGAATATGACCACATCTGCATCGCATGCTTCCTCCAAGAGGACAAACCCAAAGATATTGTCTCCAGCTAATCAAATAGCAACAAAACCTTCTTAAAATTATTTTGTAAAGGAATTGAAAAATACAGACCTGTGATGCTAAAATATTACTTATTCCATACTGGTTTCAAAAGTACATGGCAAAAAATATCTGTGTTAAAATACTGCACATAGTTTGCTGTTATTAGTATTTTTATTTATTTTAACTTGCACCTTAAATGCTTGTCTATGATACATTAGTTTTGTTTCTCCATTATTTCTTTTTCACGATATAAATATATAGTAATAATCTGGCTATAGAACTGTGACTTAAAACATCAACCAGCAAAGACAGAATAGCATTTCCCTTAAAACCACAGTTAAATCCTTCATAGAACCAAGATCTCACACCACACTACATGCTTCTTTTGTACAAGTTCCACTTTTATCACCAATTCAATCCTACAAGAAATTTCCTGGACTTAAACAGGGCAACGGGAAGTGAATAGAATATAGATGTAAAGTATATAGAAATATTTAACAATACTCTTCAATAAGTGGTCAAGGACCCACATGAATCTGAGCTGCTGCGGTAAACAGCTTACCTCAAACATAAAAGTACTTCAGGATTCTGTTGTATGCAGTGTATAAACATTTCAGACTACATCCACACACAATGACTAAACACAACAGTCCTGAAAGAGTCATTTGGATACCTCTTTATTTCAAAAAAGTAACAGCAGGAAAATACGACCTAAATGGACAGAAGGAATTAATTATGGTTTCAAGTGACAGAGACAGAAAAAAATGTCTACAGTTCTTCTAAAAGAAATGAAAAATAGTTATGTTTACTTTAGCTCTGGATGAGATGCTTGCCTGAATTTGACCCTAAAGATTGGGTATCATTATGTTTAGCCACATCCATTTGGAAATGTTACACAAATACAAAGACTACTGAATGAAGTGAAAAAATTTATACTTCTTCACTGTCTTATGAAGATACTTTTTAAATCAGTCTTTATAGTACTGATTCATACACATAATAAATAAAGATCTGACTATGTTTTCCTGTGGCCTTGTAAAGCAAAGAAAAAACAGGACAGGCTAAGGCTGCCTTTGATCAAAACATCCTCTACCTCTTCTAAAATTAAAGGTGAAGAGTTACTAAATAAATCTTCACAGAGTGTAAGCTGAGGCAACCTTATCAGCTAAGTACTCTGCCAACAGGAGGACTATTAATACCTAAACCTTTTCAGTCCTTCTTGCTATGGCATTTGTTTCCTTTTGTTTCACTGCTGTCTAAATTTCAAAATCTGAATTGCAGGAATGAATGGCTTTCTTTACAAGAAGATACATTAAATATGTGTCTCCTAAATGCTAGTTTATGGTCTTCTTCTGACCTGCTGTTCTGACCTTGAACAGATAATTTCCTGAAGCTACTGTTTTCTTTCTTGTTCTTTGGTATCCTGTTTATTTAAGATTTTTTTGTCTCTACACATAAGGAATAACATGGTTGCACCACTCTCATGAATGAGTGGTTTACGTTACTGAAAGAAACACCATGAAAGGTATTAAAAAACAGAGTTAATATAAATTTGAGAAAGAATTACAAAGTTCAATGGTGAGTTTCACTCTTATTTACTACATGCAGGAAACATGTATAGGAATAGTGGATTAGAATTAACACAGAATGATTCACAGAGAGACTAGATATGGAAAAAGGCAAGGATGCAAAAGGGTAAAGGAAAGCCTCCTGTTGAGTTGTAAGGTTCAGAGAGGATCCCTTTGCTTTCTAAACTCCTGACAGAGCCTAGGTGTGGCTGAGTCGAATCTTATTCCGGACTTGGTCAGTGGTTTATATCTAAAGGATTCAACAGCTCCTAATTATTGATTAATTTAACATTTATGAAGCAATTTAACAGAATTTACTACGATTACAAGAGTGACTTAAATATAGTCCCAAGATGGCAACATTCATACCATACTTGCTATAGGGTCTCTAAATCAATTTGTATACCCACACACAGACACAAAGACATTTACATACAAATGTATACCATTGAAAACTTCCCTTCAAGTTCATTTCACACTGAATGCCTCTTCATTTCTTAAGGTGTGAGGTTGACTCTCAAGGAGTAGGGGTGGGTATCAGTCCAAATCTCCTTATCAGCTTTCAGCAACTGTCCTACAAGTATTGCAAACTCAAGGGTTTGCAAGCTCTGAAAGTGTTTCGCTCAGAGGGAGATGCTAGTAAGCCTGCTATGGCCCAAGAGAGTTAAAATGACCACACTTAGGACAAGATGAGTGACGTTAGTTATCAGCCGATCCTCATTCTGGCCTTAATCTAAGATGGTAATTACTGGAATTTTTCTGAAGTCCAGTAACAATAATATAGTCCTACTTTGGCTATGATGCAGATAAGTAAGGTTTCAGGGCTACTGCTGATGGCTGACTATGTTTCATTTCCCTCCTTCGTTAAGCAACAGAAAATCCTCATGCTGTGGAATTTATTTCTCATAAATTCAAGAGGACCTCCATCACCTGGGAGCCATTAATTAAGACCAAGGCCTAACAAGAATATCTGCCATCACAGAGCAGCCCAAGAGAGGTGCACCACTACAACTTCATATAAAGCTGTTGGCATTATTAGTATTATAATTTATTTGTACTTCACACACTGCTGTCTCTTAACTATAGAAGTCTTAGGCCTTATTTTCTAAAGGACCTCTGCATGATCTTAACTAAGCACTATATTCAGTTGAACTCCTGGGGAATGCTCTTTGTATAAAAAGAGTTCTATTCAGTGCTGGAGATTCTTGCTGCATCAAGGCCTAAATTTGAAACAAGATAAATCCTGATTTTCTTCACACCGTGAACTCGAGATGAATTCTGAATCATATGAAGCATAATTTGAAATTTACTTCTCTTTCAAACCTTATCTTGCTTCTGTGTTTGATCACTCATGTTAAAGGGATTTCTGATACTTTCAGGTATTGTTTGGAGAGGCTTATTCTTTAAGGCTTATAAGGTAATAGAGCGACTGGCGTTGGCTGAGTGGTGTAAGTCGCCGCCTCTGCAGCCGGCTCCTCCTCTGAGGACGCTGGTTCGAATCCCGAGGAACTCGCTGTCACCGTCCGAGCGTGCTCGGCCGTGGCAAAATGAACCTCAGGAGTAAAGGGGGTGGGGCCAGTTCCGTGCACACTGTGCCTCACCTAAAAAATCCGTTGTGCAGGCTTATCCCAAAAAATCTTCGTTCACAAAGTCTAACCAACAACAGCAATAAGGTAATGGAGCTACATCGCACTACTGATTTGTAGTGTCCTCAATACCCGGATAGTATGCAGTTACTGGTAAGGAAAGTTACTGATCAAAACCCACAAACATTAACTTAATCCAGAGAAGGGTGAGTTATTCAAAGCCATAAAAGTGAAGGAGGACTGCAAGAAATGCAAAAGATCTCAGGATATTCCGTTTAATAATTAAATTATGATTGATAAAAAGGCATATGAATGTAAATGTTGATGAATACACATCAATGTGTGTTGCAAAAATAATGTCTTCTATGTGCACAATGGGATGATCCAGAATAGCAAACCCTGCTACAATGTAACATACCTTTTAAGGTGTTACTTTAATTGTCGCATACTGGATAACTTCCATTTCATTTTTAATTGTATATTTAAAAAAAAAAAAGACACACAAAAAACCAACCAACCAACCAACCAAAAGCAAACAAACAAAAAAAAAAACCCCAAAACAAACAAACAAACAAACCCAACAAAATAAAACAAAAACAAAACACAAACAAATCTGGTTTTATTGTGGCATGACTGTTCTCTGCAAGCAATTTTAAAGCTCTTTTACCTATAACATGGCATATAGATTATGCTCTGTTCCATCTAAATCAAAATTTTAAAGTGCCATTCCATATTTCTGACAGCCAGGGCTGAAGTATTCAGAGCCTTTGCAATCAATTGATATTTTTAAACTTATGTGTTTGCACCTGCATCCCATGATGTATATTCCCTGAGACTATGCCATAGACACAGTGAAATTATGCTGACTACTTTTTAAATGAAGAACATACTTTATAATTTAAAATCTGTAAACAAATCAGGTTAATAATCTGATTGTCCATGTATGCGCATTCTTCCTGCAGTTGTCCTAATCATGCATACAGTGCCCAACAGTGTGCATTCTTGCATATATATTTAAGGAATAATGAAAAGATATGTAAATCACAGCTTGGGTGAAATTTCCCTGTGGTCTGTAAGAGACTTGAAAACATTGTTCATAGTATGAAGCTGAAACATATAACACAGCTGAAATATTAGTTGATATGTGTCTAAGTTTAGAGGAAATTAAGAAAAGTTGTTGGACAAGAAACCAAAGAAGGAGGGTATGATAATAGCAAAGATGACAGTTCTTAACCACAGTATATATATCTATATTTATAGATATAGCTAGAGATAGAGATATAGATATATATATTCAAGAGAAAACCAGGCAACCAGAACTAAAACAACCAATTTTATGGGGCAATTCCCTGTGAAACTCCCCCCATGTCAGTCTTTGCCCCTGTTGTATGCAGCAGTATTTACGGACAGCAAGTGGCGATGTTGCTCCTCAGCCGGTGCTTAGCTGGCCCTGGGGGTGGATGGAAAAAGGTTTTGGTGTGTTCCTCTGAGGCTGTGGAGTCCCTTTGTGGAGTCGGTGAGAAGAAGCCACGCGGGGAGGGAAAAGAGCTGCGATCTTTTTCTGTGGCCTGTGGCTGGAGGATGAATGCCACTCTGAGCTGGAGCTGCTGATGCTGAAGGGCTCCTTGTGCCCAGGCCGGCAGCCACTGGCCCCCTCAGGAAACCCTGTGCAAAAGGCCCTGGCTAGCAAAATCTCTCTCTAGCTCTTGAGCACTGGGAACTCTGAAAACCCAGGGACTGGAAAATGGGAGGGAAAAAAACAAGGGAGGAGAACAAAACTCACAGGCAGAGGTTCCTCCAAGAGCTGTCTCTCTCTCCTTCCATTCGCATTTCTCCTCCCCTGCCAGCCGAAAACCAAAAGTGTCCCCTTCTCTCACCGCACCCCTCTGAATTACAGTCGCTAGGTAATGCCCTCATTCATCACTTGCCTCTTTTGTTAGAGGCAGTGGATAAAGATAAGGGCCATTCACCCCTTGTTTGGTGGTAGGGGAAAGAAAAANTCCCCTGCCAGCCGAAAACCAAAAGTGTCCCCTTCTCTCTGAATTACAGTCGCTAGGTAATGCCCTCATTCATCACTTGCCTCTTTTGTTAGAGGCAGTGGATAAAGATAAGGGCCATTCACCCCTTGTTTGGTGGTAGGGGAAAGAAAAATTCCATGAGATTCTAAAACTATAACAATATGTTAGTTTCACAAAGCATGTGGAAATATAACAAGTTTAATGGGCTACATTTAAACAGTGTTATGTATTGTTTCCTTTCTTTTTTTTATTTTCTTTTTTTTCTTCTTTTTTTTTTTTCCAAATAAGGAAGTGAAACTGGCGTATTTGTCCTAATGGACTTCTAAGAGAAAACAAATTAATCCTGTAATCAACAGAACTTCCACAGAAGGTGTTGGGGTTCTTTCCATTACATGTACTGCTTCATTCTTTGAAGGTATGTGAAATCAAATCACAGACCAGAATCAAGGCAGAATAAACTCCAGTTCTGAAGATAATAACAGGAATTAAGAAGTAGATCTATATAAAATACACAGCAGTGAAAATGGATGATTCACTGTCACCTACAATAGAGTTTTGTGTAAGAAGTGGAAGAAAATAATCATCATTAAACACATCAAATGTGCTTTGCACTGGCATTGCCCATTCTGGATTAAATTAAAGAACCTGATTTTCCTGGAATTGTTCTCATCAGTTCAGCAGCTCCAGGGGTATTTCCTTAATTTTTTAACAGTCTGAGTATAAAGTACTTCAAAATGTGGACCAGATACTATGATATCTTGAGTCATCTTGACAAAATTGAAACTTTTAATAAATCTCTATCTAAAAGGCTCTTATTGCAATTTCATTTCAGGAAGTATTTTCATTTAGGAAGACTAATCTGTATGTGAAGGCAACTATTTGATGATTATTTGATGCTTTGGGGTCTCCTTCCCTCCCCTTCCCTTCCCTCTCCTCTCTTTCTCCCTCCTCCCCTTCACTCTTATGCTCTTACCAAACAATAACAGGGTTAAAATATCAAGAAATAATATATATTCGATTGAGTGATTTTAAATGTCAGACACTGTATTTAGAAAAAGAACACATTTTACTTGCTCATAAGCTAACAACCATTACTATTTAGAATAAAAAAAATGCTCTATGAAACACAGAAGCGAATGAGTTCATGAATAGCACGTATATGTTGCCATTAGACTAGATGGCTCTCCCATGAAAAATGTAATTTTGTCCTTACAGGAGGTCCAAATTCCCTTTAGTATTGGTTTTATCTGGAGTTTCTCCATTCTCAGTGGAATAGCTGATGTTATTTCTACTGGTTTACAAAGGGACAACTAGAATCAGCATATCTGCTGTACTGTATAGAATCCTGCTTTTATTAAGGCAATTCAGTTCAAAGCAATCAAATACATAAATCAAATCTTGTTCTCTTTTGATTAGTCATCACCTGGATTCAGAGGCAATTTCTCCAGCATAAGGGCAAAGATCTTATGACTCTTTACTTTGAAAGGAAGTATTCAAAAAAACCATAGTAGCTAAAAGAAACAGGAAAGAACATAAGATTTGGTTTAGAGTTTCCATCCATAAACATAAAGTGAATCGTTGAAATGGGTCTTTCATCCTGTGCTGCAACTAACAGTATTTATAGAACTGAATAATTACTTTTTTCTGAGTACAAAGGGAAGTAAAAACACAAACCTGGAGCAGATTAATGTAAAATCAGTACTAAATTATGCAACAAGATACAAAACCTATGTGTTCAATTTGATGTGGTTTTATACTTTTGTACAGCTCTCAGACAATTATGTCAGAGGTGCAGACCAGCAAATCATGTGCTGATGTGCATATGCTACTGGAAAATACAGAAAATAATGTATGTAGTAGTGCAATTCTATTGGTCAAATTAGCATGAAAGTTAAAGTGTACAAGCAAAAACTGAAATTACAGTGAAGTTAAGTAAGCATCACAGTGTCCTATTTTCATACTTCTTACTAGGACACTTCATGCTATCCTCCTTGTTTTGTAAGTTACATCCAGTTTGCAAACATCCTAAGAGCATTCGTGAGCCCTGGATTCATGTATTTTACAACCTACCAGGAGAAGGGCACATTGGTTTGCAGTGAGTTCTAAGCATGTTAGGAGCGGTGCAACCCACTTCAACCCTAGAAGGGCTTTATACTTTAGTACCAGGAGCAAAATCTTGATGTCACTTAAATTAGCAGAGATTTTGCATTTTGGCAGGAGTCAAGCTGCAAAACTGCTTAGGAGACTTGGGGTTGTGTGCAAATAACATGTTCCAGGAAAATACCTGCTTTCAAATGTAATTCTGTAAAGCGTTTAAAAAAGAGAGTGAGGTTAAGAATTCCTGTAGAGTCCGTTCATTAAGCTACTTCGGATTCAAAGATTAAGGAAGCTTGGCTTATCTAAAATTCTATCTGAGTCACCAACATAAATCTAAAACCTTCCAGTATTCTCTGGTTGTTGCCACAGCTCAGAAAGTAAGCCTGACAACTGACTGGTTTTCCCCCATCCTAGAATTATGTGAATCAAGGATATATAAAAATAAATATAAATATCTATGATCAAAGTATAAATACATATAATCACAAATATAGAAAGAGAAATATGTATATATCCCTTTCCCTAGGGAAGTTGTCACAACACCAGGTCCACATTTACAAGCCTACAGTTATTATGTCATCTTTGGAAGATAGACTTAAAACATTTGGTTTCTCCCAGTGATCAGTTATTCATGTAGCGGGGAGGAAGGGAGGCATTTCTCAGTAAATATTCACATGAGTAACAACTCTTCAATAAGAGTAGATACTTCACAGAGGCATTTCTAAAGGATGTTTATTTTTCAGTCTTCCTTCCCTGATGAGGTCTTGTCATATTTAAGTTATAAAACTGTGTCTAGTGAAATAGTTTGCAAAATAAAATAAATCTAGAAGTGCTTAGAAAGTATTTTCCAGTTTAGATAATTAACTAATACATGTTCCCAATACCTGTATTAAGATTATTCTATTTCTGGGCAATATAATTTATTTTACCTTTGCCTTGAATAATTTTTCCAACTGCTATTTACACCTTTTAAATTATTTTTTTCTTTTCCACTGATATTATTTTAGTATTAGGAACACTCAGTTCTCAAAATGGGAAAACTTGTATAAAAAGCTCATCTGAAGTCAAATTTATTATACCTTTAGGGTGTCACAGCTTTTACAACCCAAACTGATGAACTGGAGAATTACAATTTTGCATAAGTCTCTATTTTTAAACAGAGCATCAAAATGGCAATTTAAAATAAGAAAAATTTGGGGAAAAAAGCACACCAAATAGGAAGTATTCTCCTGGAAGATTTCTGACTTGTGTTGTTTCATAAACAAGTCAAAGCCTTTATTTAGATTAATCACTGCTTTTACAGAGATATGCAGCTGCAGTTAAACTTTTCTCCTACTTATCAACATACAAATTATTGAGCTAATTTCATTTTTGGCTGAGATCACATACATAAAATATAGTAGTACATAAAGGAGATTACAGGAAGACAAGATTCAGTTTTCTTCATCTAATGATGTTTTTCTGAAAACACATTCAAATTGTGAATTTTGTTGCTAGGAGCAACACCATACAAAGTATTCTCCCAACTGCCTTAGTCATTACAGCACTGTCTACTTATCATCACATGTATTCTCTACATGTAATGTATAATTTCATTTTCCTAACCTTCCAAGTCAACCATTTCTTCCAGAAAGCCCAGGGTCAATCATTCAAATAGGTGTCCTGTTCCAGTAACACATCGGAAATGGATGATGTCAGAGGAGAAGAAAGAAGTGAATAACAGAGTATAGTTAATAACTTTTTTTTTTTCCCAGGACACTAAAAATAGCACCTCTGTGCTTCTATTTGAAATTCTCTGGCTCTAGGATGGAGGAGCTTTTGACTGACATTGAGTGTGTTGGCTGATGTGCTGAGTGAGTATACATTCAAAAGCTCATTGCCTAAGTAAGAGGAGCCAACTACTCTAAGAAAATTAGGATTGCTGAATCTAGGGGATTATGGGGATTAAGTTGCCAACAGGTAAAATGATCCATCTGGATCATCGAGTCCAACTCCTTGCCCTGCACATCACCATCCCAAGAACCACACCATGTTCTTGAGAACATTGTCCAAACACTTCTTGAACACAGACAGGCTTGGTGTTGTGACCACTCCCCTGGGGAGTCTGTTCCAATGCTTAAGCACTCTATGGGTGAAAAACCTTTTCCTGATATCTAACCTAACTCTCCCCTCACTCAGCTTCATGCAGTTACCTCATGACCTGTCACTAGTTGCGAGAGTGAAGAGATCAGTACCTGCCCCTGTGTTACCCCATGTGAGGATATTGAAGACCGCAGTGAGGTCTCCCTTCAGTCTTCTCTTCTCCAAGCTGAACAAAGCAAGTGACTTCAGCTGCTTTTCATAAGACTTCCCCTCCAGATCCTTTACCATCTTCATTGCCTTCCTTTGGATGCTCTCTAATAGCATATTATCCTTCTTATACTGTGGCACCCAAAAATGCACACAATATTCAAGGTGAGGCCGCCCCAGTGCAGAGCAGAGCAGGACAATCCCCTCCCTCACCCAGCTGGGGATGCTGTGCCTGATGCACCCCACGATAGGGTTGGCCCTCCTGGCTGCCAGGGCACTGCTGACTCATGTTCAACTTAACATTGACCAGAACCACCAGAGGCCTTTTTGCATTGCTGCTCTCCAGCCTCTCATTCTCCAGTCTATTACACACAACCAGGGTTGCTCTGTTCCAGGTGCAGAATCTGGGACTTGCCCTTGTTAAACTTCATACAGTTGGTGACTGTCCATGTCTGATTTGTCAAAGTCTCTGCAGGGCCTGCCTTCCTTCGAGGGAGTCAACAGCTCTTCCCAATTTACTATCACCAGCATACTTACTTAGTACTCCTAGTCCTTCAGGTATATTAAGGGATAGAACATGGCCTAAACTTAAATTCCCACATCAGGATGTTCAACTTGAAGTATTTCTAGGAATCTGATGATCAAGTTGAACACCCACAAATCCAAATGAAGGTGAATTATACATGTGATTAGGTCTGGAATTAAAAAAAAAAATTATTGGGACTGATGTCAAGAGTAGTAGAAGCAGGCTGCTCAGCAAGGGAAACTGGGACCTAAACCTGACAAGAAGGTAGGCAAGGGCAATGACAAGGAGCACAGATTCACAGCACCTTAACAAGGCAGGCCGGACATGTCCAGTGAGTGTAAAAACATTCAGCTAAGAATCCAAATCCTTAGACAAGTTCACAGCCATAACGCCAGTCCAAGGTCAAGCCCGGAAGTTGAGTCAGCAAGTGAGTGACAGGATCAAGTCTGGAGACAGTAAACAAGACCAGGCACAGTCTGGTGACAGACAAGTCCACAGAGATAAGGCAAGTCTGGGATGAAGGCAGGTCAGCAGGTCAGTGCTGGAGTCATGGAGGAAGATAGTCTTACATAGAGACTGAGGCCAAGGGCCTGGGCTTAAAAGAAGGGACAGGCTCTCACCTCTTTCAGCTTTCTCTCACACAGCAATTTCTCTGGTGCAAGGCTGGGCAGTTTTGTCCAGCTATTGGCCAAGTCCCAACAGCCAACTCTCCCAGAAGGGAGAGTGTATTCAGGTCCCTGGCACCCAATTTCCATCCCTACCAGGAAAGAGGGATGTCAGCTGACATACTGTGCACTAAGTGTAGCCTTATCTTTTGTCACATAATAGTTACCTATGATCTACTTTGTGAGTTTAGGATATGTGTTTGAGGAAAAAATGGTTTGCACAGTAACAGACATGGGGCATTTAGGGAGAAATATCCAAAGCATGCTTCTGTCTAACAATAGATACTACTAATATATTTGCATATTTTATGTGTGTAATATACATCATGCTCACATTCATTATATTATGTACACACATATATAAATACATACATATATTTATCTATACTGCACATAAAAATGTGTATACACACAGACACACTTTAATGCATAACCTGACATACATCCTAATTGTGTGAAGGCTTATTCTCAATATTTCAATTTGTTTGTACAATGTGAAAGACAGCCCTTTGTTATACACAGAATCCAAAGCAGTATACTTAAGGCAGAGAAAAGGTCAAAACAAGGTTAATTGCATTTCTTGACATTTCACAGAAAATATGAGTTCTTTGCCTGGTAAAAGTTTAAAGGAGCAGCTGGCAATACTGGCAGAAAACGACAGAGCTGTGAAGCAATAATCAATATACCAACACAAAAGATAAAAGCTATGTTAAGAGTAATTAGTAGGGCATTGTAAAGTAGTGGGAATTATACAATTGCAAATACAATATCAGCTCGATAATGACGAAAATAACCCAACTACTTGTTTTGTGAAAGTGGTATTTTTATTTTTTTTCCTAAAAATACCCTATTTAGAAACTGGAGAGGAGAAACAAAAACAGAAAAAATGACACTAATGCCTTTCAAAATACTACAGAATTCAAAACCTTAACAGACAGAAACACATGCAATTAAAACGAATAAGCATATTTAAAAGAATTTCTCCTATTAAAAACCTAATTCTTGTCCCAACTTTTGTGCACTTTTCAGAGTAAAGCTGAATTCAAAGAAAGGGAGCCAAAGGGTAAGACTTGGAAACAGTCATGAAATACTTTTTCATAACAAAAAGCCTCAGGCATGTTTTTGGGGCTACGGTTTTTTTAACAATTTTATCTTGAAAAATTTAGAAAGAAAGATACTCAGCTGGGCTTCTTCTCATAACACTGATTTATAAAACATCTTTTTTCATAGAGATGTCACTGTGATCTCCTGTGTGCAAACTATATTAATCTCTGGTATTTCTAGTTGCCTTTTTATATTGTGTTTCCCCAGGCTCAGTGGCAGCTGTATCTCTGCTGCTTCTTGCTTGCCAAGTGGCAAAGGGAAAACTTATTTCCATTAACTCAGATTTTAATTTTAGCAAGTCCCTAAACTGACCACTGCAGGTTAGTGGATAGGGTACACTCCATCCCCTGAGAATCCCAAACACCAAGAGTGATGTGACATCTCTTTGAGCAGTATTTCTGCACAAGGAAAAGGGGAAGCTGATGTTGGGTGGGTAGGCTGCAAGAGACCTGAAATCAGAACTGCAGGCTGTTGTCCAGTTACAGAAACATGATACAATTTACCCTGTCCACAAATTTCTCTATGACTTATGAGAGTCTGCTTTGTGTCTCCAAATTGGAGAATATAGCACTTCCCTATTTGAGCAGGTTAAGGAAGTGGGGGTACCATAATGATGGACACATCCAGATAGCACAAAGAGTGGTCTGTATAAGAGAGAATATTGAAGGTTAAATTCTGATTGTTTTGCAGACCCTTAACAAGCCCTGCTAGCTCTGGACATTACCACATTCCTTCATCATAGATGGCAAATGATATAGCACTGTGTTGGATTGTGAAGGGCCTCTGTTATCACTTCACAACGTTTGGAAACATCACACTAAACACATATCCCATGAAAATTTAGTCTTACTCTATAGAATTTTGTCAGCTTTGATATTTCTTGTTGTGGAATTCTGAAGACCACTTTTCTCATATGCCTTGCATTTATAAATAAGTGGGATCACAAAGAATTTGGGGAAAATTAAAGCTAAATGTAGATAATGGCTCATTCTTAGTTTTCTTCTATTTTTAAGATCATGTACACTTCATAGAAGATTAATTAACCCAACTTCCAATTTAAACTTTTGCTGGCAAAATGGGCATTTTTTATCATTCTACTCAGTTTTAATGCATGCTGCATATTATTCACAGGTACTCTTAAAACAAACATTCATGCCATAGCAGAGTATTAATTACTGAATGGGATTTCCAAGATGTTTGCATAGTTGTAGAAAAAAAAACCTATGGAAATAAAACCAGTTTAGCAAATTCCTTAAAGCAAAGCTGCAGTCTGCGGATGTAGAATAAGTGATCTAAGGAAGAATGGGTAGACAAATACAAATAGAAAATACTGTTAAGTCAAATACATTTAAGTTTGCCTAACAGGGTATTTGTTATTCTATCAAAAACAAAAGCAAGAACAAAATCAAAGCCAAACCAAAACAAGATAGAAAGTGAATTTAATTCTACCATAAACCAGCAAGGTTATCTATGACCAGGGAACATACTGTATTAAAATATGTTGTGAGATTACCTGCACAGGATTATCCACACATCATTGAATGTTCAAGGGGTATGTTGTATTTTGCCTAATTGTACTGTAAATGTTATTGTGTTAACAACTAATTAGGTCAAAACAACTGTGTTCATTAGCAAACAGTAAGGTCTTGGGTAACAGGACTCATTACAAGCATAATAGTTGTTTATATTTTATTAAACTAATCCTAAACGGTTGGGGTTTTGTTGCAGAAGACGTGAACAACTTACGAGACAGGTCAGTAAAAATAACAGACAGATATCTGAGATGACTCTGAGAATAAATGAATACATAATAATACACTCCCCTTCAACATTATGGTATTTTTTCCACGACTAATACCTTTTTTCATAGAATGTTTATCCAAGCATTTCCACATTTCATTATCTTTTAAACTCAGGTAGAGCCATGTTGAGGTGAAGAACATGTATCCCAAAATACTAAAAACATTCACACTCTTGGAAAAAAAAAAGAATAGGCCAAGACGTAGCACTTTTGTCTGCAAGATACCATCCAAAGGATGCTTTTAGAGTAAGCAGTGAGATTTTGTATTCTTGAAAATCAGAAATTATTTCATTATCCTTGCCCAACTTGAACTTCTTCTAAAGAGTTTTAACATGAATTTATAAGCAACATTATATAGTTAAAAATTTATAATATTATATATTATAATCTATTATATATTCTAA
>VXAU01003324.1:0-50592 GCA_013399695.1 Formicarius rufipectus
AGCTCTCTAAACTTAGACAATTCAGTAGACAAACAATGGTCCCTGTTCACTGCTGTGTGCTGGAGCTTGCACATCCTGCCTACATTTCCCCCGGTTCTTCCACCCAGGAAAAGCCTTGCAGTGAAAGCAGAGAGTCCAACCAGAGATGTGATAGACACTGGTGACATTTCTACCCAGCCAAGATCTGAAAGACTGGAAATATATACAGGTGAGCCAGACATAGGTGGAATGCCTCCACAGAAGAGGTACTTGAACCCCCTGGCCAACCTGCAGAGGTGACCCAAGGCCTTGGAAGGAATCAGAAATCACCAAAATCCCTAGAACAGTATTGCTTTAATTGATAGGGCATTAATCAAATTAAAAATATAAATCCTCTTGTTCTGGACTCAGGATAAAACACTGACAGCTGGGGAAGGAGTCACCCCCAGGACAAAACACTGGAGAGTCTCTGAGGGAATGATCCCCCCCACTCTGGTGGGCTAATGGACATCGACCTGTGGCTGGCCAGGTCCATTCCCAAGCTGGAGACATGGCTGTTCTTCAGCAGGGGCAGAAACAGGACAGCAGAGCACTGAGATGAGAAATGCAGCCTTGTCATTAGGCAACAGGATGGATGAGTGATGGACAGCCAGAAATGCTCCTCTGACTACTTTCCCTCAAGTAACGCCTCAGCAGCAGCAGCAGCACTAATCCCATGACGTTGTTAAGGAGAGACATCCCAAGGCTGGCTGGAAGGGCAGCCACCAAGCCCAGGGCTGCAGCTAAGCCATCCCAGCTCTCCAGAGACTCCTGCTCCACACTCTGGGCATGGACCAAGAGCTGCACGTGCTGAGACGGGACCAATGAGTTCCAGAGCCTGGGCCACACAAGCACAGGCTGCACAGAGATCACCTAGTGTAAACCCATCTCCTAGCCTGCCCAGATGCCTCATGGAGTGGGTGGGCACAGTGACAGCAGTGGCAAATACTGCAGCCATGCAGGGAGGGCGCAGATGTCAGGCTTTGTGGGGACGAGCATCAGGGCTGTGCTGGGACCAAAGAGAATTTTGGAAGGAGCATCATGCGTGAAAGCACAGCAGCAACCAAAGGCACTCATGCTGCTTGTGGCGGCGAGGGATGTGCACGGGGCAGACCCACCTAGGGACCTCTCAGCCCAGTGGCAGCATCTGGAGCTGTGCAGCACCAATGCCCATTGCCAGTGCCAAACCCCACGGTCTCTGGGGCCCACTTTTCCAGTCCCATGGAAATTGCAACAGCATAGCCCCAGCCCAGCAGGGACCAGGGCAGAGAAGGCATGGGAGGTCCTCCTGAGAAGGGCAGTGCACAGTGCTAGGCATGGGTTCATCCAGGTCTCAAAGGGAAATGGCTGAGCCATGGTGTTCCCACCGGGCTGTGAAGCTGTCATCCTGTCTCACCATGGTGAGCGCAGCATCAGGAGGGCGCAGCCACCAGCAATGTTAGGAGCCTTTCCCTGTTAGCCAGGACATATCTCCAGTTCTGAAAAAGATAAAAATCAGGTGAGGTGTTTCTCAGCATGTGAAAGCAAATGTTCTCAGTGTATTTTGGTGCTAGTCCAGGTATCAGTAATTGGTGCCCATCCCAGCACCAGGCTGCACTGTGCAGAGGCTCTCTGCCCTTACTCATGTGCCACTACACTGTCCAAAAAGTCCGTGCAGATCCTCAGTTCCATGTAAAACTGAACTCAAACATTGGCTTTTTCACTTAAACCCAACCCCTCTGGTATTCAGCTGAAAATTCATGGAAAGCCACCAACCCCCAGCCAAGCAGGTTCCCAGCCAACAGGCCTATTCCCAGCAGATCTGTGCCTGACATGGCACCTGGCACCCCAGCCCTACCAGCACAGCAGCATTGCCCCCCGTGTGAGAGGTATGCAAAACAAGGATGTCCACCACACAGTCAGTGTCCCCACCTGGGAACTAGGGACATGACCCAGTCAGGCGGCTGGCTGTCCCTCCTTCCAGCCCCTCATGCCCAGCACACCCAGACCCCAAACAGAACATACTTGCCATGACGGACAAACAGCCTAAAGTTGTGAAAGCAGCAGGAGACAGAGAGAGAAAAGACATTCAGGTTTACATGGTCTGGTTTCCTCCAGGCCTCCAAGCTCCACTACAGGGACAGCAGCTTCCACCATTTAACTGGGATGCCCTTGAGATACCACCTCCCTCCCAGCCATAAAGCAGGAAACCAGCAACCCTTTCCCGATGTACAGGGGATGATGGCACAAGAAATTCTTCCCTGTAAGGGTGGTGAGGCCCTGGCACAGGCTGCCCAGAGAAACTGTGGCTGCCCAATCCCTGCAAGTGTTCAAGGCCAGGTTAGACAGGGCTTGGAGCAACCTGGTCTAGAGGAAGGTGTCTCTATACATGATAGGGGGTGGAACAAGACGGTCCCTTCCAATCCAAACCATCTTGTGATTTTATGAACCTTGTCTTGGCTGGGTAAGCCCATGACATGGTCCCTATCCCAAGGGTGTCCAAACAAGTCTGAGCTGGTTCAGAGCTGACTAGGGGTTGGGAATATTCCTCTCCCTAAACTTTTGAAAAGATCTGCTTTTATTCCATGTGTGGAAACACCCCTGGGACAGGGACCCACATTCCATCAGCAGGTCTGATTCCCACTCTGAAATCTCCTTCGCAGCTGTTATCACTTCCCTGGCATTTGTCTTCCAGCATGTACCCTCAGCACTGTTTCCTCTGCCAGGTCTCAAAGACCGAGTGAAGGAGAAAAATGCCCTTTGTCTACGAGCTCTACCCCAAGGAACCATAGGCTGAGACACGACAGGCTGGCATCCTGTTGCCACCACTTCTCTGGGCTGGATTGTGCATAGAGGGTTGTGCACAGGCTGCACAGCCAGCCCCTCTCTGCACGTGCCCTTGACTGACTGCATGTCCAGGTGACGTGCCAGTGTCTAAAGGCAGTGAGTATCTCCCTTCCATGCAGTCTGTGCAAGGATTTGGGTCCTGGTGTTTGAAACAAACTCCATATGTGAGGAAAGCTGGAGGAAGCTGGGAGGCAGCACTGGGCAGATGGAGTAAGCAGAACGGGAAGGGAGATGCAAGAAGGGTACAGAGAGGGAGCAGGGGAAAGAGCTGCCTTCGGGTGCTCCGCCTTACCCTGCACCCCGTGGCTGTGCTTTGCCACTGCCCTGGCACTACTTGTTCCCGCTGCATGTCTACTTACTCCACATCGCGCTTCCGGATGGTCCTGCCAGCAGCTAGGACCTCAGCCACCTTGGAGACAATTGGGTCGTAGTTCATGCTGGCCACAGCCACCACCTCATCGCTCCTAGGGCCAGGCAGAGCAGAGCAGAGCAGTTAGGGCACCCTGGATGGCCATGGCTCCATCATCCAAAATCCAACATGCTGGAGAGAAGTGGGATGCAAAGAGAAACACCCACTCCAGAGCCAGGCCCAATCCCAAGGCATGAGCACCACAAGGACTGTGCTAGTGGCATGGGACAAGGGTCAGAAGAGGGCTCAAAGCTGGCATGGCAAGCTGGCCCACCAGTGCTCATGTGCTAGCGTGGGGAGTATCACGAGGGGACACAGACAGCTCTGGCACCCTGGCATCCGTGGGAAAACACCACCAAAGGTGAAGCTGATGATGGATAAAAACCTGGACACTAGCAAGGATGCCCAGTGATTGTTGTGATCCTTGTGCTGCTGCCCTGTGCCAAGCAAGTGGAGAGGCAGGTGGTCAGGATGTCCCTGTGGGACATTCAGTTGGGATGCTCCACATGGCCTTCCTGATCCCCACCTCCAAACAGGCAGAGTGCCCACCTCGGAGCCACTTCACAGGCACCAGGACAGCTCAGGTATCCTACACCAGGGTCCTGCAGCCCCAGTGATGAAGCCCTTAAGTATATAGGATGTCCAGGCCAGCTAACTGTTCCCCACCAGGATCCCAATGCAACCGCAAAGGTAGAGTAGGAAACCAATGAAGCAGAAAGAAGAGAATGTAAAAATGCTGGAGGAGCTCTGGTTAAAGGTCAAAGGCAAACAAAGGTTCTTCTGCTTTGAGGTTTGCCAAGGTTGATCCAAGCACAAACCTTCAAAGACTGACCCATGAGATGATTTGTGAAGAGATAACTGCATGGACAAACAATGTGAGATCAGGGAAGGTGTGTGGGTAAGATATTACACTCTGGTGATATTATTGAGTAAACTGAAAAGTCAAAGCACCCACCAAACCAAGATCTGCTCTTCAATCCACTGCCAAAAGTTCTGTGATCAACAAAGCAAAGGCCAGCCAGGGTGGGGGGTATGTGTGCCTAATTCTCAGAAAGAGGAGAGGAAAAGCCTTATTTTAGAGGACACATCATCCCTGTGCAGCCACGGGAATTAAAGCCATCTCTCACTGCTGTCCACAAAACCAAGGGGCAGCTCCATCACAGACTGGCTGTTTCAAAAGGCTCCCATTCCTAAATAAGCTCACTGCAAAAAAAAACAGAGCAAGTTTCCTGAGCATAGGCAGCTCACAGGTGGGAAATACCGTGGTTGAAGAGACATATTCATCAAAATCAGGGAGAGATGTGCTCATCCATGGCACACTAAGGTGTGCAAGGGAACCAAAAGGAAGACACAGTACACCAGCCACTGGCTCAGCCTCAAGCCCAATCAGCGCCCAACATGACCAGCCAGGAAGGCAGAGACATCAGGTCCAAAAACCAGTTTAACTTGTTCTATGATCAGCACATCATTTCTCCAGGGCCTTTTATTAGAGTCCCACAAGCTTGGTGTCCAGAGATGAACAGTTTCCTGCAACAGCCAAGAAAGACCAGGAGGAGAAGAGTCCAAACCATGGGATGGGCACAGCAGAAGGAAATGGTCAATTTGGGACTGTCCTCAGTCAAAAAGCGTTAGTACCAACCAGAACCATCACCAAACAAGAAAGAGGAAGTGGCAGGGACAGGGACTTGATGACAGCTGAGCAAAGCAGTGGGGGACACACTGGCCAAGCTCTGCCAGAAGGTGCTCCCCAGTACCTCTGGCTCTCAGCACAGAATGCTGTCCTGGTACTCAAAAGATATTGCTGGGAGCCCCTCCTACGTAGCAGAACAACACGGTGCTCAGAGGGGAACCCCTGCTGCTGCCCACCAGACCCAGCCCTCCATGTGCCTGCGCAGACCCAGGCAGCGCCTGCCCCCCGCAGCCACCTCAGCACACACAGCGTGGGGCACAGAGAAGGGATTATGAACCTCACTCAAGACGTTCCCTTTGAACAGGCTCCTCAGTTGTTTAACTAAAGCAATCTGACCTTTCCTTTCTAATTAGAGTTGGGATAAAGAGCTAAGGGCAGCTCTCCCCAGCAGAGGTGGTTGTGCCTTGACATAAACCCACCACTTTAGGCCATTCTGGCCAAGGTGTCAACACCCTCCAAGCTGTGTCCAATGTCCGAAGGGCCCCAGGTGCCACCTGGAGTCCCATCCCCTGCAGAAGGTGTTTACCTCAGGTGTGCAGGCACCAGGAGGAGGGTGAGTGCTGGGGACCCAAGGGATGATACAATGAGCCCTGTGCTTCTTCAAGCCCAAGGGACAAATCCAACTTCCAGACTCCATTATGGAGCCAGTGCAGCACCCTTAGGGAGGGGAAAGGCATGAGGGACATTGGGGAGGGAACAGAAGGGCAGTGAAATGTTCTCTACAGAGCCAGAGCTGGCTACTGCCTTGAGCACTCTCCTGCTCCCTGCCTGGATGCTGCTGTTGAGTAGTTTGATGGCTGAGCTGGGCAGCCCTTTGCTTCCCTGATTTCCCTGTCCCCATCCTTAATAATAGAAAGCACTTGGAGAAACGCCTCTGGCTCCAGGCACAAGGAGGTTCTATGGCCACTGTTTTCAGATTAGGATGGGACAAAGACAACAAAAGAATAAACAGCAGCAAATATTTTAGGGATAAATTCATGATGCACCCAGACTAAACAGCTAATGTGGCTCCAGAACAGCTGAGGCAACACATCCCACTGCCAATACATCTCAGGAATGCATTCCTAGGTAGGGGCTCAGCCCCGGGGAGAGCTTGGCTTCACTAGAGGTGTAACAAAGCTCCTGACCTGCTGCAAATCTTTCACAGCTTGTTATACACAGAAAAGTTTTTTGAGCTCAGTTTGTCAAACCAGAATCAGAATTGGTGATGCCTGAGTGCCCAGTCCAGCCCTGGTCACAAACCATTAACCTTGTGACAAGATGGAAAGGAAATCTTTGATAGAAACCACCAGTAGAAGCCATCATCTTCTCCCAGAGATTATGTGAACAAAGATTTATGTCTGACAGAGACACCAAGTTCAAAGACAAGTTTAATTTGTTCTACGATCAGCACATCATTTCTCCAGGGCCTTTTATTAGTGTCCCACAAGCTAGGTGTCAGATATGAACAAAACCAACTGACAGAAGCCCTGGTGAAACTATTTTCCAGTCTAGCAAAGCAATCTCAGATGAACGCCTGTGTAGGAATGTGGAGAAGAGAAACACTTACTTGGTATAAAATGCCACAAACTTCAGTTCATCTAAATCTCCCTGAATGACAACATCATCGAATCCTTCCCCATGGCCTGCAAATCAGAAAAGAAGTGAATTCAGCAACAAACTCCTCTGGATCCAGCTCTAAGACAGGGTGTTTCACTACAGAGCTACATGAAAAATGTTCTGCAGTGACCAAGAGACCAGCACTGAAAGATGTGGGTACCAAAACTCACCGAATGGCAGAGTGGTTTGGGTTGGAAGGGACCTTAAAGACCATCTTGTTCCACCCTCTGCCCAGGGCAGGGACACCTTTCACTAGACCAAGTTGCTCCAAGCCCCGTCCACCCCACCTTGAGCACTTCCAGGGATGGGGCAGCCACAGCTTCCCTGCCCAACCTGTGCCAGGGCCTCACCACCCTCACAGGGAAAAACTTCTTCCCAATATCTAATCTAAATCAACCCCCCACCATGTTTAGAGAAGTTCACTTCATGGCAGACAGTTTTCAGAGGAGATAATAAATCCTTCCAGGTAGGGAAGCAGACCCGTGGCAGAGGTTGGTGTGGAACGTCCACAGCAAGGGAAGTGGTCCTGACTCCTCTATCCCCAGACACCTCCACCAGCACAAACTCCACAGCAGCCTCAGGGAGCCCCTTACCTGCATACCGGATGCTCTTCCCAAACATAGCGGTCCACAAGTATGGGATGGTGCTGATCTCTGTGCCATGGGCCAGCATGTTCAGCGCCGCGATACGGCCTGGAAGAGAGCAGCAGCAGCAGGATTAGGGAATTCCCACACCAGGGCAAGCATCATGGTCTGCCTCCAGGTCACAACACAGCATCGACATTGCCAGTCACAGAGTAGAGGGAAACCAAGCACTGCTGCTCAAAAAACCCCACACAGCAACAAATACCAATCAGGAAGCACATGACATCATCTGAGGATGGGCTTGGACTCCTTCCCATGGTGCAGCTCCTACTTGTCACCTCCAATGGCATGAGCAATGTGTCCAGGAGACTCTTTCCCCTCAACTTCTGGAACAGGGATAGGGCCAAGAGCATGCTGAGCTCCCACCCATGCAGGGATGGGATGGACAAACTCCTTGGAGGCATAGCAACTGCTGGGATACGGTCCCTGCTGCAGAGGCGTGTCTGGACCAGAGGGTTGTGTCCAAAGGCTGACTTTGGAGCTGTGGTTACAAAACCTCTCAGCCAGGGCACCCAGCTGGAGGGAAACCTCCTTGCCAGACTGTGGCCTTGAGGGCAGCCAGTCACACCAGGGGTTTCAGGCTAACGTGAAGGGGTGAAAGACCTGAGCTCTGCAATTTGATAGTGTTCCAGCCTGGCAGCCCAGTTGGAAATCTAAGCCTGGGCTGACTTTAGGATGTGAGCTCCTAAGTGGTCCCCAGTCAAGGAGAAGAGCAGGCTCCTGCAGCAATGCAGATGCCAAGGACCAGCGGCAGCCTGTCCTTGGACATCTCTGTGCTTGTGACAAGGCATCATTAGGCAAGGCCTGGCAGAAATGCTGACAGATTAAGGCATAATGGGCAGGATAAAACATACACGCTGCAAAATGTTCAGTGCAACCACCCCATCTTCCTGTTGGCAGTTGTCTCATTCTCTTCTCAGAGGGTTCGGAAATTTCCTGGGAATCTGCAAAAGGCTCTTTTCTGCCAAGTACCTACCATGCATGTGGGCCATCTGCCAGTGGGGGACATTCACCTTCTTGTTATTTCTCAAGGCCAATGGAAATGTGACAGCATCTCCAGCAGCAAAGACCCCAGGGATGTTGGTCTGCATCATCTGCAGGAAACAGAGGTGTGCATTAGTGGGGTTTGCACCACACACAAACAGAAACAGGGAACTGCTCCAGAGCTGCCACGTCCCCAGGAAGACACCGACAACCTTTGCCCAGCTGTGGGATCCCTAGGTGGGATTTCATTCAACCTTCTTTACTTTCAAAGGAGAATACACAGGCCAGGATCTACAGTACCCCTCTGCCAGTGGGTTATCCAGTAAAAAGAGGCATGAACTGGGATCCTGGAGCCCCTCTTAGAATTCTGAGGTCTGTTGGTGTTTGCAGACAGAGCCCAGCTTATCACATGGATGAGCAATAAACACAGGTGGGTGGCACTGAACCCCAGCTGCCCGACACGCTCCTTGCTCACGGCATCCACCACTCATTAGCACTATCACTGCTCCCATCACAGTCACAGGGGCTGGGGAGAAAGGATGAGATCCTTCAGGATATTTGAAAAGATGGATCTTTTTCAATTTCTTTACCCCAAAATATCCACACCCCTCCAGGGCAGCTCAGAACTGGACCCAAACCAGAGCACCCAGGGTTAGGTTTTGCACATCCCACACTTGCCCGGGTGGTCCCAGGCACTCCTGGTGATGCTCCCAGAATCTCAGCATTGCATAGAATGATTGAGTCCAACTCCTGGCCCTGCACAAGCCAACCCCTAGAATTCCAAAATTCCAATTCTGCCAATCTTGACAGATAAAAAGCCACAAAAAACACCTGTGGCAGCAGTTTGGAGCCCCTGGGAAGCTCACTGGTGAGGAGAGGTGACGTGTCTCCTCCAGCTTTCCCTCCTGCAGGGGCTACCCCTGGGCTTACCTTGTTGACCACAATGAAGCCCTTGGAGTCAATATTGATGCCACTCTGCTTGAGGAAGCCTGTTGCTGGGACTGCACCTGTGGGAGAAGGCAAAGGTTGCTGCTGCAGTATCTGGGTGTTCTACAGCCCTGGGGGGCTGACCCCAGACCAGCAGATCCCCTCCTAACAGGAAGGTTGGTCTGCCCCCAGGAAAAGGCAGCAGCTGCTCGGAGAGAAGGGAGCAGGGCCAGGCACCCTACAGAGCCCCCATTGCATCAGCCTCCTCCCCCCAGGATCCCTATCCTTCCCAAAGCCATCACTGTAACCTGCCCACCACCCTTTTCTAATGCTTGGAGATAATTTTCAATTTAATTCTCTTTGATTTTGAAAAAAATTATATTTAAAAGGGAACCTCTCAGTTTCCAGCCAGGGCTCCTTGGCCTCCCCCAAGTCTGTACCTTTCCTTCATCCTTCCTTTTCCTTTTTAATCTCTTTTTTATCTCCAGCCTTCACAAATCAGAGTAGTCATACAAAAACAGAATGAAACTAATTCTGCGATTCCTTCAGTCCACAGCATTTTGAAAAGTTACAGAGATGGAGGGAAAGGAATTTTTCCCCCCTAAACTCCTCTTCTATGGGTTATTTTCTTTGATTTTAAAATAATGGGGTATTTTTATTTTATAACATGGGTTACTTTTTTATTGCTGGCAGCAGCAATTAAAAAAAAAACAGTTTAAAAAAATTCAATTTGGAGAAGCTTTAATAAAAAACAATTTGAAGGGATGAAATTGCTTTGAATGTTTGGTGTTTTTTTCTGGAAAAAGTAAACCCATTACTATTTCCCAAATATATTTTGGGGTGGAGACTCTAGAAAGGCTTTTTTTAGTTACACAGACTCATGTGTGGCAGCTGAGCAGGGCTGGCATACCATCCCCAGCATCCGTGGCTATCCAGCCCTAAGGACCCCTTGCTACCACATCCCCTCCAGCTTCTCCTCCAGTGAGCAGAGCCCCCCAGCCCCCAGCTCAGCACCACACAACCCCTTACCAACACCAACAACACACACGTCGGCGCGCAGGACCTTCCCGCTCTTCAGCACAACCTCCTTGAGCTGCGGGAGACACAGGGAGAGGAAGTGCCCATCACAGTTATTTTAGGGACAGAAAACTCTCTGCAGCAGCAGGAAGCCAAGCTGGCAGCTCACCTATTTTGTGACATGCAAGCTGACCATAATTCCTTAGAAAAGCAGCAGGAGGAGGGTGGGAGTAATGAAACCACCCCACACACCATACTGGTGCACTTTTCCTCTTGGGGGCTAAATCCAGGAATATGAATTTCAGGAACTAGTAAAGAAGGGACAGCAAAACTCCAGCAGGGAAGGGAATGGTAGCTCTGGGAGATGGCACAGCAGTGCCCTCGGGGAGCTCCTGCCCACACCCTACCTTCCCCTCCTGCTCCCGCAGCTCTGACACCTCTGTCTGCATGTAGAACTTCACCCTGTTGCTCTCGAACATCTGGAGGGGGAACCAGAGACAGAGCAGGGGACATCAGAACCCTGAACCCGCACTGGTCCTGGTGTCCTTGTGCTCCCAGCACTGCCCTGCCCACCCCCAGGTCTCGCCTTGATCCGTGCTGAAAAGGGGGTCAGCATGCCCACCCACCCAACCCAGGTCCAGTAGAAGATGCTCTATAGAATGTAGACCATGGCTGGAAAGACACAGCCCGCTCTGTCTACTGGCTGCTGCCATTACAGCTTTGTCAATAAATAGCAAGTAAATTAATTAGTGTAATAAGTGAAACAAACAGAACCCGCTCTGTTACCAACCCTCCCCTCCAGATGGAAAAGCAAGGTCACCTTCATGACAGCACGGCCAACCCTCTCCCCAAAGAACTTCTTGAAGGGGACTTCCTCCAGCTCCACCAGGGACACCGAGTGGGCCCTCTCCGCGAGGTAGGCAGCTACCTCCATCCCTGGGGAACAGAAGCAGGTCCGAGCGGCTGTGGGAACCCCCACGGCACTGCCCTGCGTCCCTGGAACTGGCTGCAGCAGAGGAGCAGCCTCACCCACTCCGACTGGGGAGGCTGGAGCTGCACTACTGGGAAAACTGGGGAATCGCCAGATCTGGTCACACAAGAGGCCACACCAATTCAGGTATTCTTCAATGTACGTTTTGAGGACCAAAGGGAGGAAGTGGCCATGATGAAGTCCCAAAATGCCCTGGGAAGCCGCAGCACATGGAACAATGGACCTCAGCCAAGGGAAACCTTCTTCCTTACAGGACTCTCAGCTGCAGTGTGAAAACAGCCCTTGGGAGTAGCTGTTTACTCTGAACAGAATGGGAGAATTGTGCTGCTGGGAATTGCATGGGAACCTCCACCAAGACATTTTCTATTTATGTCGGTTTTTATGGAAATGAGTATTTTTGATGACCTGCAGTTTGCAACTGGCTCCCCATCACATGCTTTTCTGTAGATCGTATCGATTAACCTCCCAAAACAGATTTATCTTGTATAAAAGAAAAAAAAAATGAAAACTTTATAATAAATTCCATCACTAATAAACATTCATGCTCAAGGCTTGCAGGCCCACTATTATTTTGTTAAGACCCACAATAATTTTGACCACGTCAAGCAAAAAGAACAACTATCAAAGAAACTCTAAGATTTATTCTGTGTATTTCAAAAATTCACTGCTCTGCTAAAAAGAGAAATAAACTCACAGGCTTCCACCTGCCAACAAGACTCTCCTGAATGAAGCCAAGTCAAGATCCAGCAGATCTGAATGCACCTGAGCACCAGTACTGGCCTTGCTGTGTGCTCTGCAGACTGAGACAGCAACATCTGTGCCCACGCAAGCCCAGCCTCCTTGGAAAACTAATTTCTTCAGCAAGATGTTTTTACAAACACCTGGGGCTGGAAGTTGGACTACCTCAGGTTCAGTTTGGTGGGGGGGTTACCTCTAACTGGGCAGTGGCAAACTGGGAAAGGGACAGGGACCATCTGTGGGAAGAGGTGGAGAGCTGGGACATGGACACTGCCTGAGCGAGTGCTCACCCAGGAAGGATGCTCCCACAATAACCACGTTCTTGCTTGTGGCCAGCTTTACCACACGGTTGGCATCTTCGGGCGTCCGGATGTTGAAAACATTTTCCATCTCCTTGCCTTTGCAGCTGAGAGCTTTGGGCCTGAAAAACAGTGAGGGTGATGCAACTGCTTTTCCTGACACCATGGTGACTGCGGTCACCAGGCAGGACTGCAGAAATCCCTTCTGGGGCTCCAGTAGCATCCCAGACTTTCCTTTTTTCACTCTTCTCTAGGCTGGAGACAACATACTAAAATCCAAATGCTGGTGGACAGTGGTTGAGCAGGGGATGCTGGGCAGCCAGGCCAGACTCCCGTGTACCCGCAGGGCTGGGGGAGCGCCCTTCAGGGGCAATGCAGCACGGCGCAGGACAGGCACTGCTTTACAAGCCTGTGCTCAACCACTGGCATGTCCTAAAATTTTCAGAAGCTTAATAGGACACAGAAAACTTACTCTTGTCCTCCAGCAGAGCTTTGGGTTCAGATACTGAAAGTTTGATAAACCTCTGCAGATGCAGGCTGCACTCTCCATTCATGTGGGAACACTGATGATGCTGTAGTAGCCTAATCGTGCCCTTCCCAGTCAATTACTGGAGTCTATATATTTTTAAATATGTGGTCCCTGCATACCTGACTCACATTTGGAAATGGGACAGATGATCCTAAAAAATTTTGGTATGTTAAAAAACATTTACCCAGTGTACCTGAAGATTGCGTATGAGGATTTTGAAATTATTGCCAAAGGCTTAACCCTCTCATAATCTAATCCAGTACCTAATACAGATGGCATTTTGGCTGCAGCACTGCACACTCCAGCACCAGTCATTCCCAGCTGGTGGGGTTATTGCTGTGACTGGTGGCACACTGGCTTCCAGTATTCTGGAGCACTGGCTGTTCTGCAGCATCCCTTCCCCAGATGATGAATTATGCAGGGATTGCATTTCTCATACTTCATTTTATGGCTTAGTGTAAAGAGTACAAGGAAGGAGAGTGAGCATTTTTGGCTTAAACTGTCAATTTTAACAAGCCTCCTATTGAAAACAAACTGACCCACTAATTCCAGGGTGCAAAGAACAATGCCAGTCTGGGGAACAATGCCAATCTCATCTATTGATGCCAGCACATCAACACCACCCTTCCCTATGGCTGGACCAGGTTTAGTCCTAAAATCACTCATCCTGGGGGTAAGACTTCCCAAGGGTCTGCTAGGCTGGGGCAACAGCAACACCTATTTAGGGCTGCAACAGTGAAGTGTCAAGCTTTATCTGCTGAGAAAGATCTTAAAGGTTGGCAGGAAATTCAGAACTATGATAGGGTTGAGTGTTATTGAAGAGTGAAAAGAAGAGCAACATGGCAAAAATGACTTCTAAAAAAAGGTAGGATACTTCCACTTTTGAGGCTTTTGTTAAAGAAAATATGTTCAAGGTTCTAGGGCCACCATTCCTGGAAGTGTTCAAGGTCAGGCTGGATGGGATTTGGAACAACCTGGTTTAGCAGGAGGTGTCCTTGCCCATGGCAGGGGATTGGAACCACATGAGCTTTAAGATGCTCAAACCACCCTGTGATTCTATGATTTTATAATATTTGATGTAGATATATATACATATGAAGTAGATAGACAATTATCTATTGATATAGATATAGATGTAGGTACATGCAGATACATCCAGCATCTTTGGTGATCCTTGACCTTTCCACAAACACTTGCAAACAAACTCGTGTCTGAATTCACCCACCATGTTTCACCCCTTACCCTCCAGGACAATTTCCTCCCATTCTGAGATAAAACAGTTTCTCTTGATCTGTCAGATTTTTGTCCATAGCTTACGTGTTTCCAGTCGCTATCAGCAGCTTGTTGTATTCCATATTAAACCCATCCTTGAACACAGCTATCTTGCTCTTGATATCCACAGCCGCAACCTGAAATCATTCTTAAATAATGTTAAGGGATGAAAACCCAGATGTTCACTGAGCTCCCAGCCCAACCAACTCATCTGTCAGGTTTTAGTCCTCCATGTTAGTTTATTAGTTTTAGTTGGTTAGTTAATTGGTTTTAGTCTGTTTGTTTAATCTGTTAGTTTTAGTCTTCCCAGTCCAGTTTGACCAATCCAGACCTTAAATATTCCTTGTTACCTTTTCACAAATCCTGGAAGGTTTCCCAATATAAATAAAATAATGGGGAGAAATGTTCAAACCATCATTGTTTCCACTGCTTGAAGGCCAACTATCCTAATCAGAGGGCAAGTGGTCACCCCAGATCCACATGAGGGTGCTGGCAATTGGGAGGTAAGAAATGATGGCCACCACCGATGGCCACACTATGGTCATGCCCAGGATGTTCTTCCTGCCCCAGGAGCATTGCATTAGCTGTGTTTTGAACCACCAGAGGCAACCTGTGCCTTGGGGTACAAAACTGGGGGCTGGGGGAAATCCAGCATTTGTGCAATGTCATCCAGTGGGCCAAGAACAGAGACAGCTACCGTGTTCCCTAAACACAGTCTGCACACCAGCACTTGCCAACAACAGCCTGCAGGAACACACAGGACTCTGCTTACCTGCATTTCAGTCAGGACTTCAATATCATAAGTGCAGAAGAACTCCTTGGGGCGCAGGGCAATCTGCTCAGGATGGGAATCCATTGACTGCAAAAAAAGCCACTTTTCTGTCAACTGCTGCAGGTTGAACAGGTGAGTGGATAAATGACTGTTACTACCACAAGTCAGAAGAAGCCTGACCTTATGGCACAGGTTAAAAGAGTGGCTCTACAGGGCTAGACTCAAAGCCTGTTCAAGTAAAAGTCATCACAAGAGGCTGGTCTGGACTCTGGCTTCTTCTCTGCTGGCTTGGTGTGGGGCTGGTATTGATCAGCTGAGTCAGGACTACAGTAAGAGTTTCTGAGTGTTGTTAAAGCAGCCAACACTCACAGCACACACAGGTTCACAGGAGCAAGAGATTTCCCAATGAGGGTGGTAAAACACCTGCACAGTGAAACCCAGAGAAGCTGTGGCTGCCCCATCCCTGGAAGTGTTCAAGGTCAGGCTGACAGGACTTAAAGCAACCTGGTCTAGTGGAAGGTGTCCCTGCCCATGTCAGGGGGGTGGACTAGGTGACCTTCAAAGGTCCCTTTCAATCCAAACCATTCTATGGCTATTGGAAAACAACCAGTTACATGGTGAAATGGAAAGTAGAAGAGCAACAAGAACAAGCAGATAACACACAAGGAAACACTTTCAACAACACCCAAGTTATGCTGTACAAGTTCCCTCAAAAGCTGAAATAGAGCCATTCAGCAAGATAAAGGTTTTCGCTCTTCCCAGCCTTCCCTGGTCACGGGGGTGGGATGTACATTATCTTTACATGCAGAGTTGAGCCCAAGTTCATCTGCCCTTCTGACTCTGTGGAGACAAGCTCAGACTTAGGCTGAAGACAAGCTGAGCATCAAGTGACCTGCTAAATGTGCAGGCTGCTCCCTGCTCTAATTCTTCCCTGCCTGCCTGCCTGCATCATAGCAGGAACAGTCAAGCCCTGCAATATATCACAAAGCACTGAGGAGCAGAGTGCTACACAGGCCTCATGTTTGGGCTTGACCCAGGAGGAACAGGAATCAAGGGCTTTCCCGTCTGCTCACGAATGCATGTGCAAGATCCTTTTTCCTGGAGGTGGCTTCAGGGACTGGGATGAGCCTGCAGGACACTCAGTTACTCTGACTTAGACAATGCTCTGCTCAGGAGATACCTGTCACAGGACTCCAGGCAGTAGCAGGTTTTACTGCAAATTCTTTAAATACTCGACATTTACAGAGAGTAATGCCTGACCCCACTGCGCCAGGAAGTGCAACACAGAGCAGGACACAACCACCAAGGGTTTTGCTGCTGCTCAGTGCTCTGGAGATGGTAACAGAGACATGGCAGCACATCAGGGAGACAATCATGGCCCAGAGGGGACAAAGAGGAACAGGTTGGTGGGACCTGGGGACAGAGTGGTAACAGGCATTCAGCAGGGCAAAGGAAGGGCAGTGCTGCAGTTTCACGGAGCAAGAAGTCTGGTGCTTACAGCATTATGTGCTCCTCCTTCAGTGACTCTGTACAGGGGCAGTCCCACTTACAACAGGATTTTAAAAAATCCCATTTTTATCTAGCCTGTTATCAAAAATTTAACCTTCTCTTCTGTGGGTTTTATACACCTTCTAAAACCAACTACAGCCAGAGGTGTTTAGTGGAGAGTTTAATACACCATGCACAACATCTCTGGCACATGAAATGTTCTTACTATTTAACAGAGAGAAGTTTAAGGCTCACACATGAAGGTAAGTGTTTGGGAGAGCTGCCTGGTTGGACAGGGTCTCCAAGATTCTCTGAGCTCCCCAGTACAACCTCTGTAACACTCAGATGCAGGTTTCAGCCATCTGCTCCTCATCCCAGGCAGAACTTGCCCCAGCACAGAAACAGCCTGAATGCTCCCAAAAAAGCCATGTGCGTGTCTGCCTTTCTTTGAAAATGCCTTTGTTTTTGCTTCTGGAAGCAGAGTTGGATGCTGTGACTGTAGAGTATCAGCCCTCGTGGATAAGCATTCCTGACATGAAGATGAACACATAGTCCACCTTATGTTATCTCCAAGCTCCAAGATCAAATGCTGTTGTCCAACCTGAGCTACTGTCTGACATCAGTGAAGGCTCAGGAAACAGCAGCAAGAAATGTGAATAGAAGTTCATTCTGTGTCTACAAATTGGAATGCAAAATGGGATGTATGTCAGAAAAGTGATCTCTGCGCTACCATCAAGTTGTGATGATGACTGAAAATCATCCTTATGATGGCATGGAGCATCCGTGGGCAGCAAGAACCACAGAATAATTAGAAAACATGGTTGACAATACTGTTTTTCTACATGCCCCATTTCATTGCCTTAAAGATTTTTATCCAGAAACACATTAAGAAGATCCATCCAGATTCAAGCTAGCTAAGACAGCTACGACTAGACCTGTGAAGAATCGTCATATGAATCCTTGAATGGTTTGGGTTGGAAGAGTACTTAAAGTTTATCTGGTTCCAATCTGTAGGGACACCTTCCACTAGACCAGGTTGCTCCAAGCCCTGCCAATCCTGGCCTTGGACACTTCCAGAGATGAGGCAGCCACAGCTCCACCGGGAAACCTGTGCCAGGGCTTCACCACCCCACAGGGAAGAATGCCCTTGCTTCTGTGCTGGAGTACTCTTAGTTCAGAATTTAAACAACTCCTTTTTTGTGTTTCATATTTCAGTCACAAACAGGAAAGAAAATTCAAGGGAAAGAGAGACAGGATGAATAAGGAAGCAGAATCATCCTGCTGCGATGAATAGTAGTGGGGAAAGGTACTAGAGCAAATTTTAACACTGGGGAGGAATATGGCATACCCGGAGTGATACAAACCTTACTGAGCTTTGGTCTGTCATAGGGCAAGTGTCTGTCCATCGTGCACATCACAATCCGGTCGGAGAAACCCTCCTGGCGCAAGGTCTCTGCACAGACCAGCCCAGCTGCCCCTAAAGGAGAAGGACACCCATGACAGCCATGTGTATGGGGCATTGGGAGGTCTGAGTCCTTAGCTGTTAAACCTATCAGAGCTGACTTCAAAATCACCATCTCCACTAGCCCTGACCCCACTTCACTGGTCTTCCTAAGTCAAACAGCTCACACAGGAAGCCGGTCAGAGCAGATGTGCCAGACAAGAGAAGGGACCCTCTGTCTAAGGAGTGTGACATTAATCCTCTTGTCTATTCCTAAACTGTCACAAAAATCACAAAGAGCACATATGAGGAGTGCTGCTAATGCTTATACGCCTCTCACAAGCTCCAGGGCACAAGCAGCTGCTCAGACCCTTGGACTTTTTTAGCTGGGAAAGGGTCTGCACATCCAGCTCCTAGTGAATTTATGGCCAAGCATGGAGGGCAGAAAGCCTTCCCTTTCTCCACAGCCAAAGTGTTGGTTGTGTGATTCACTGCAGAGTATTTTCCATGCTATTTCTATCAGCTTTTTTTTGTTTGCATGTTTCAATCACAGAAAAAAAAAGTGCTAAATTGAACAAAAAGCTGCCTTGGGGTATGCTGCCCTGCTGCAGCCAGACAGCTTGAGGGGCACGTCGCTTCTTCCTTGACCAAATTCTGAGTCTGGAGTGCTCAGGTGAGAGGTTCTGAGTCTGCTCTCAGCCGAGGAAGCCTTGCTCAATAATAAGTGTTTTTAGGGCCACATTTTCTGTAATGTCAAAAAGAAAAGATGGACTTGGACAGTATCACTGTTTGGGCCATCAACAAGATGCTCCCAGTGATGGAGGCAGAGGACGACAGAAGAAGAGAGAGGTGAGTAGACATCCTGTACATGCTGACAGGACCAAGCTGAGCTGTAGTGGATGCTTCACTAATGCCACAATGACCCACAATGAGCAAGTGGCCACAGTCAGTTGCCCTCAGGTCTGCTGGGCACGGCCGGATCTTGGTCCTTGCTGTAGGGCTGGATGGGCATTCTCTTCCCAACACTTCCTCCCCACAACCCAGCTTTGAAATCTCCTTTCCCATTCACCAAAACACATTTTGGTCTTTAACAGACCTGTAAATTTAGCTGGTACAGCCCGAGGAAGATCCTTCAGCAGTGGTTAATGTTGCCTGTGGAGTGACCTCACTGAAGATTGTCATGACTGCCCAGCCCTGTCACACACACCAGGACATTCCAGCTGACCTCAGGGAACAGCAGGTACTTTACACCCTGGCTTTCAGGCAACAAGGGACAGAAGGACAGGAAAAATGTCACCCAGAAGCAAGGGAAGAGCCAGTTAGGCTGGTATTCCCCTCTGCTCAGGCTGCAAGATACAACTTAGATGATCCCAATTTCCACAACCTGCATGTGGTGACCTGAAGACTATAATCAATTAAGAACAACCTGTAATCAGTTAAGAACAACTCCCATTAAGTACCAAGAGCAGCCATTCCCTCCTGACTCCAGGTCCAGAACCCTCCATTTTCACCACAACATGGGTGAACCCTGGTGTCTAACACATTCCAGAAATTTGGTAGATGGGCTTCACCCCATCAGCCTTTTGAAAAAAATGGCAATACACAAATGAAGCTGGGACAAGAGAAAAGATAGCTTGGCAGTGTTGCTATTTTTGGCAGGGATTTTATATTTGCTGGGAAGGTGGAAGAATTTATCTTCAGAGAAGTACACTAAGGTGAGAACTTTGGAGCTGTAATGGGATGAGACAGTGATGTACAAGGCCATTAAGAAAAAGGTGTATTCACATCACAGGAATACCAGAGAGGACTTTGCACTTGTTAGCCATGGAAATCAGGGGTTGCTGATGTACTTGGGAAGGGTATAGTGGGAAGAGGGTTCAGGGTACCCATTCCAAAGGACAGAGACAAAACTCCACAGACTGGAGCACAGATATTAGCATGTAGGCATGTAGACTCTGGTCTGATCCTTTGCACAGGGAGGGACACAGGATGGGGTGACATGGCACACAGACACTCTGCTCCCTGCACCCCTGCCTGGGAGGGGACACACACAGTGGTCCCAGCACACGACACCCTTACCTGCACCGATGATCAGCACATTGGTACTGCTCAGGTTGTAGTTGCTCAAGGAGATGCACTTTGCCATCATCTTTGTCCTCCTCTGTGTCTGAAGAGCCTGTGACACCACCAAGGAGAAAAGCCATTATCTTTACTCAGCATTAACCGGGGCAGCATAGCAGGGATGGACACAATTGTGGTAGTGTCATAAACCAGACTGGACAGGAAGGGAACAACCGTGTCCTTGTACTGAACAAGGACTCAAACTCCTGCTCATCCAAATATCATTCCAATGCCCACTGTGCTATCCCTTACAGGGCAACAAATTAAGATAAATCCACCATCTTTTGTAAATCCATCCAGCTACACAGAGCTGGGAGGAGAAAGGGAATAGAAAAAGAAGCCCAGGTGTGTTGTGCAATTCGGCACCAAGAGATGAGGTGAGAATGAAGTTCTATCAAGAATTTTATCCTGCACCTGAGTAGAGCTTGTATACTTGCTATCCAAAGCTGATGGACTTGTCCAATCCCCAGAGCACACCTGTTCCACAGTAGCCCTGCTGCACAGACCCTCTGTTCCTAACCACTGGAGGCCAAAATCCATTCCTGGTCAAGAAAGTATGCTCAGTTCCCCTCACCACATCCCCAAATCAGCTGAAGTGCTACCATGCAGATGACCCCTCTGGATTTAAATCAAGTGCTGTAAGGGTCTGTAGGGCTACTGGATTGGACCACGTATAAATGCAGATGTGCACCAAAAGAAGGCTTTTCATGGAAAGAAAAACGGCAGTGGTCTGAATGGACTTTGTTCTGCATCCCATCAGGGGGACGAGAGCCCTTTCTACCATGCACCAGACTCCTCTCTAGCAGTGAGCATAACTGGCCTCCGGCATCAGTGTGACGTTTTCAGACAAGGACAAAAGCCTAATTGAAGAGGTCTGTTTCCATGGGCCCACTAAACTAATAGTTGCTCTTAAGGAAACAGGACAAGTTCAGGACACACACCTGTAATACCTGAAACCATGGACAGCCCAGCCCAGGTGCCCAGCAGCTGCATGGAGGCTGGGCAGGCTCATTGTACCTCCATGAGAATGTCATGCTGCTGCTTGGACAGGACCAGGCTGAGCAGACCTTTGGTTCACCCATGCTGGATACTCATACATCCCTCTGCCCAGGCACAGTTTTCCTGTCACAGGACCAAAGGAAAAACATTTTCCCCCCGCCCCCACACACATAGAGGAAAACCTAAAAGCATTGGCCTTGTTTTTGGGATGTCATTGGCTCCTCACCTGCTTGCTTGCTCGAATGTACACCTTTTCCTTCTCAATCTTGACCTGAGGGTGACAGAACAGCAGCGGTTTGCAGGACAGTGAGGGCTCCCTCTGGGCAACAGCTAATGAACGGAGCAGCAGTGGCACCAGGTCACCTGTGAGAGCAGCTCAGGCCATGGGAGGCCTCATCCCAGCTCAAGGGATGTGTGTCTCCTGCCTCATATCAACCATGCACCGATGCTCAGTATACAACTTAATTTTTATCCCAGACTTATGTATAGTTTCTCATTCCAAGCCCACTCCTACTCAAGAGAATGGGCACCTACTACCCCAGGGTCCCAGGAGGTGTCTGATGCCTGCAGGTGGGTGCCAGGGAGCTGCAGAGAGGAAGGAGCTGGATGAAGGTGCTGCTTTCCACTACTTACACCAGCACATCCTTGGAAAATGTTCACTCCATGCCATAAAGGTTGCTTGTCCCAGTACAGAATCATTTTGTGGGTGACACTAATCTGAGTGGTGTAGTTGATGCTCTCGTGGGAAAGGATCCATCCAGTGGGACCTGAGCAGGCTGGAGAAGTGATCCCATGCAAACCTCATGAGGTTCAACAAGGCCAAACACAAGGTGCTGCACGTGGGTTTGGAGCTATCCCCAGTACCAATCCAGGCTGGGGGATGAAGGGATTCAGAGCAGCCTCTAAAGGGCTAGAGTTGTTCAGCCTGGAGAAGAGAAGGCTCTGGGGAGACCTTAGAGTCCTTTCCAATGCCTAAAGAGGCTTCAAGAGAGCTGGAGAGGGACTGGGGACAAGAGCCTGGAGGGACAGGACTAGGAGGAATGGCTTCCCACTGCCAGAGGGCAGGAATATTGGAAAGGAATTCTTGGTTGTTACGGTGATGAGGCCCTGGCACAGGCTGCCAAGAGCATTTGTGACTGCCCCATCCCTGGAAGTGACCAAGTCCAGGTTGGGCAGGGTTTAGAGCAACTTGGTCTAGTGAAAGGTGTCCCTGTTCATGGCATCGGGTGGAACAAGATGGTCTTTAAGACCCCCTCCAACCCAAACCATCCTGAGATTCTCTGGTTTCCTCTGCTGCTGCAAGGACAAGGATCTCACCTGGAACCTGGGTAAACTATCCAAGCCGGGAAAGTCCTCAATGTCACCTGTGCCAATGTTGAAGCAAGCTCCATGCCAGGGACAGCGCACTCTTCCTTTGGACAAAACCCCTGCAGGGAACACGGCAGAGCTGGGTTGGTGCTGCCCTGAAGCTGTCTCGCATTCTCTGGGATGGCACCTCTCCTACAGGACACATGGTAGCTCATGTGGACCTGGACAGGCCACAGTGGAGTTCTCTCAACAGGCACACTCGACAACAGGTTCAGCTGTTTAGGACCAACTGGGATCCCATATGAGCGATCCCTTCTAAAATGCCCTGGATGGCAATGTCCCCAGGACCTCTGGGCACAGCTCCACAGTTGCCTGCTCTGACTGGGATATGATCTCCAGCCAGGAAGGGGCTGCTGTCTCCAGAGACTCACTGTCATCCCCTTAAGCCCCAGTAGCACCCAGAGCAAGTGGTGTCTCAGAGAATCACTGATTTAGAGCATGTGTGTTCCAGAGCAGACCCTGACACAGCAAGGTGACTGCAACAAACCTGGAAGGCACAGGCATGCCCAAAGCCATGTGTTCATTCCTCCAGGTGTTTGCTCAGAGGCTGCTACCTTGGACTTTAGCTTTCTCTGCTACAACTCTGGGGCAGAGCATTAGCTACCATGTGGCCATAGACTGGTACTGAGCTTGTGCTTCTGCTTGCTAAGGCACAGCAGTGCCATGTCTCATCACCAACATGAGTGGGGATGCAAGGGCAGCCCCTGCACTTATGCTGCAGCAAATTCCCATAGGTACCCATAGGCCTCTGAAAAGGCAGATGAACTCTCACCTCGAGGGCAGCACGGGGCTCTTCTGCCCTGCTCAACAGGCTGCTCATCCCCAGTGAGGGGCTGAGAGCATGGCTGCTACACCCAGGACTGCTGTTGGGCCAGTGCTGCCCAGAGGACACTCAGCAGGATGCTCCACTGTCCTCCACAGCATCCCACCTCTAGGGAAGTGTCCCCTCAACTCCAGTTTTGGTGATGCACTTCAGCACACAGCCAGGCCAGCACTGTCTGCTGCTGTTGCTTAGGCTCTGTGCAGGAACCTGCCTGAAGCCTGTACTGAGAAAGTGCCAGGATGCACATTTTTTATGCTGACATGGGAAACCAACACACCTCATTCCATTTCAGTCAATAATATGAGCAACATTCTTCTTGCTAGTAAAAAGATCTCATCAGCCCAAAGAGATTCCTCCTTCCCCCTAATAAGGATCTTGATTTACAGTCACCAGCAGAAGGCCAGCCCTGTGACCAGCAGTGGTAGCTGGGGTTAGCTGCAAAACAGAGTTGTGGCAAAGCGTCCTGGGAAGGTCTGTGCAACCCCAGCTGGCTGCCTTGTGCTTTCCCCAGCCAGAAGATGTTCAGATGATGCCAAGTGTGTGGCATGCAACTGTCCTGTTGCTGGCAGCACAGCCAGGTGAACAATGGGCTGTCCTTTTCCCACCCTCTGATGCCCTCAGTTGCTCTCCCAGGACACGATGCAGACTGACCTTTGACCAGTGGAGCCCCATAGTGTGGACACTTGTGTCCCACGGCGTGGAACTCGCCACTGTCCTTGATGAGCAGAGCCTTTCCACAGCCGAGGTCCACTTCCCGCATCCTGGAGAGGAGGAGTATGGAAACGGATGGCAGAACATCCACCTTGCAGCAGATGCCAGCCCCGCACCCTACAAACTCAGCCCTGGTCCTGCCAGGCCCCCTGCCTCCTTCAACTTGCTCACCACTGGCTCCATGTGACTACAGATGTGGGCAATTCCTTGTCACCAAGGCAGTTTTGGAGGTGGTTCTGTTGTCCCCATCCTGGGGCATACCTAAGCTGAGCCACTGAGTGGCAGCATCTTCATCCATCACTCTGTCAAGAAGGGGCCCAAAGCACCTCTCCAGCTGCTGAGGAAGCTGGTAGTGGCAGCAAGAACCCAAACTGGTTTTACTGTGACATCCCCTCCCCTCCTGGCCCCAGTGGCAGAGCAGGTTTGTGTTCAGTTTTTCAAAGCAAACACATGCCTCAGAGCTGAAGACCAGGAGATGCGACTCTGACCCTTGAGGTCTGCCTCCCACACCTAAGGGGTCTGTACTCTGGTCCTGGCCATGACCCAGCATCAACAACATGGGTCACCTTTGTCCTGATAAATCCCTTAGGACAGCAGACACCTGCATGTGACCTCTTTGATGTTCCCCTCAGCTGCTTTTGCAGAGTGAAGCTCACACAGCGACCTCCCACTGGCACCAGGCTACTGGCCCCATCTGTGTGTCACCATGGGGCTTCACTTCCTCAGTGCTGCTGGGTTCAGCCCTGCTGTGCACAGGAGCCAACAAACCTCAAGCCATTCCCATGGAGAGGTTCAGGTCCTCTTTGAAAACTCTCGGTTGCTGGTAGAACAAGAGGAAGTGGTCTTAAACTAAAGGAGGATTGGTTTAGGTTACATGTAAGGAAGTTTTTACAATGAGTGGTGAGGCACAGGCACAGGTTTCCCAGAGTAGTGGTGGATGCCCCATCCCTGGAAACACTGAAGGCCACACTGGACATCGGTTTTAGGTTGAACCTTGGACCTTCATTTGGTTTGTTCAGCCTGGAGAAGAGGAGACTGAGAGGGGATTTGTCACAGTCTGCAATCTGAAGCTTCTTCATGGGGAGCGGCAGAAGGGCAGCATCAACATCGGCTCTCTGTGATCAGTGACAGGTCCTCAGAGAATGGCTAGAGCTGTGACAGGGGAGGATTAGGTTGGATATCAGGAAAAGGTTCTTTCCCCAAAGGGTTGTCGGATACTGAACAGTCTCCCCAGGTTAGTGGTCCTGACTCTAAGGCTGCCAGAGCTCAAGAATCATTTGGACAACACTCTCAGGGAGAGGGTGGGAATGCTGAGAATGATCCTGTGCAGGGCCAGGAGGTGGACTTGATGATCCTTGTGGGTCCCTTCCAACTCAGGATATTGTATGATTCTATGGAGAGGGCTCTGAGCAACCTGGTCTAGGAGAGACAGCCCTTGTTTTGCATGGAGCTGGATACAGACCACAGAGCTGTTGCTCTCTGGGAACTTCCTGTCTTCCAGCAGAAAGCCTATCCCTATGAAGTTTGATGTTTATCTGGAAATCCTGGTTGCTCTTGTTGCATGGAGGGGACAACCTCATCTACAGCTAGCCCTGAGGTTGCCTGTGGGGTACCAAACACAGCACCATGCCCACAGCAAACCCCACCTGCTCAAGGTGTCTGCTAGCCATGCATGATCCTGGAATCCTGTTCATGCACGATCCTGGAATCCTGTTCATGCACACCGAGTTCCAAGGTCTTGGAAGAATGAGACTGACTTTCTTCTTCAGGTAACTTCCCAACTCTATCCCATCACTTGCACCCAGGCGACAGACACACCTGTCCCAGTCCGTTTCACACCCACGGAGATGAGAATGGGGCTCGCCCACCAGCACTCCTGTCACATCTTCAAGCCCACCTTGGACAAGACTTTGGGGAGGTGCCTGCTCCACTTACATCAACTATCTAATGACAAATGCTCTATTTCCCAATTTTCTTGCCTGTTTTTTGATTTCCTTGACATCTTGGGTGAAAAACAGCAGAGTTCAGCACACCTGCCCTCGGGAGCTGTTTTGTCTCAGTAACTTGGCTGCCTTGTTCCCTAGTGATGCAGCTCTGCTTCCCCTCCATGCAGGACACTTGGCACTTGGAGCTCTTTCCTCAGCACAAGGGGAATGGAGCAGTACGAGTCCTGCTGCATTCCTCAGCTGATAAAACCTGTCCAATGGCAACCATAAATCCCTAGGAAGATAAGATAAGAGAAAGAGTTTACAGCTTACCCAAGGAACTATATGAGCTGAGAGAGTCCACACCAAAACCTGGTGTCTTCAAGGCCGCACACAGCCACCTGCAAGGCTCCAGCCCAGTGATCCTGCACTCACTCCAGAGCAATCCAGAGAATTATTTCCACTGCACTGCACCCTGCTAAGCTGTTTACTCAGTTGGGAATTTGTCCTGTTGACCCACTCCACTCCCCACTTGTGAAGCACCAGCTAAAACTCAGCTCTGGCCAGAAAAGGACCTTTGTTCAAGGGCTGTGGGAGCACGAGGAGCTGTTTTCTGTTCCTCCAGTTAGCCTGCTGGGAGGCTGGCTGGGTACGGTAGCACTGGTTTATCATCTAGTGTCTTTTACTGGTTCTGCTGAGGTCATGCTGGAACCAGAAAGACAGAAATGGTGGGCAGAAATCATACCCTGTGCTTGCAGACTCCACTAACATAATACAGTGGTGCCCCAACCCTCATGCCAGTGCCCTGCACTGCTGCCATGCCCATACACACCCCTGCCCAGCACACTCCTTGGGAGAAGCATCCTGGAAAATCACTCTGGGTATCAAAGCAAGGGGACTCCTCTGACCTGGCCACATGAGCTGTGGGACTGTCTCACAGTACCTCTTTCTTAACATGGACTCAGCCTGCTAGAAAACAGCTATTCTCAGCCTCAAATGCCTAATGGTGGCACATCTGCTGCCACACTCACTGCATGTTTCAGCAGCTGATGCACACGGGACTGAAGTGTGGGCCCAGTTTCCAAGCCAATGCCAGTTCCCAGCCCTGGTTTTGGCTGAGGAGCTCTCTGCTATGGTCACCTGCAGCCATGTATGGTCTCATGGGCTGCAGCCAGCTTCTCCTCACTTTCTCCACAGCCAGCAGAGCTCTCCACGTCTTTTCACCTACCACACTGCCTGTTTCCCAGTCCATCTATCTACTCATAGAATCTCAGAATGGTTTGGGTTGGAAGGGACAGTAAAGCCCATCTTATGCCAACCCCTGCCATGGGCAGGGACACCTTCCACTAGCCCAGGTTGCTCCAAGCCCCGTCCAACCTGGCACTGAACACTTCCAGAGATGGGGCAGCCACAGCTTCTCTGGGCACCCTGTGCCAGGGCCTGCCCACCCTCACAGGGAACTCTCTGGCAGTGGGAAGCCATTCCATCTTATTCTTTCACTCCAGGTTTTTGTCCCAAGTCCCCCTCCAGCTCTCTTGGAGTCCTTTTAGGCTCTGAAAGGGGCTCTCAGGTCTTCTTGGAGCCTTCTCCTCTCCAGGTGAACACCCCCAGCTCTCCCAGCCTGTTTTCAGAGCAGAGGAGCTCCAGCCCTGGAGCTTCTCTTAGGCCTCCTCTGAACTTGCTCCAGCAGCATCACGTCCTTCTTGTGCTGAGGACCCCAGAGCTGGAGGCAGCATTGCAGGTGGGGTCTCACAAGGGCAGACCAGCCTAATTTTCCTATATCCTTCTTGCCCTGGGGCACTAAAGCAAAACACACTCTTCTAGTATCACCCCAACACGAAGTCAGCAGACACGGAAGCCCCCAGGACACTTGGTGTTCAGGCATTAGGCTACATCTTGACTCTGGAACACGATCCTCTCTGTGCAACCAGTATTTCCTAGGACAGAGTGGCGGTGTGACTTTGGGCCTTCCTGGGAGACAGATCCCATGGTTTGCTGTATCCAAGTGAGGTATCCCATCCTATTTCACGTCAGCTCAGATATAAGAAGGGATAGACGGAAGTTTTGGGTCAGTCCTTTTATGGTGGTGAAGGGCACTGGTCATGAACCTGCTATCTCATCAGGGAGAGCTGTGTGTCTCTTTCTGCCTTGTTTATTTGTTCTTTATTGTGTGTGTGTGCATATAGTCATATTAAGTTTCCTTTTCTTCTCTGTATAGATATATTTGTATATAAATTCATACTACTTAAGTAGCGTTAGAACTCACTTTTCATCTGCCATGTTTCCCCCTGGGCCTCTTTTCTCCCTGCAGATGGGAGAGAGGGGAAGCTTTTGTTTTGGGGCCTCTGGATATTTGCCTTCAGCCAGGGTAAATGGTCACAGATAGCCAATTCCTTTTGCTTCACTCCGCCTTCAAGGCAATCCCAGTTGCTGCCTGTGCTCTGCCCTGGATCCTCTCCAGCCTTTCTGTCACTGCTTACCCACACAGCAGGCAGCAGGTCACCCATCATCTCCCAGGAGCAACTATCCAACCACTCTGCTTGGTCTCTATTCCAGAGTATCTCCACTGACTCCTTGCCTCTACCTCTCACTGGAGAAGGACATTTGCCTCCAGGTCTTGATGCACTCCAGCACTTCCCTGAGATCAGCAAAGCTTGAAGAGTCATAGAACCCTAAGTTGGAAGGGACCTACAAAGCACCGAGTCCAACTCCAGACCCTGCAAAAGGACAATCTAACAATCCCATCATGTGCTTGACAGCATTGTTCAAACACTTCTTGAACTCCATCAACCTTGAGGCTGTGATTCCTACCCTGGAGAGCCTGTGCAGTGCCTGACCACTTTCTGGGGTAAGAACCTTTCCCTAATTTCCAGCCTGATCCTCTCCCGACACAGCTCCAGCCCTTCCTTCTCTGATCACAGAGAGAAGAAGTTGGTGCTGCCCCTCCACTGTCCCTTGTGAGGAAGCTGCTGACCATGAATGAATATCCCCTCAGTCTCCTCTTCTCCAGGCTGAAAAAGTTGTTGTGGTTTAGGAATGGAATTCCCTAATTTAGTGCTCCCTCTAAAACTACACGGTCACTTGCTGCCCCCTCTCTGTCCCCTCTCCCTCCTGCAGCTGGCTGTAGAGAAGAACTGGAGGCACAAAAGTAGAAGATCATGAGTTAAGACCAATCTACTGGAATACAGCAATGAGATCAGAAAACCAAGAGTAACAGCAACAATCATAATAACAAATGTGTACAAAAGAGAGACTGATTTACATGCAAAAGTGCTCACCATGGAGTTGGACCTGACCTTAGCCTACAGCTCCTCCCAGATCAGGACTAGCATTACCCAAACCATTCCTTCCAATTCCCAGCATTATCACCATGCTTGCTCAACTGGAAGGAACCCCTTCTCCTTTCAAGAGACTCCCTTCTCCTGTCCCCAGCAATGATATGAGGTAGTACAGAATAACCTCTGAGTCCTGCTCATGGTCCCTCCTGGCTACTGAAAAAATTAATCCTGACCCTGTCCTGGTGGGAACTAGGTCACAATTCAAGTGACCTCCTCATCATGTGAAGATTTAATCCAACAGAGTCCAGTGCCTCCCTTTGTAAAATGGTCTAATACGTAAATTCCCATTGCAATTAAAAAACCCAATTCATTCCTGGATGAACTTCCCTAATAAGACTAATTTACGGCCCTTGAAGCCCCTAAAGTTAAGCACAAAGTACTCAGTAGCACATGGATTCTTCCAGGATATTATCACAATCAATATTTCAAATAAAAGCAAACAGCTGCCAGACTCCTGGTGGGACCCACACACCTGACATTGCTCCCTCACTGGCACAAAAGCTATTCCAAACTATTGTCTTCCGTACACAGAGTCTGCTGAGATATCCCCCATCAGCCTGTTGGAACCTGTACTTCTATCCCAGAAAAGAGGCACCAGCCTGTAAAGCACAGTGGCTGGGACAGACAATTTTCAGACCTCACAAAACGCTTCAATCAGGACACTGAATGTGCCCAGCAGAAATATGTTCTCATTTGCAAAAGATCTGAAAAACTGCATCCTTAATGAAAGAGCAAATTGATGAGCTCAGCTGGAAGAGCCAGGCACTGCAGCCAGAATGGAACACAATGGCCAGCCCCATCAGCTCTCCCCGTGCACTTGTACTACTTTGTAAAATCACTAACCCTATAAATTTATAAAAAATTGTCTGGGTTGGCTATCACAACCTGAGCAGAGCCTCCTGAGAAATTCTGCTACAGAACATCCTCTTTCTGAGACACGTCCAAGCACAGACCACGCAGGGAACAGACCTTCTGGTAAAAAACAGTTGTCACTTGTCTGTAATGTCATTTTTTTAATATTTAAAAAAAAGTTTATTTTACTGAGTTAAATTATCATCTCCAGACAGGGTGTTCAGATTGGCTTACGAGGTGTCTCAAGTTTTAAATACAAAAAGTTTAGGCACTTACTGTCCATTCTCCAGGTCCTTTATGTGACACACAGATGCTTCCACCATGTCCTTTGGGTTGTGGTAATGATTGCTGGCAATCGGGTGCTCCTCAAGGTGGTAGTGCCGGGCAGTTCCATTGACTTTGTAGATCATAGGGCTGGCTTTCCCATTGGGTGACATCTCCTCCTTGCTTCTCTCCTTCTCAGGTATCACAACTTCAATTTTCACTTCAACTGCAAGAACAACAGAAATCTTTATTAAAATGAAGCCAGAAGTTTAGCTGCCATTCTGAGTCCTGAACTTGGCAAGGACCTGATGGACATCAGAACAGACATTTTTTGTTGGCTGGCCTGGGAAGGTACAACATTTAACATCAAACTTGGTTTGATTACGTGAGCCCACTATTCCCCTGTTTTTTCTGCATCAGGCCCTTTGCATTCATAAAGTATGCATTTTTGTAAGCAGTTATGAGTCACTGGTGCAAAACAACCCCTCAGCCACAGTTCTTGTTCTGTTTAATGGGAAACAGCTTCAAGGCAGCTCCATGTGAGGCATGTCAAGGCCTCTGGGGCTCAGGCAAGACTTCAAACAACCCTTTAACTGTTTGTAGGTGATGTTAAGCAAAACAGAAAACCAACACTTCATGGTGCATGAAGCTGCTTCATTAGATGGAGACCAATTAACAAAGAACTAGAAATATGAAAATTATTTCCACATGAGGTTTTGAGTGTGGAGTGACTCTTCAGCATCAGATAAGAGAAGCAAGGATGGTCCGTTTTTCTCATGTGCACACCACTGAACAGGTCCAACAATAAACCACCCCTGTCCTGGGGACCAGGGTACCCAAGGACACATGGGAGCAGGGACAGTGGGGAGCAGAGAGGCTCTCCTCAGCCACCCAGGTGAGGACATGCAGAAGTTGCTGTGAGGGTGGGCAGGCACTGGCACAGATTGCCCAGAAAAGCTGTGGCTGCCCCATCTCTGGAAGTGTTCAATGCCAGGTTGGACGGGGTTTGGAGCAACCTGGGCTAGTGGAAGGTGTCCCTGCCCATGGCAGGGGCTGGAATGAGATGGTTTTTAAAGCCCCTTCTAGCCCAAACCATTCTGTCATTCTATGCTCATCCAAGCTCCCTGAAGGGCAACACTCACCCATCCTTGCTGTTCACTCACCCAGCTGCACCCTGACCCGATGACCACGGTGGGCAGGCTGGACACAGAAGCATCAGAGGAAGCCACTGATGAGCTCTCACATCACAAAGTGGAAAATATCACTTTATCTCATGGGGACTTCATAAAGCTGAAGCCATTAATATTAATAATAACGCCTGGTGAGTTCTATAGCAAGTGAGAGGGAAGTGTCGGAGACTGGTGATGTGTCTCAAGTACATGGGAGATCATAGAGCTTTCCCCATCTCATAAATGTCATGAACAGGAAAAGCTGTGCAGAAGAGAAACATTAAAACTCACAAGCAGAAGACAAAAATTAGAAACTAAACAGGTTAAGGAAAGGCAATAAAAGGGTAGAAACAAATCTTGCAGCAAGAGAAGGGCACTAGGTCTTTACAGCTTCATCTGCTCTCTGAAAACTTTTATTGCAAGAACATTGAGATGACAACAGAAGCACAAGTCAGGAGGAAGGTGGAGAAAAGCAAGTGGCCATGGCCACCCAGGCACTGAAGGCAGGCAGCTGTCTCAGGAGTCCTGAAAGTTTCTGCTGCTTGTGCCAGCTGAGCAGGGCAAGGGATGGTGTAGCTTTCTGCCAAAGTGCCAAATCTCTGCACTCACCAGGGCAGGATTCACTGGGGATACTGATCCAGGAAGGTGATTTTCTGTGTATGAACTAACAGAAAATGTCAACTTTCATTGCGCTGCTTCAGCTGCAGATGTTAATGCAAACAGGGCCAGCACCATGTATAAAAAAATTGCTATGAGCAAATCTATTCCTGGAGCTCTAGCAAAGCATCCCAACTGCTGCTGGTACCCAGTGGAGAGGGTGGTCTCCATAAGAACTGCTTTCCTAGGGCACTAGGAGAAGCGCACATGCATTTCCCAAGACAGAGTTAGGAAATATAACAAATGCCCATTTATGCCAGTCCGAATAAATACTTTTGACCAAAAAAACAGAGGATTATGTTGTATGATTTCATAGTCAATCAGACATTTATCTGCAGCCAGACAGCAGATCCGGACCATGTTGCAGGATGAGACTGTGAGAAATGGGTGTAGGGGGTTCGTTGTGACAGGTTATTAAAGTTAAAGTTAATGATGAAGTTATGTATTAATTGTTAAGGGGGTTTTGTGTTAATGGTTTAATTTTCTGGAAGGGTTTTTCCTCACAGGGATAGGCCAGGTGGAATGGACGGGAAGACTGTAAGACAACAGCCTCAGCAGGGGGGGCTGTTGCCAGGGTTTGCGGCCGGGGACAGGGACCCATAAGGATGACCGGCTGCACCAGTCAGCAAGAAACTGCCCGAGGGAAGAAGATACAGCAACATCCAACCAGCTGTGGAGAACATCAAGATGGACAGAGGAGGGGGCTGAGCCCCCGGGGAGAGGGAGGGGAGTCATGGCGCCAAGGGTATAAATGGAACAACCCCTCCCCTGCTCGTGGCGTCCTTCCCAGTGGTTGCACTGCGGTGTAGGTGCCCTGCATGCATGCAGTTTGGCCATTAAACCTTTTGCTTTGCTGATTTAACATCCGTGCTCTAAAAAGTCTTAAAACTGAGATTTTTTTTCTCACAAGACCAGGCTGGACCAGCAAAGCTGGCAACTCTGAGCCCCAACAACGACGTTGATATCAGTGAATTCACCCTGCAAGAAACAACCTCTATTTCTCACTTGGCTAATGCCCCAGGGCTTTCTTTTCCAGAGCACATTTGGGTCAGGTGAGCACCTGAAGTGCTCACTGATTCATAGGCATATGAATCTGCAGGGATGAAGATAGAAATGTAGCTCTGCTCTCTTCACTTCTTTCTCAGTCAGAAAAACATATGCAGGAAGCAGCAGGTCTCTGGCACCAGTATGCGACTTGGCACTCACAGACACTGCTGGACAAATGTCCAGAGGAAAAGCAAAAGAGGTATAAAGTCTTCCCCCCTCCTATTTCGGGCCCCACACTTGCCTTTCAACAACACTTTATCCCCTCATCTCCTGATTCTCAGCCCTCTCGGCTTCTGCATGAGTTGTCCCTCTGGCCTGAAATCTTTCATCATTCCTGAGGCATGATCCCTCCAAGAATCCAGGGCTCAGCAGCACCTGAGCTGATCCAGCAAACTGCTTCAGTTGCCATCAGGTAAAATGACATTTAAATGAAATAATTATAAACCCAAGTTTAATTCTGAAATACGATTGGTACAATGGGGTCGGGGCCATTGTGCTCCAGCCCTTTGGCAGTCACATCCTATAACTTCTAGAAAAGAACCTGGACCTTAAAGCAAACTGTTTGGAAAGTTTTAGGATTGTGATTACAAATCTGGACAGTGGTCAACTCCTCAGGGATATAGAGATCTGGATACAGATATAGATTTGGGTATGGATATAGATATAAATATGAGCATAGAAACATAAGTATGGGTATAGATAAAGGTATAGTTATAGATGATACAGATAAAATATAAATATATAGAGAGAGGTATATATAGATACAGATGATATAGCTATAGATATAGATATATAGATAGATACAGATAGATGAGAGATGTCTGCTTGCCCTTTGCCACCAGCATCAATTCTATACATAAGTGTATGTGTCCATGTACATTTTTAATATATATCTATACATACAACACACATCATATATACAAACATATATAAATATTTATATTTAAAAGATATTTTTTAATATTACAAAAATATTTTATAAGAACATCGAAAAAAGTAACAGGAACCAGATGAGCAGGTTCTCATACTACACATTCACATACACCTCAGCACTGTCAGCTTTCATGGTCCAAAATCCTGAGTCGGATCCCCAAAGTCACAGAATTGTTTACAATACAGCAATACAGACTCTTGACGAGACTATAAATTTTAACTTTTTTTTTTTTCCTCCCAGGTTTTCAGCCTTTAGGTCAAGCACTGCTGGGCCACTCCACATATACTCAGGATAGGGCAAACTCTATTTGTCAGGGTTGGCTCAGCTGTTCTTCTCACAGTGTGGCCACAATGCTCTTTTGCTTTGCCTCATGTTATTCACACAAGCTTATTTACATCTCCTGTAAATTTATTCCTTCTCCATCACTAATCACAGCTTTGTGAGACAAGTCAAAGCCTCTGTCTGCTTTTGAGCTGGTACCTGAGATGTGAGGCTAGAACTGTGGGCATGGACCCAAGGTCAGGGCGCTGGCAGGTGTCTGGGCAGCAGTGCAGGGCCACAGGAATTATTTTTAAAAATTAGGAAAATTAAGTACCCCAAGACTGCTTTAGCACAAGACTGGGTTTGTAGCCCTTCTAGAGGCTACATTTAAATTATAGGTATCAGGCCATTGAAAGTGTCATACTTACAATGACAGAAACCAGGAAAATACTGAGTTTATATGGGAAGAGAGAATTGCCACTAGCCAAGAGTTAACTTGAATTTGGGAGAGTCTGGGTGAGATGAAGATACCTAGCCATAGGGGATGGAGAAGCTGAGTTAATGAGAAGAGAGCAGTGTGTCTGACTTCCCCAACCCCAAAAACCCTGAAATGCCTGAGTGTGCTGCTTTGGGGCTGGAGGCACAAGGCAGAGGAACACTGAGAGCAAGGAACAGCTGTATGGTGCCAACAGCTCCAGGAGCAGTGGAAGCCAAAAAAGCATCAAGGGATGATGCTGGAGGGACCACCAGGGTACAGCCAGAAATCTCAGTTAACCCCATCAGGATTTATTTTCCCAAAGACAGCACAGAGTAAACCCATCACCATGGGATGTGTCTGGGGGCTCACTGTGCCCGGTGCCTTCCAGGCATCCCCCAAGTTTGCCGACACTGCCTCAACTGCAAACCCCAAGGAGATTGACTTCAGGTGGTCTCAAAGAGACTTCATTTCTATTGACCATTTCTCCCCTCCTTCCAAGGCCAGGTTGGATGAGGCTTGGAGCAACCTGATCTAGTACCAGGTGTCCCTGCCCATGGTAGAGTGTTGGAACTAGCTGGGCTTTACAGCCCAAACCATTTCATGATTCTTTCGTTCTATTAAAAATGACAGAGTGCATGACAAAATCATCATGTCAATCATGTCTAGCCCTGCTCTCCCTCTCCAGATAATGTGTCAGCAAATGCCACACTCATAAAAACCAGAAGGTAGGACCTGCCAGCAAAGCCTGGGGGTGCTCTCAAAACCAAGGTCAGGTCACACAATCTGCAGTACCCTCTCCAGCAGTGTGCAGCATACCTGGAAGGGAGCACATTCCCTGCAAAACTCATCTTCTGTGCAAGGGCAAAGCCCACTCCATGTCTGCATTCCATGCACAGTAGAGTGGCTGCTTTGCCCCACCACGAACCACTGAGCCCAGCAGAAGAAGAATAATCACAATTTATAGGTTTTGAAGCCACTCTTCCACACCTGGTGCAGAGATGGTGCTGCCACAGCTCACTCAGAGCTGTCACTGGCACACAATGGTTCCCATCACCCATCATCCTGCCCTGGCTGTGCTGCAGGAGTGGGTGCTGGGATCCCACATAGGCTGCCAGCTGGCAGCTCATCCTTTATGCATCACACACTCGAGACAAACCCAAGGAAAAAATTATGCAGAGATTGAGAATGGAGCCTTCAGAAGAGTATCTGGCATCATGGGACTGCAGCACTGGAGATAACAGCAGATTACTTCACTGCTTGAACATAAACTCTTAATTAAACACTTGAAATATCAGGACAGGGATAAGTACTGCAGCAGCAGCCATATCCTGGGCCTGGTCAGTGGTACAATGAGCACAGCTATTTAGGGAATCAGGACTCCACTCCCCAGAGCTCTTACACTACTCATCTGCTCATCAAAAAATTACATGCATGCAATGCCAAGGTTCTCTTGAGGGTCCTCAGGGGACTAAGGGTCTCTCTTGGATGTAAGGAGACAGAGTAGATAAGGATCCTGTGTACATCTTAAAAAGGTGTCTGAATCAATTCTGTTGACTTCAAGCTGCATCTGAAATACTCCCTTCATGTGGAAACAGCATTGACAGAGCAAACAGCTTTATTTGTCTCCCTGCTTTTCACTTGGACACAGAATAGGTGGATTCTTAGAAATAGCAAAGCCCAGTACTCAGCTCTGATGGTGTACAATTCCCATACAAACCAGCTGTAAAACCCCGTTGCTAGAACAATCACTATTCTCAAATGCCTCTGTTTACCTGCCTGCATTTGCAGGTTTTATAACTCCAAGATGAAGGCCTACAGTCAGTGCTGAGCCAGCCAGGAGCTGTGGAAGGCTTGTCCAAAGCCTTTTCAAAGATGGCTAATCCAAATGAGAGATGAGGGACAGAAGTGTATTGCAGGGTGGCTTTTTCAATCATTTGGCCCCACTACACAAATAAAAAATGAAAATCTGCTGCTCAGGAAGGACACCCACAGAGTGTTGGTGTTCCAACATCAGTCCAAGATTACACACAGTTTTGCTCATGGGATACAAAATAAAGTGGAGCTGCCAGCAGAGCTGTCACAAGTTTAGACAACAAAGGCATTTATTGCTGGATGTGTTTTCACTCCTCAAACACTTCAAGAAAGGATATAAACAGGATTTTCATGAGGAAAACTTACAGGTCACAGTGTCCAATGCCATATTACCTTGGCGATGACTCATAACGTAATCACAGTACAGGTCAAGGGCAGAAAATCACCCTTATTTTCTCCTTGTGCCTTGTATAATGACAGGAACCTCACTCCATGGATGCTCAGTGGGTCACAACTTCTATTGCCCTTCTGACCTTTTCAGTCCTTTAACCTGAAACCCTCCCTGCCTGAGGCAGTGAAGACAAAGGTCCCCAAAAGGCATTCGTCCACCCACAAAGCCTACTCCTGGATGCTGACTGATCTGATAGTGCCACTATCTGATTCCCCTTGCCCTGGGATACAAGCAGATTAACAAGAACAAGGTCACTCTTCCTCTCACTCCTGAGTGGCCAAAATAAACTGCAGGATGGGAGAGCTGGGAGCTCTCCTCCATGGCAGCTTTGGCAACGAGACTAGCCCAGCCCCTTGTGCAGCAGCGCTGCTCCCTGGGGTCCTGCGCTGGGCTATGTGGGCGTTGCCGGGTATGAAGAGTTCAGCAGAGCCTGCGGTGCCTGCTTATGCCCAGCCTGCTCAGGACAAGACTGAACATGGACACTTCCACACCGCTCCTCAATCAGCCAGTTTGCCTGGGCAGGCAACACCACAGCCCCTGCCCCTCCCACACACACCACCTTCCCCCGAAATGCACAGAGCAGATTGTGCACCCAGTCCAGTCGTGGTGGGACTGTGCGGGGCAAGGGGAGCATCCTTGATGTCCAGGTGCCTACAGCAGCTTTTCCCACTGGAAGTAGCACACATGCACAAGTTCTGCCACTATAATAAAATTCCAAAAGCAGAGCAGGACCTGGTCTGCTCCTTCCCAGGGCATTCTCTTCTAACAGGGAAAACAATTATGGCTGGCCAGTGAGTGACAAAGCTGCAGCAGAAGACAGGTGTTGGAGCAGTGTTGGAGCACCACCCGTGCATGTGAGGATAGCTGTCACACAAACCTACCCTGGGGCATGAGGAGGGCAGTTCTGTCTCAGGGACAGTAGAAATGCAGAAGCAGAAGGGTGGTGAGGTACAAGGAGATGGGATGAGGCAGAGCTGCCCTTCTAGTGCTACAGGGTGAGCTTCCCTCCCACCTGCCCACCATCCCCCTGGCACCACTGCAGTCCTCCACAGCTCCCCGCCTGGGAGTGAGAGAGTCGAGGAATTTGGGAGGGATTAAGAGGCCAGTAATCCTCCCTGCAGGAGCCGAGCATTAACATTCCCCCGGCCAGCGAACACTGCTGACCTACTTCTCCCATGGGGACGGCGGGATGGGGGTTCGGCCGTGGAGGGCAGTCACCTGGTTTGGGCTTGGAGAAGCATCCTCCCATGGCGCCGTGCGGAACAGGCAGCGGGCACGGGGCTGGCAGGTCAGCGGGAGCGCAGGCACATCCTCGCACGGTGCTCGCGAGTCTCGGCTCCGGCGCTGGTCCCACCTGCGCTGGGTAGAAAAGTGCCGTGAGAGTCGGTCCAGAAGGGAGGGCGGGCGCTGCAGGGAGGGGAAGGCGAACCCGTGACAGCGCTCCCGCAGCGCCGGGACAGCGGGCACACGGCGCGGGGCACCGAGCCCCGCTGACCCGAGCGACACGGGCACAGCGCGCTGCTGGGTGCACCGCGATGGCAAATTCAGCTATGAAGTTTATAAATTCAATCATCAAAATTAATTACAAAACCCCTCATAACATTTAATAACTTTTCAAAGCCCTGCCTTTGGGAATTAAAACTCTAAGCACACAGGTCACAGCCTAAATACAATGATTAAACCATAAATACTTTTTAGTCATTTCTTTCCCTGTTACTATTAGGTGATGGAAAAAAAGAAGTCTGCTTTATTGCCCAGTCCTGTAAGTTCCCCTATCCCAGTTATGTTCATTCCTGCAGAAATGCCATTGGCATTGGAACAATTAATTATTTAAAGAAAAGGTTTTCAACATTAGACCATTTTGCATTAACTCCCTTTTTTATACTACTAAGACCAATTTTTGTAATGTTTGAGGTCAAGTTTTGTTTCTCTTATTGGCTTTGACTTGGAGTGCTCTCAGATTTGGTACCGACTAAAAATTCAGATAAACTTTCTCAGTTATATTCCATGACTGAAAACAGCAAAGATTCATCCAGCACACTGGTAATAAAATAGTATATTTAATTAATTTTGTCCATTCCTACCTGAAATGAACTGATTTACTATGAGTTTGCCATATATTGTTCAAAACCCCCTGGCTAGGCAGGAAATTAAAAACCATGTCCAAACGATATTTTAAGATAAGCAAACCAGGCTTTTCTGTAGCTTAGAAAGTGCCTCAAGAGCTTTACAATGAGAAGACATTTTGCACTTTCTTTCCTTTTCTTAAACACCAACTCAAAATACCAGAACATATCCTTCTGTTTTCAGCTATATCCCTCCAAAACATGCGTTCAAACTCATGCATGGCATCACCAAGTGCCAGCTGTGTTGCAGAAGTACCTTCAGAGTCTGGAGGATGTTGGATAAGCAATCCAAGCTATAGAAGAACAAGAGCCTGGTGCCTTGCTCATGGTGCAAAGCAAACACATGTTATTTGATACTGAGCACTGAGGTTACCAGTTTGGAGCAGACTATTAACACAGCAAAACCAATCCAAGACAGCCCACAAGGAGTGATCAGATGTGTACGGATATGTGCAAAGAGGGATCATCAAATGCAGAGGGGAAGAGCCAAGAGCTCTTCTCCAAGAGCATCTCAGGAAAATATCATGACGCTGTTTATGCAAGAGCAAATGCCAAAAAAATTCCATGTAAGAAGATGCATAAATGCAGAGGAAGACTGTGGAGCAGTGGGGGAAAACCAGTGGAGACATTACATGCAGTAGCTGCTCTACAGCCCTTTGCCAGAATCATCAGGGAGAAATGGAAAATAGCTTTGTATGAGGCAAACTGAGTCATGAGCCTCTGATGTATCAGTGATACAGAACAACAATTCACTGTAAAACGCATAATGAAATATTGCCACAGCTGTCTCAGGAGCGAGCAAAGTCCCCCTCATAACCCAGAGAGGCAATTTTGCAGTGGGTTTCCTGCAGAAGTAGATGCTGTGGTATCAAGATGGTGTCACGCTCCAGGCAGGCAAGTGCCCTGGCAGCATCGCAGCATTCCCTTGGGATGCTGTGTATGAGGGTGAGCACAGCAAGGACCTCCAGCCACTGGGCAGGCGGTGGAATGTATGGCAGAGGGTGGATCCCGAGTGTGCCTCACCAGAGAATCATTTCAACTGCTTCAGCCACTCCAGAGATGCTGATGCAGGACTGGTTTCCAGATGGTCTGGCTGGTTTTAACAGGAAACTGGGGGCATGTCAGAGTTCCTGAATGTCAGCCATTCATGTGAGATGCCTTTACTTTGAACTTTAAAGATGGCAATCAGCAGCCATCCCCTCAGGCCCACTTCACATGTCCTAATATTCCCACTGATGGTCCCCCTGGCACTCTTCAGAGGCACTGAGGCACCCCGCACGTCTCAGAGCAGGTTAGAGGGAAGTGTTTGCTACCAGAGGTGTCCCTTCTTCACTCCTGGAGTTCACGGGGCAAAACCAAAATGGTTCTTCACAGGATTTCAGCTGATGCCACCGGATGATGCACCTGGATGCAACTTCAGTCCCATCAAGGCCATAGAGATGCTTCACAGTCAATTGAGACCCAGCTGGTTGTAGAAAGGCACCAGCCTGCCCTACCAAACCGACAGTGACAGCATCATGTCACTGCTAGCAGTATCCAAAGGTAGTGATCTGGAGCTAGATCCTGCAGGAGTCATGGCCAAAATGTCCTGTCTATTAGAAGAAAAGAATAAGCTCATTTATGACACGATGTGGCTGAACCCAGGATCACCCATAAAACTTTGCTAGGTACTGAAGGGCAATGCCCTGACCTGCATATGGTATCCATGCCTCAGTAAAACAGGTCATCATCTGTGCCCTGAACACAATAACACTCTGTGCCACACAGCTGAACAAGAAAACCATCAGCATCTGCTCAAAGAGGGCAACAAGGAGTAGGTTACCAAAAATGAGGCCAACTGTCACGGCACTGAGGAACACACTGCCCCATTCCTAAAAACTCCAGAGTGAGTGAGGAACTGGCCCTGCACCAGGCTGTCCACAGAATTCCATCACTCACAGAGAGCAGGGCTCGAGCACACAATTAGGGACACCAGTCTACTCCAAAGAAGAGAAACAGGGAAAGTGATCCAACAGGAGAAACAATCCAGTGCTACTGACCCCGATCGCTTTCCCGCACAGCAGTAAAACATGTAAAATATGGCAACATCAAGTTTCAGTAGAGGTCAGGGATATCAGACCAGACAGTCCACATGGCTCAGCCCAGTGTCCACTGCCCTGAGATGGCCAACAGCACTCACATGCCACAAGCAGGCAGGGACAGGGCAGGGAGGTGGAGACTCCTGCCCACACTTCTCACCAGGCTCAGGCAGCCCGTGGTCAGAGCAGGATCCAGAGCCTGCACCACTTCTGAGCAGTGCAGTGCTGGCAGAGCTATTATTAGCACTGTGCTTCTGCTCGCTGCAGCGCCCCAGGCTTCTGTTTCAATCGAGTACTCTGCTGTGACTCTAAAATCTTTTCCAAGAGCTAATGTGGCAACCATATAACTGTATCAGTATATTAGTACACTACAGATATAAATAATGTTTTTCCCCTGAACAGCATTATGTATTTATTGCCACAGTATTACTTCCTCACCTGGCACTCAGGTCCTTCCCATCCAGCTGCAGCATCTGTTCTGCTGCTGGGAGTAATCCTGCATTGCCTGCCCAGAAATCTGGCACAGATCTGAGCACGAAGATGTGCCACGGTGACACGGGCATCTCCCAGAGACATCAGTCTGCAATCCAATCTAGCTCCAGCTGGAGACATCCGTGGAGCATTGAGCATGGACGCATTCATGAAACTGCTGATGGAGTCCCCTCAGCCATGATTCATCTGCTGTGGGAGGGGGCCTTGATGTATATGGACACTAGCTGCCCCTGTGGCCTCTCCAGGCTCCTCCAGACCCCTCACTGAGCTTCTGGCTGCACCCTCACCTTTTTGTGGACACCACTCTGACTCCCTGTCATCACCCCTTACCTGCTGGCCCTGGCCATGCCAGTCCTGGGTGCCACCAGAGAGAGAAGAGAGGAGGGGGTTGTTCCCTGTCCCCTTCCACTCACCCAGCACATGTTGACATGTCTGGTTCTCTGATCAGATAGAGCTGGGTCCTGCCACCTCCCAGGGTAGCTCCATCCCTGCTCCACCCTACTGAACCCTTCCTCTCAAGCCCTGGTCCCAAATCTCCTCTCCTCAGTGATGTAAGGGCTCCCAGTATCAGCAAGAAGATGGCTGATGAAATCTCCTGGCACCAGGGGGTGATGGATGTGATCTCAGAGAAAACAGGGGCTTGGTGCCAACCCAACACGTGATCCCAGAGAAGGGACCCTGCCTTGGGGCTGCAGGATGAAGGAGATAAGGATGCAGTAGCAGCTTCCAGCTGCAAAGGATCCTTGGCTGTGGCTACCACAATAAGAAACATCTCAGTCTCTGGGTCTTACAATCCCAGATCCTCTAGGCTTTGCACAGCCCTGGTCCTCCCACAGCTGCATCTCCTCCACTTCCCTATCCTTCTCTTGATCCAGAACCAAGCCAGCCATGCAGCTGCTGGGGATGCAGTTCAGGTTCCCAAGGCTTGGGAACATTATCAGAAGTCCAAGGAAACCACACAGTGATGGGTGCTCTCATCCTGCCACCACCAGCAATGGACATCCAGTCTCCCAGGGAGCTCAGGATCATATGCTCAGCCAGCCTTTCTCCTCTGTTGCTTTCCAGGTGTTACTGCCTGGATTGGCTCCCTCCCACAGCTGGAAATGCCTGAAAGACCCATGGGTTCAGCAAACCAAATTTCACAGGTCTCCATCACAGCTGAACTCTCTGTTTCCCTTGTAGTGCTCTGCAGCAGGATCTGGAGGAAGCCTGAGGGAAGCCCTAGGAGGAAACCTGGCAGAGTACCTGGAAGATCTTTGAGGAGGTTTTTGAAGAACCACTGGAATTTGCGGTGACCACACGTGACATCTGGAACGTGCTCTGTTCCCAAGGAAATGACTTCTATCTCATCACTGACATCACCAACCCAGAGGAGGAAGCCTGCAGATCCGTGGAAAACCAAGGTCCACAACAGTGAGGATGAGGAGGTCTTTTCTAGGCCACACACCAGGATCAAAAGGCAGAGGTCAGCAAGAGACACCTCCCAAGGAAGGCATTCAGTCAGGATGAGGAGATCTTTCTAGGGGTCAAGGCAAGAATTTCTCAGTATTGGAGGACTGATGAGCCTCCAGCAGAGGAAGGGAACTGGTTGGGCAGTCATGCTCCCCCCTGGAGCCACAGCAGCCCCAGGAGGTCAGGTGCAGGGCTTGAACATATGCTCAGGGAACAGCTCATTGCCGGTTTTGGGTCAGAAAGGAATTTTTCCTTTGGAGATTGGCACAGGTACGAGGGGGGGTTTGCCTTCCTCTGCAGCTCTGAGTATGGCCCCTTGCCTGGGCTTCTCAAGGTCACTTCTGGTCACGGATTCCCTGCTGTGGCAGCGCCAGGAGTCCAGCTGTGTCTGTAATCTTTCTGCCTCTCTTCTCCATGGCAGCTTTGTTTCTCTAATTTTCAGTCACTTTTAGCATAGGTCTTCTAAGGTGCTCTGCACTCAGCAGGAGATGCTGGTTTTTAACTGCCCCTGCATACAATAAAATTTTCTTTTTATTGCATCTGGGTTCTGTTGTCTGCAAACATTTGCCTGTTTCTGCCCCAAGAACTTTGTCCTTCACAAGCTTTATCTCTTCCTGAAGATAATTTTTGGACTCAGAGCCATATTACAGCCATTTGAAGAGCTCAGCACTTTCTTCTTGGGACATCCTTCCTGTATGTGTCTGAAGGGTCCATGTCAGCCATTTCTTTCCTGCTCTGTGTAAGGACTGATCTCCACATTTCCTAGACTTGCTTGTCTGCTCCACATGGTGAAGGGGACCATGTGCCTGTTCCAGCTACCAAGATCCAGCTCTGCAAGCTGGTTCCCACATCTCCCAAGCAGGCAGATGAAAGGAGGATGTAGCTGGGGGCTGAGAGAACCTGGTGTCAGTGTCCATGCTTGAAGGAAAGAACTGGCTCTGACTTTGGTCCCTGCTGTGGGGAAAAACAACCCCTGATCCCAAACAGTACCCTATGCACTGCAGTGCTGCCAATTCTCCTTACATGCAAAATATTGTCTTTAACACGTGGGACAGCGGGAACCATGGAACAGTCCCAGCAGCAGGCCTGTTTTGGTCACACCCTACATGCAAAGTGAAGCACAGACCCCACTGCAGGCTCTCCAGCCCATCCTGCAAAGCACAGCCTGTTCCACGGGGCAGCCCAAGCTCTGGTCCCTGGGTGCAAGGACTTCAGCCCACCTGGTCCTGAGCATCACTGGGACCCAGAGCTCTCATTTCTCACCTACCTCCTCTCCACATGCTATGGCACCCAGCAATGGATCCCCATCTCTCAGGCCCACCATCACCCTGTGTGGCTCCATCCCATCCAGGCACACACCACCCTGACCCATCACACCCTCACCACCATGCACCAGACTCACATTCCTGGTGTGCTCTTACAACAAGGGCTGCCCATGACTCTCACTTTTATGGGGATTTGCTCTAGTTTGATTCCCATAGTGATTGCCAGAACTATGCACTGGGACACCACTCTTGCCAGGTTCTCCCATGCCTGGTGCAGCAGCATTAGAAAGACTTAAGAGTGGTGACTTCACATCCCCCTGTCCTTGATGAGTAAGTACAACCAGACTGTCCCTCTCCATCACCTCCTGAAAATCAGCTCTTGTTTCACTCTTAATGCCACCATGCACAGTCTCATGCCCCAATTTTCCACCATCTCTGCTTAGTGGGGCGACTCCAGCCACCAGTGATGCTTTTCACTTCCAACTCCTCAACAAGTTTCAGCTGCTTTGTGGGCAGAAGACATTAATAAAAATATACAAGGTCCTGCAGTCCACCAGGCAGTACACCTGCCTCTGTCCAGTATCCTTCTGGTCCCTGGTGCCCCTGGCACAACTCCTAGTGACCCTGCCAGGGACCAGGCTTCAGTCCAGAGGCACACCATCTGTGACCCACAGCTTCCAGAATCACCAAATCAATCAGGTTGGAAAACACGTCTGAGATCACTGAGTCCAACCTTTGATCTAAAACCACCATGTGCCTTGTTTCCTTAAACACCTTCAGAGACGGTGACCCCACCACCTCCCTCAGCAGCCCATTCCAATATCTAATCATCCCTTCTGTGAATAAATTCTTTCTAATGTCCAACGTAAACCTCCTCTGGCACAGCTTGAGAATATGTCCTCTCATCCTAATCATGTCCATTCCCTCCCCAAAATAAGACAGTCTCCATGGGCCACTGGTGTGGAGTAGCCCCAGTCCACCTCTGCAGGGCCTATCAGAGCAGAAGCCAGCACAGATCCCACAGTGCAAAGACCCCAACAGTGGACACACCACACTCCTCGTGGTGCAGGGTGGTGGTGAGACAGCATGTGGGCTCCAGCTGTTGTCTGAGCATAGCTGCACCATCAGTGTCCCACAGCCCATAGGCACCTTCCTGCCATCCCCACGACCCTGCAGAGAGCAGCTGTCCCAAAAACCACAGCACCCACTGACACAAAGTTCTGCTGACATCATGAGCTGCCCAAACCCCCTCCTCTCTGCTCACCCTGGGGTCCATCCTCCATCTCCTGCACCACCCTGGGTGCCACAGCGCATGATCCCAAGGAGAAACCCCACTGTTTAGGATCTCCAGTTCCCATCAAGGTCTGGCTCAGCAAAATCAAACTGCCAAGTCTCCAGGACAAGCTAGTCTCTGTTGCCAAAAAAAGCAGCTCTCTCCTCTGGACACAGGACTCTGAACACAGTCCAGGCATGGTTGGAGCATTGTGGGGCCCAAGGCTCTTCTCCCACCCCAGAAACCATGCTGTGCACTCTGTGTTATCAAGGCAACGTGTATCTGCCCTGCTCTGACCCCAGGGAGGTGCACAGGGCTTGCGTGCCAAGTGAAAAGGAAACAGAGGGAAGAGACTCAAGTCACACAGAAAAGAAAGGGGATGATGTTTTTAGGGCAGGGATAACTTGTACTTTTAAAATAATATGGGGGTGAAAACAGGGGGGTCTCTATTCTGAAGTTAACACTTCTGTCAGGAATCACACCACAGGGGATGAACACAGAGTTCCACAACACCCTGGCTGTGCTCCCAGTGCTCACACAAACCAGCCTTCCAGAACAGGGTGCCCAACTGGTGGAGCACCCCTGCGTTCTTGTCACTGCTTCTCAGTCCTCCACCTTGAGGATGCTGCACCCAGGACACTCACACTGCTTGCGCAGACATGCCATGCACTGTTGCTCACCCTCTGCCCATGGAGCAAATGAGCCAGACTCAAAGGGGCTGGCACACAGAAACTCCCTTTTCTTCTCTCCCTGGCACCCCAACCTCATCTTTACATCTCCAGCTCTTCACCTGTTTTTCCCCCCTTGATATCTCTCCAGCCAGTTACCCCTTCCCTCTGCCCAGTGCTCCTGCTCCCAGTTTCCTGCCGTTTCCAATCCCATCCTGATCCTGTTGCCTGGTTCCTGCTTTAGAGTCCCCCAGGTGCTGACATACAGTGACTCTGACACTCTCAGAGCCCTCCTTCCCCTCCTGTTCCTTCCTCCACCTTGCCTGTCCAGGCGCTCCTAGCCCCTCTCATCACAGCCCTCCCTGACAAATCTTTATCTCTCCAGATGCTTCCTAGTGGGGTCTGAGATTTGCTTTACACCCACCTGGAGAAAGCGCCGGGTTTGGCTTTGTCAGGTGAATTCCTTTTGGATGGTCCCAAGAAACAGAAGCAAACTCACTCTGCAAAATGCTGAGAGCATCTCACAGACCCAGCGATGGGCTGTATGGCTCCATCTCACCACAGGCAGGGAGAAATAAGGGCAGGGAGGGATGTGCCCTCCTGCACTTCACCTTGCCACCTTGTCACCAGGAGTCTGTGTCAGTAGCAGCACAGAGAGCTACAAAGCTGATGCTTAATGTACCCCACTGTCTTCTGAAGAAGCCCAGTGGGAATGCCATGTCAGAGCACAATCAGATAGGATTGTTTTCCTGGCTGCCACTTCAGCAATTTACCAGCTCCAGGTTAAAGGCTCATTCAGCCGCACTCTCGCTGCCACCCCTCCACACACCTTCTTTGTGAGCTGGACTGGAAATCATTAATCAGAATATTTGGTTCAGATCACAAACTTTTGCTAATAAAAAGTGCAAATGCTAGAAAAACTCCCCAGGCACAGAGTGCTTGATGCAAAAATCAAATCATTTCACAACACGAGAAAGTTTTAATTCTCAGTTGCTCCACCACAGGCAGTTGAGTCCCTGCAAGAGCAATCTATGCTCCCCACAAGAGCTGGAGCAGGGCAGGAGTTTATCCCAGCAATATTTTCCAAGGTGAACAGCTACAGCAGAACACCACAGTCCAGCTTCCTTCCACCACACTCAGAGGTGGATATTTATTCTCAAAGAAGATCAGGAAGTTCATAGAAACACAGAATGTCCTGTTGGACAAGGACATACAAGGATCATGGAATGGTTTGGGTTGGAAGACACTTTAAGAATTCATCCTGTTCCATCCCCTGCCACGGGCAAGGGACACCTTTCACCATCCCAGGTTGTTCCAAGCCCTATCCAGCCCATCCTTGAACACTTCCGGGGATGGGGCAGCCACAACTTCTCTGGGCAACCTGTGCCAGGGCCTGCCCACCCTCACAGAAGAGAATGTCTTCCTAATATGTAATCTAATCTACACTACTTCAGTTTAAAGCTATTTTCTCTTGTCCAGGTGGGATCATGGTTCTCAGAAACAGGGACAAACTTGGAGAACACACTGGCGGAAGGACACGACACAGGACACAGGCACACAAACCCCATTTTCCCCCGTGACCCATATTTTCACCGCTTTGATTTCATGGGCAGTTGCTGCATCTCAGGAGTGATGCGAAGACACGCGGCGCTTTGGCATTGCCTCCCCCCGGCTCCGGCCCCGACACCGCCGGCAGCTCCGGCTGCAGAGCAGCGCACGGTGCTCCCTGGTGCCCCCGACACCGCCGGCAGCTCCGGCTGCAGAGCAGCGCACGGTGCTCCCTGGTGCCCCCGACACCGCCGGCAGCTCCGGCTGCAGAGCAGCGCACGGTGCTCCCTGGTGCCCCCGACACCGCCGGCAGCTCCGGCTGCAGAGCAGCGCACGGTGCTCCCTGGTGCCCCCGACACCGCCGGTCCCGCCGCGCCCGGGGGAGCAGCGGCGGCCCCACCGCCCACTCCCTCCGGCCAGAGATGTGGCGAGGTCCCGGGCAGCGGTCTTGCGCCGGGAGACCCCCGTTCCTTTACCTCTTCCTTGGGACGGATCCTCGCCGGCCCCTGCGCTTACCTGGGCAGCGGCGGCCGTGCCGGGCGGAGCGGGGCCGGGGCCGGGGCGGGGCGCGGGGCGGGAGGTCCCACGGGCCGTGCCCGCTCCCGGGATGTGCGTGGCAAGGGGTTCTCGCTGGTCCCGGGCACTCCGGGGCAGTTCGGCTTTGCTCGGTCCCCCTGCGCCGCCGCTGTCGGGACTATTCCTGACCGCCTGAAATACCTCGTCCCAACCCTTCCAGGATCACTTGTTTTACAATTTCGTTCTGGATTCACGCGTCTCTGCTTCCTCCTCGGAGACAGTGATCTGCGTCCCCACCCTCCCCAGCTTCCCTCCGCCTTGCATGTTTCTGTTCTGCCCAGAAAACTCTTTCACTCCCCATCATGCCGTCTGGCAGTGTCAGCATCTCCCTGTGCCTTTTCCTTTCACATGCCTCGAATCTACCCTTTATTTTCACTCGATGACTTTTGAGACCACTCTGGGTACAGGGGAAGGTTTTTTTCTCCACCAGAAAGTTTGTCTCAGTTCGCTGCTGTCTTACACTGTGATTATACATCTCCCTGAGGTCTTGCAGGCAGTTCACTGCTCTTCAATGTCCAACTTCAGTTCCCTGGTCCAAATGGGACAAGAGGCTTAAGTGGGCAGTTCAGCTGCAGGTCTCACTGCTGCTAAGAAAAACTATCCATGGATGGAGTGTTCCAGCATGGAAGCTCCAGGGAGCCACATGCCTCCATAGCCTTGGGAGAAGAACTGTGGATCCCCATGGTTCTGCCTCAATTTTAAGCCAGAAGAAATGCTTCCAGGTCCACTGCCTGCAGGCTGTAAAGCAGGAGCACTCCTCCATGTGGTGCTGTGTCTGACTGGGGCATGGTGTAGAGCTCATCCCACAGGCTGTGAGGACTCCTAGCAGACCCATCACCTTCATTTCCCTACATGGCATGCAGGATTTTTGACCTGTGGTGTGGAAAACTGCTCCTACACAGCTGCCAGGCAAAGAGTAAAGATTGAGCCTTGGAAGGAGATGTAAATGGCTTTGCCAGGAATTAATCCTGACAGCAAGCCATGGATGGCCATGCTTTAAGCTGAAGGGTAGTAGATTTAGACTGGATATTGGGAAGAAATTCTTCCCTGTAAGGGTGATGAGGCCCTGGCATGGGTTGCCCTGAGAAGCTGTGGCTGCCCCATCCCTCAAAGTGTCCAAGGCAATGTTGGACAGGGCTTGGAGCGACTTGGTCTAGTGGAAAGTCAGCAGTCAACAACATTTTCTCTCCTGGGTAACAGAAACTTTCTTATCTGGAATTCCCATTTGCAAAATACAACCTACAAATCAGTGGGTGAAAGACGGTTTGGAGCTCTGGGAGCTGCTCTGCGTGGCAGAGTAAACCCAACACTTCTCCTACTGATGCATGGAAGATGCAGGGATGAAAGGATGCCTTCCCTCTTGTGGCATTGGCCCAAGTGGGGCTCAATGTTCAGTCCTCCCTGCTGTGCCTGGGCACAGGGATCTGCATTAAAGAGATGGTAAGCTGCAGACATGGCCAGTGCTTGTTTCAGATCCCAGGGTAGAAGAAGAGCCAGTCATCCATTTTTTCACCTCTTCACTGATTACACTGATACTCACAAAGCTCTGAGCTCCCATGCCAAGCTGTGTAGTGCTTCCCTGTAAATCTCAGAACACCCCTGCAAGTAGGACCCTGTGTGTAACACCCCACTCAGACCCAAACTTGTCACACGGGTATTGCAGAATCTTCCAGAAGTGACCCGAAGAGAATTCAGCACTTTCTGAAATACTGCACCATGTCCTGGTAAGAGCTGTCAGTCCAAGCAGGTGCGCCTTCCAGAATCCAGTCATCCCTTCCACCTGCAGAGCCACCTCTCTGGTGCAGGTGCCCTCCAGTGCTCCATCACAGGCCTTAGCTCTGGGGAGGAGTCAGCACGGATCAGGGACTGTCACCTACCTACACCTGACCCAGGTACCTGAGCAAGGCTGACCTGCTGGATCCTTCTTCCACATGGAGGTGCAGCCCGGATTCATGTGGATGATACATATCCCCCTCTTCATCCACGTGGCAGGTACAGCAGCCATGGGGACCTGGGTGTCCTAATCCACCATCCCTCAGCCTGTCACCCCCCAGGGCCCTCTCTGGCTCCTTGGAGACCTCTCTCCAGAAAAAGCCAAATTGTCATTTCCCTCCAAGGTCCCCTGCTCTCCCTGGTATTCCTCTGCTTTGGTTTGATATCCTTCATCTTTCTCTCACTATCCCAGCTCCCAATTCACACCACTAGCCTCTCCTTGTCTCCACCCTCCTCCCAGTTGCCATGGTGCTCCCCCCCCGCCCCC
>VXAU01003324.1:54628-94403 GCA_013399695.1 Formicarius rufipectus
GGCGTCCGGCCGGGACGATGCCCCCGCGCTGTCCGCGATCAAGCGCCTGGAGAGGGCGCAGCGCACGGACCGGCTAGACGCGCTCTTCGGCTTCGAGCGGCCCGCGGAGCCCGGCGAGCGGACGGGCTGGCTCATCAACATGCACCCGGTACGGGCCGGCAGGGCGTGGGGAGACCAGGCAACAAAAGAGGCACGGGGAGTCCTGTGGGAAGACCACCCGGTAGGGCCCGGAAGGGGTTTCCGAGAGAGGGACCCCGGCCGTACCAGGAATGATGGTCACACGGAGATACCGCCGGTGGGATGAGACAGGTCCCATGGGGAGGCCCCTTATACGGCCCGTGATGTGGGGGGTGTTCCGCAGAGATACCCCACATAGGGCATGGGGGAGGACCCGGGTAGGGCTGGAAGAGCAGGTTCCCACAGAGATCCCGGCCCTACTCGGGGAGAGGGGTTCCCATAGGCCTACTGGCTCTTCCACGGTTCCCTGGCCCTTCCAGGAGAGAGGTACCACAGGGAGATCTCCGTTAGGCACCAGGGTGGGAGGTTCCTGTAGTGGGGTCCCCAGAGAGTCTCATGGAGGTACCTCATTGAATCTTGGTGTCTGTGGGCAGACAGAGGTGCTGGATGAGGACCGACGATCGGTGAGCGCAGTGGACTACTACTTCATCCAGGAGGATGGGAGCCGCTTCAAGGTGCGTCTCTGGGAGAGTGAGGTGGAGGTGGACTGTGGGATCCCAGGAGTGAACCTGCCATCATCATCTGTCTACTCTCTCCCAGGTGGCCCTGCCCTACAGGCCTTACTTCTATGTTGCCACCCAGAAGGTGAGGAGAGGACCTTGGCAGAGATAAGGTTCCCAGGGAAGGAGATGGCATCCCGGGGAGCTTGAGACCTCCTGGGCAGCGTGCTTTGGCATGGTCTCCTCCCAAGGGTCAGAGCCACACTGCTCAGCCTCAGGGTTTCTCGACAGGGCTGTGAGCGGGAAGTGTCCTCCTTCCTCTCCAAGAAGTTCCAAGGGAAGATTGCAAAGCTGGAGACTGTCCCCAAAGAGGACTTGGACCTGGTCTGTATCCCTCAGTGCTCTTAAGCAGTGGATTTTTTTGGGCCTTCCACAGCTCCAGTGATGTAGGAAGGGATGAGTAGGGAAGGGAGGCAGCATGCTTGACTTCATTCTCCAGGTTGCTGCTATGATGTCTCAGAAATGTGTTATGACTAATTGCTTATCATTGATTACATTCCTCAAGCATATCAGCTGATTCATGATGTGTTGAGGACATTACTTGTAGAAATTACAGTGGTTGGAGGAAGAAGGAGGCTGTGGGAGATGCGTTCTTGGCCCACTCTTCTCTCCCTGGGTGAATCTCACACACAGATGCCTGTATGAGCAGTGGGACTGGCTGGGCCCTTGCTGTGCTGCTCTTGATGTGCCCATCAGATTCTCTTCCCAGTGCTTTACTCTCACCAATCTGTACCTCTTTTTTGGCCAGTTCTTCACCTCCATCAGTCTCATCAGCTGAGATGACATCAGCAGAGCCTGACTCTGATGGTGCCCATCCCTGAGTTACTATTCTCTTGCTGCTTCACAGCCAAACCACTTGGTGGGCCTGAAAAGGAACTACATCAAGCTGTCCTTCAACACAGTGGAGGACCTAGTGAAGGTGCGGAAGGAGATCTCTCCTGCTGTGAGAAAAAACAGAGAGCGGGACCAGGCAAGTGATGTCTACACAGCCATGCTGTCGAGGTGAGTCCACAGGGGAGTCAGTCAGTCCCATGTGTTAATAATTCATAGATTCTTGGAGAGATCTGGATTGGAATAGACCTTTAAAGGCCATCTAGTCCAGTTCATCTGCAATGAGCAGGAACACCTTCCACTAGACCAGGTTGCTCCAAGCCCTGTCCAGTCTGGCCTTGGACACTTTGAGGGATGGGGCAGCCATAGCTTCTCTGCCCAGCCTGTGCCAGGGCCTCACCACCCACTTAATTAGACTCCATTGATTATTTCCCACCTGTCTCTAGGGTGGTTCTTCCAGCTTCATGCTGCACAGTAAGAAGTTCCAGCACCTCTGGGATGGCATGACATATGGAGGTATCTCCTTGTGCATCAAATATGCTAGTTCCCAGTGAAAAGATCCTGAAAGGCACTGGGCAACCTTACTTCTAGTTGTAACTAAAAGGAAAATATCCAACATTTTCCATTTCTTTCCTGTCCCTGACTCCTGCTGCTGATGTCACTGCTGCCAGTGACTGTTCCTGGGAGATGGGCACTCAGGTAAGGCAACTGCTTCCCTCTGCTCTTGCAGCGCTCTGAGCAGAGGCAGTCTAAGCACAGATGAGGAAGGAGCCTCCAGAAAAATTGCCAACCAGATGGACAACATTGTGGATATGCGAGAATATGATGTGCCTTACCACATTCGCCTCTCCATTGACCTGAAGATCCATGTGGTGAGTAGGGAAGAGCTTCGCTCTCCCATGGTCACTCTCCTGAAGCACAGAAAGGTTTGTTCTCTCCAAGACCTTCACAGAGGTGTCAATGGTGATGACTGCATGTGTAGAGCTTTGTCCTGTGCTGCTGGATTTCTCCTTAGTTAATGACATTCAATTAGTGCATGGCCACAGTTTGAGTCTTTCTTCTGGGTTGCTTGTGATTCCTATAGTCCTGTCTCCAGCAGCTGGACAGAGTGCCACAGGGATCTGGCCCTCTGGTGAGACACTGCCGACCCTCTTGTCTCCATAGGCTCACTGGTACAACGTTCGATACCGGGGCAACACCTACCCCCCCGAAATCACCCGCCGAGATGACCTCATGGAGCGACCGGTGAGCACTGGGTGGACAGGTATCCTGTCCAAGTGTGTCCATCCCAGGGACTGGTTTCTGATGTGCTGCTGGTGTAACACCATGGTGGCGGGGGGAAAGCTGTGTTTCTGGGCTTGGGTAATGATTTTTGGGTTGATAAAGCACTAAAATGATTAGTGGGGAGATTCTGGTTCACTTGCACTGGACTTGATGAGAGCCACTCTTTAACTTCAAGTCAGCTCTGGAATATTTGCTAACTAATTTGGTCCTGCCCAGGATCCTGTTGTTCTTGCCTTTGACATTGAAACAACCAAACTCCCTTTGAAGTTTCCTGATGCAGAGACAGACCAGATCATGATGATCTCTTATATGATTGATGGGCAGGTAAGGCTCAGTGTTTTCCTCTGGTGATTTCAGACTCCAGGAGCAAAACCAGGGAGCAGCCATTGTTCCCCTGCAGCCCCTGCCAGCTGCATGGCGTAAGGCTGTGGAAATGGCGTTAAAGTCTGGGTGATTCACAAGATCCTGAGTTTTGTGGTACCCTAGGCAGCTTAGGTAACTGCTGCTTCTCTGAGGGAGAGGAGCAATGCTGATGTCCCATGTTGTCTCTCGTGGCCTCCTTTTCTGATGGCCAATGGATGACTCCTAAATAGTTGTTCCCCTGGACAGAAGCTCTGGCTTTTGAGAGGGAGAATTTTCCATTGTTTGGACAGCATTTTTGGGTTGCCTGCGAGCCCAGTCCTCCTCACTGCCTCCTTGTCATCTCCAAAGGGCTACCTGATCACAAACCGGGAGATCGTCTCAGAGGACATCGAAGACTTTGAGTTTACTCCCAAACCAGAGTATGAGGGTCCATTTTGTGTCTTTAATGAGCCAGATGAGGTAAGTTGGTTCAGCTCAGCAGAGCTTTACCTGCCTGGGGTTCTTGTTGGCCAAAGAGAGCTCATTCCCTGGCAGACTACCTGATTGGGAAATGCAGTGAGTCTCACAGGGCTGACTGTGCTTTCATTTCTTGGGAATAAAGGTAAGAGAGGTCAGGTTTGGGCTAGGTGCAGAGGAGGGGGGAAAGGTGGAGTAAACTGTACAGTATCCATCACCTCTCCATGGAGGAGATGAAGTTTCTAAAAATACCTGTTTTTTCTGTTTCATCCCAGGCTCATTTAATCCAGAGGTGGTTTGAACATGTCCAGGAGACCAAACCCACCATCATTGTCACATACAATGGAGACTTCTTTGACTGGTAAGACCAGGAATGACAGCTAAGCTGGCAAGATGTCACCTGAGCTGCAGGGCAGGGTTAGAGTCCATCCTCAACAACCTTCCATAACTCAGGCAGTGTGAGATCCATGCGGAATGGCCACTTTGTACACCTCACCAAATCCTGTGGTCATTAGCTTGGCAGTAGGACTTTCTAAAGAGTTTGATTCACTTGCTTGAGCTGCTATAAACCCTTGGCAATGTGGGATTGTCAGTGGATGGATGAACCCAGTCTTGAGAGGGCAGGGATAGGGTCAAAAAAGACCTGGAAATACGAGGAGAGGAGCACAGACAGGCCTTGGGAAGTAGGGCAGAGGGACCACATGCCTCCACCTCCAGGGGCAGGATACAAATGAGCAGCTTTGCTCTTGGGTCTCGCTGCAATTCTGATGGTTCGGGTTGGAGGGGTCCTTAAAGATCATTTAGTTCCAACCCCTCTGCCATGAGCAGAGACACCATCCATTAGACCAGGTTACCCCAAACCCTGTCCTGTGTGGCCTTGGACACTTTCAGGGATGATGTGTCCCTGTGTCCTGCAGGAAGATAAGAGATACACAGTTAAATCACAAGAAAATTTCTTGAGGCAGTTTGTAACAAAATGGTTGTGGAGCCATTGTTGGCAATGCAGGAAAATGGCTGTTCTCCTCCTCTTCACTCTGCCTCTTTTCCCAGGCCCTTTGTGGAAGCAAGAGCAGCAGCTCATGGAATGAATATGTATCAGGAAATTGGGTTTCAGCAGGACAGCCAGGGAGAGTACAAGGCATCCCAGTGCATCCACATGGACTGTCTGAGGTACCTAATGCTGCCACTCTACCATATGGCTGCATATTTCTTGGGTTTATATAAAATACTTATGATTGTATTTGAATACTGTTCTCATTCTCATTTCTGCCAGAAACTTTGGTGAACCTTCTTAAGCTGTGTGATAATCCATTTCTGTGATGTCTTCTTTCCCCTTGGCACATTGTATCCTGCAGGAGCTGCTAAGTCTTCCCCTAAAGGGATTCCAGGGCTGGCTTTTGCCCTGCAGCCTCAAGTGTTTGATGGCTGATTTGCAGGGGACACAGAAAGGGTAGGTCAAGATCAGGCCATTAAAGAAGGAAAGCGATTGTACCCTCACCCACCAGCCTCCTGGCACAGCCAGAGGAGGAAAGAACACATGGGAGTGAGAGAAGTTTGGAGTTTTATGTCAGTGTCGTCCTCTGGAGTGCAGCTGGATGTTGTTGCAGTCCTGCTGGGTCTTCTCCAGTGGTGAAGTGTTTATCTGAGGGAGCTAGAAGGTGGAAATTCTGAGCAATGGGGATGAGATGGACAGTGTGGCTTGTCCTGGTTGGAATAGCTAAAAATGGACAGCCTTGTACTCCGCTGTGCTCAGGGACTGGGCTGTCCTTGGTGACAGTTCCCCATGGCAATCCACATCCCCTTTGCAACCCTGAGCCTATTTTGAATGTCAGGGCTGGTTTCTCTGCATAAAGTGGTATTTTCATGATTCTGTCTAGGTGGGTGAAGAGAGACAGTTACCTCCCAGTAGGAAGCCACAACTTGAAAGCAGCCGCTAAAGCAAAACTTGGTTACGACCCAGTGGAGCTGGACCCTGAGGAGATGTGCCGGATGGCTACAGAAGAGCCTCAGGTATTCCCTCCCTGTGCCCTGTGGGAAAACAAGCCTAGAGCAGTTGCAATATGACTGAATCTGTAAGGTAAAAGTGGGTTTTGATAAATGAATTCAGTCTGTCTCCCCAAACTGCCAGTGCCTTAAATTTCATGGGGAGAAAGACCAAGATTTTGCTGACATTGTTCTGACTCTGGCATTGCACTGTGCATTCTCTGTGTTTATTTACATCAGTGTGAAGTAACAGGCACCACTGAAATCAGGAACACTACGAAGAACTGAGACCTTCTGGAGGGTCAGGAGTGCATTAATGCTCCAGCTGTCACAGGCAGGAGGTTCTGCTTTGCCCTGGACCAGCTTTCTGAGTCCCAAACAGGGTGGATTCTGTGTCTTCAGCTCATCTTCTCTGTTCCCTCCCAGTCAACGCTGCCATGTTGCTGTGTGATTAGAACTAGAGCAGGATGGCTTTGGAAGTAATATATTATTCTTTACAACCTAAGCTATGGAGAAATACACCTTTCCCTTCTTCCTCTGATATCAGCATGTCCATCAGGAAGCATCGAAAGATCATTGTCACTGGGCTGCTCTGTCATAGGTTTGGAAATAACTTGCCTCTCTCCTTCCCTGACAGACCCTGGCCACCTACTCAGTGTCCGATGCTGTTGCTACCTACTACATGTATATGAAATATGTGCATCCCTTCATTTTTGCCTTATGCACCATCATTCCCATGGAGCCTGATGAGGTGAATGCTTTCCCAAAATGATTTCTCTGCCAGGTGAAGAGCCACATCACCCATATGTTCTGGGATGTTCTGGCTGCAGATGATTCCCACTGCGTGGACCTTTTGCACCTGTGGCAGGGAAGACAGGAGGGTGGATTTAGAGACTACTCTTTTCACCCACATCTCCTGGGATGTTTGGCGAGAGGTGTCTAAGAAGATACCCAAGGGGTGGCAGTGCAGTGCTGGAGCAAGGAAGTATGGCTAATGCTCCATGCTGAGCCAAGTTCACTTGCAGTCTGGTGTAAAGCAAAATATATGCAGGTATTTCGCAAAAATGACAAAGCAGTGGAAAGAATTCAAAAAGTTTTCTTCAAAGGCAAAGGAAAAACTAGCAGTGCTGTGAGCAGCATGGCCTGAGAAAAGACAAATCTGTTAGTTCCCCAGCTTTATCATCTTCCCCCACCTCTGCTCCCCTGTTGGTTGCTGAGGTCTGGAGCAGATCTGTGAGCATTGTCTCTCTCATAACTGGGAGTCAACTTCTGTGAAGGCATGCAGAGAAACATCTAGAACTGTCTCTGGGAAAGATACCTCATTCCAGGCAGGAGAACTTCCTTAAGAGAAAAAACCTGCCTCCTTCATAACAATGTCTTCCAGAAAAGAGTTATTTACCCCTACACATGGCCATGCAAAGCTGGGTCTCCTCATGGCTTTTATGAGATTTGGGGAGGATGGTTGGCAGACTGTAAGTGCTAAGCATATAGAAAATGTCCATCCTTTCCCACCTGACTGAGCTGACAATGGCACTTCATGGTGGAGTAGTGTTGCACATGTGTCACCAGCTGAAGCCATCCAGCTCATAGTGTGACTGTAAGGCCAGTCCAGTCCTGCCAGTGCTGGGACAGCACTTCTGCTGAATCAGACTGGTTTGGGTTGGATGAGATCTCAAAGCCCATCTCATCCACCCCTACCATTGTCAGGGACACCTTCCACTAACCCAGTTTGCTCCAAACCCCATCCAACATGGCCTTGGGCACTTCCAGGAGGTGGGGCAGCCACTGATTCTCTGGGCAACCTGTGCCAGGGCCTTACCACCCTTACAGGGAGCAATTTCTTCCCGATATCTAAATCTACTCCTTTTGAGTTTAAAGCTGGCTTTGTTTTTCTTCTACAGGTGTTAAGAAAAGGATCTGGGACACTGTGCGAGGCACTGCTGATGGTTCAGGCCTATCATGCCAATATCATCTTCCCCAACAAGCAGGAGCAGGAATTCAACAAACTTACAGAAGATGGGCATGTGCTGGACTCGGAGACTTATGTAGGAGGTCATGTGGAAGCACTGGAATCTGGGGTTTTCCGCAGTGACATTCCCTGCCGCTTCAAAATGGTAAGTGGCCAGCAGTCAGCCTCAGTCCTTGTGTAGCAGCATGCTGGGGAGGGATAATCCTTCCACAAGGGTTGGCATCTCCAGTGTGTCCCTGTTTGGCTTGGGCAGCACCTGGAATCACAGAATCAGTAAAGTTGGAAAATCCCTCTAATGTCATCAAGTTCAGGTGTTAAAGCCAGCACAGTCAAGGCCGCCACTAAATTATGTCCCCAACTGCCACATCTGTATGTCTTTTGAACACTTCCATGGACAGCGATTTCACCAGTGGCCTGGACAACCTGTTCCAATGCTTGACAACCTCCAGAAGATCCTGGGCACGTAAAGCTGGGCTGGGAATGGATGGGAGGAGGCCTTCAAGTGGCTATTTGTGCTTCACTGGGAAACCAGGTGTCACGTGTGTCACACCGGAAGCAAGCCAGAGCTTGTTGATGGAGAGGGAGAGCGGTGGAGTTTTAGGTTTGTTTTGGAGGCAGTGGTTCTTGGAAGTTATGGCTCTGTCCCTTTGCATCCTGTTCCCCCTCCCAAACTATGTTTCTTCTGAACCCTTCTTGAGGGTCTTTCACCTGTTTCTGGATCAAGCTGCTACCTCAATTACCTCCTCCCATGCCTCAGGATATCACTTATAGCTTACAACTCCCCAGGCCTGGATGGGACAGGGGTGCAGAGCACTAGCTGCCGGCCTGCAGCCAGGGACAGCTGTCCACAGCCTCACTGCTATCCCCACATCCCTGCAGAATCCTGCTGCCTTCGAATTCCTGGTGCAGCACGTGGAGAAGACACTGCGGCACGCCATTGAGGAGGAGGAAGGACTGCCCTTGGATCAGGTCACCAACTTCCAGGAGGTACAGCACCAGGAACACAGCTGAGCTATGCAGAGAGAGCTGGGACTGCAGCTCTGAAGTGCTTGTTTGGGTTCAGTCTGTACTCTACATAGAGAGACCAAGAAACCCACCTATAGGCTGAATCCATGGGGATCCCGTTGCCCAGACACTGGAGCCCAGCCTGTGCATCAGGGTCTCTTCCCCATCTGACGGATTCAGTTCTTGCTTTCCCCTTTGCAGGTTCAACCAGCAGCAAAGCTCAAGAGAGCTGGGAAGGGATTTAGAATGCAGAGCCCTCAGATATCCCAAATGCTCATGTTCCTCTTGTTCCCCAGTTCTTATCAGCTACAAAGTGCAGGTTGCCCTTCTCCAAATACAAGTCTGGAGTTTTCTTGGAGTGCAGCACCAAACCAGGGAATTCTGGTCTTTGCTGTTTCCATTAACCCATTTGGACTGAAAATGTCTTTGATCGAGTCACATTTATGAAGCAGCTGCTCCCACCTGCCTTGTGCTCCTGTAGAAAAGCTCAGCTTGGAGGTATAAACCTAAAGCACTGGTGGTTGAGGATTCCCTGATCTCTCCTTTGGTCCTTTAGATACACCCCTAGAACTTGTGGCAGGTGTCTCTGTGAAGAGGTAAAGGGCCAAATTCAAGTATTTGACTCAGTAACACCTTCCTGCCTGAGTTTCACTTTTATTTGTCTCACCACAGGTTTGTGATGAAATCAAGGTCAAACTGAATTCCCTCAAGGATGTTCCCAACAGAATTGAGTGTCCCCTTATCTACCATCTGGATGTGGGGGCCATGTACCCTAACATTATTTTGACCAACAGATTGCAGGTGGGTAACATCAACCTTCTATTTCCTAACTTGACTTCTAGATGACCTTGGTCATCCCTCTGGTTCCTTAACAGCAAGGGCTGGGCTTTCTCCCCAGGGCATGGGAAGCAGATAAGGCTGGGTGTGCAATTCAGTCAAACTGCCATGGAATCATAGACTCCTTTTGGTTGGAAAAGCCCTCTTAAGACCATTGAGTCAAACCCTGCCCCCAGCACCACTAAAACCACCACTAATCCATGTCCCCACAGGGCTTTCAAATCCCTTCAGAGATGGTGACTCCACTACCATGCTGAGGCAGCCTGTGCCACTGTCTGACCACCCTTTCAGTGAAGAAATTTTCCCTAAGTATCAAACCTATACCTCCCCTAACACAGCATGAGACCCTTCCCTCACTTGTTACCTGGGAGCAGAGCCTGACCCCCATCTGGGTCCACCCTCCTAACAAAGTTGTAGAGAGCAAAGTCCCCCCCTGAGCTTCCTTTTCTTCAGATTGAGCTCCCCCAGCTCTCTTAGTTGTTTTTCATCAGACTTGTGCTCCAGACCCTTCCTTCGCTCTGTTGTCCTCTGCATGTCAGGTCTGCAGAGATTGAGCTACAGCTTTAGCTAGGGCTGTTCCCCAAAACACCTCTGTTTTGAGTTTTATGTTCCTGGAAGGCTTCAGTAAGGGGAACATCTCTGATGTTCACACCTGTGCTCTCTTGCCACCTAGCACCTGTTCTGGTATGAGCTGTCATTTGGGGACCCATCCCCTCTAACACTTGTGTCTGTTACTGCATCCAGCCCTCAGCCATGGTGGATGAAGCCACGTGTGCTGCCTGTGACTTCAACAAGCCAGGTGCCAACTGCCAGCGCCGGATGACGTGGCAGTGGAGAGGGGAGTTCAGTAAGTACAGGAAGGACCATGCAGTCCAGCCCACAGAGATGGAGCCAAATTCCTGCTTCTCCCCCGGTCACTGGGGACTGATCACTGCCCTCCTCTGCAGTGCCTGCCAGCCGCAGTGAGTACCACCGCATCCAGCAGCAGCTGGAGTCCGAGAAGTTCCCTCCACTGTCCCCTGATGGACCAGCCCGTGCCTTTCATGAGCTCTCACGGGAAGAACAGGCCAAGTATGAGAAGAAGCGTCTGGCAGGTAAAAAAACCAATCAAGGTCATGATTTTGCAACCTGGACTGTGAGTAGTATTCAGCATTAGTGACCCCTCCTAGAGCTGTGGGGTAAGGTCAGACTGAGGCTGGCCTCAGAATTTCTCCAGGATTTAAGCAGACTCATGTGCTTACAAAGGGGAGCCAGACACTGGTAGCCCTGTCAGTGTTTCCTTTGTGGAGAGCCTGGATTTGAGCGGAAATATGAAGGGTTCCATTTTTGTAAGGCTTCTCATTAAAGCCAGTTAATAAAAAGGAAGTGTCAACATTATCCCATCACCTGAAGGGATGCTGTCCAGCAGAACCACCCAACTGGCTGGGGGTAGTGCTTGAGTTTGTGAATGGGCCATACATTTAGTTTGTTACTGCCCTTGTCCCTGCCTCTCTGTAATGAGTTGCCGCTTGTCTCCATGCTGAGACCTTCCTCTCCCTTTGCATTAGGTCTGTCCCCTGCTTACCAATGCCTGATGATTAGCTGTCTCCCTGTCCCTCCTGTGCCTATCCCTCTGTAGCAGGGCACCCATCCCTGAGAACCTCATTCTGCCTCCTTCCTTGAGCAGATTACTGCCGTAAGGCATACAAAAAGATCCATGTCACCAAAGTGGAGGAGCGAGTCACCACAATCTGCCAGCGAGAGAACTCTTTCTATGTGGACACTGTGAGAGCATTCCGGGACCGCCGCTATGAATTCAAGGGGCTGCACAAGGTACCAAGCTCGGGTGCTGGTCAGATGTGTCTTGGCAAGGCCAGGGACCTCTCATGCCTTGCTGAAAACCTCAAAGGATTACTGCATTGGCTCCCCACTGACAAAGAGCAGGGTTAGATGGGAGGTTGAGAAGAAATGGTTCCCTGGGAGGATGATGAGGTCCTGACACAGGATGCCCAAATAAGCTGCAGCTGCCCCATCCCTGGGAGTGTTCAAGGCCAGGCTGGCCAGGGCTTGGAGCCACCTGATGTAGCAGAGGGTGTCCCGGCTCATGGCAGGGGGTTGGAATGAGATGAGCTCTTAAGATCCATTCTAACCCAAACCATATTAGGAGACACTGGAACTCTACCTGTGGCAGAGTTAATTCATAAGCCAGTTGCTTTGCAGTTCCTCCCAGATGCCTCTTCTGCCATGAGTCAAGGCTGACACTTTTCCTGCACTGGTGATGCTGCTGTTTACCAGACATCACGGATTGCTGCAGGCAGTGGATTGGGTTCTTCACTGCACGTACATGCTGCAGCACAGCTGATGATGGTTGGGAGCTTGTGCTGGTTTAGAGTTAAACCGGCAGGAGAAATCAATCCAACTCAGAATGGGATTGCAAGTCAGAATAACAATTTAATGAAAGATCACAAAATACACCGATACAGAAGGGAAATCTGTTTGACCCACAAAAACAGATGTACAGCCCAGCCCAGCAGGGCACGAGCAGAATGGAGCTCACCAACCCCTGTGCTGAATACCACGTGGCCCCCCTGAGTTCAGAGAAGAAAGGAAGAAACCTGGTGAAAATGATGGTGGCAGTCCCATTGCAGTCTCAGTCCGGTCGAGGCTCTGCTCCTTCTCTGTATCTGATGAGACATCCCAGTCCCCAAACCCCAAGCTTATCTCTGCTTGGACCCAGATGGGAACGCCCAGTCCCTCCCCCAGGGCAGAATGCTCCACAATGGGTGATATACCCTGTGAGGTGAACAATGGCATATTTTTGGCATCCCTGATGTCCCATTAGCAGACATGACCCCTCAGGTGGGTGTGAAGGCAGGAAAACTTCCTTATCCCACAGAAGTTCCTCAACACCCAGCTAGTAGCCTGAGGGATTGGGTGTGTCTTAGGCAGCTGCAGCAAATAGGCCATGGTGAGCAGTTCATGAGAAAAAATGACAGAGGGTTTAGAATACACACCCACGCAGAGACAAACTGATCCTGGCTACTATAACCAGGGCAGAGCTGCAGGTCCCTCCTGAGTGACAAAGTGCCTCTGGCCAACCTCTCCTGTGCTGCAAAAGAAAATGGGTTGTTTAACTCATGCTCTGGATCTTTAGCAAAGATACTCCTCTAGTACTGAAATGCTCTACTGGGACTGAGTGTGAACCAGTTGAGTGGCACTGGTGGTGGTATGTGGGATCATTCTGACTCTGCCTGTGATGTGCAGGTGTGGAAGAAGAAGCTGTCAGCAGCAGTGGAGATGGGAGATGCCTCTGAAGTGAAACGCTGCAAGAACATGGAGATCCTCTATGACTCCTTGCAGCTGGCCCACAAGTGCATCCTCAACTCCTTCTATGGATATGTCATGCGGAAGGGGTGAGTCTTCCCTAGGCAATGCAGGGTCCTCAAAAGGGGACCCTTGGAAACAAGGATTGTCTTGGTGAGGTATTCAGTTGCTTCACCTACTGCTGAAGCAACAAGATGAGGGTTGGATGCTGCCTGTAGCACTCTCCTCTTCTACCCATGAGTCCTCTTCCTGGAGACTCTTGTCAGACATTAAATGATGCAAATCTTGTCTGTTAGTGGGTTTCCAGCTTTTCTGGAACATAAGTAGAGAACTTCATATGGCCAATATTGATGTGTTCTTTGCCCTCTTTCCCCTGGAGGTCCTCCTGCCCTTCCGTAGGTGGGTTTGGAAGGAAGCATTTCATGCTCTTCACTGTGAATCCTCTGCTCACAGAGCTCGCTGGTACTCCATGGAAATGGCTGGCATCGTCTGTTTCACAGGGGCAAATATCATCACCCAGGCCAGGGAGCTGATTGAGCAGATTGGGTGAGTGCATGCTGAGCTCTGCGGAAGGTCCATCGGCATCTAGGACAGATGTGGGAGCACATTAAACACCCAGGTTTTCAGAGGGGTGGAACACCTTTCCTATGGTGCAAGATTGAGAAAGCTGGGCGTGTTCAGCCTAGAGGAAAGAGCCTTAGAGCCCGTTTCAGAGCCTGAAAGGGCTCCAAGACAGCTGGAGAGGGGCTTTGGACAAGGGCCTGGAGTGACAGGACAAAGGGGAATGGCTTCCCACGGTCAGAAGGCAGGGTTGGATGGGATGTTGGGAAGGAATTGTTTCCTGTGAGGATGGTGAGGCCCTGGCACAGGGTGCCCAGAGAAGCTGTGGCTGCCCCATCCCTGAAAGTGCCCAAGGTCAGGTTGGATGGGGCTTGGAGCAACCTGGTGTAGCGGAAGGTGTCCCTGACAATGGCAGGGTGTGGAATGAGATGAACTTTGACGTCTTTTCTAACCCACACCAGTTTGGGATTCTGTGATTCTATGAACATACGTATTCCTGACACTGCTGTGGTTATTCTGTTGTATTTGAGGGTTTACTTTGCAGAAGGGAACAGAGAGTGGATGCAACAGACTGCCACTGCCTTTATGGATGACACAAAGCTGATCCTCACCTCTCATCCACTCTGCTCCTGACAGTGGCCTTTCTTCCTTCTTGCAGGAGACCTCTGGAACTGGATACTGATGGGATTTGGTGTGTCCTCCCCAACAGCTTCCCAGAGAACTTTGTCATCAAGTCAATCAATGCCAAGAAGCCAAAGGTGACCATCTCTTACCCAGGTGCCATGCTGAACATCCTGGTGAAGGTGAGTGTGGCACTTCCAGGCCAGCTTAGCAGCCTGGGAAAAGAGGTGGAGAGCTGGTGAGTGGGGAGAGTGTCACGGGTGGGAGTGGAAGACTTAGACAAAGTTATTAAAGAAGCCCTTGCTGTTGCATCACTAGGTGAGACACAAGGTGCAGAAAGGACTCCCTTGCTTTATAAACTCCTTAGAGAGAAGTTTAGGTGTGGCTGAACCCTTAGTCTCAGATTGCAGTTAGCAGTTTAAGGAATTATAGAGGTGTGATTAAATGGCTTTGTCCCACGGGTTTTAATGATGACAAATTGGATGTACTTATATGAAAGGAGCTATTTATTATGACAAATGAACAGATGAGTGAACAGACAAAAGATCTTAATCAGAATTATTTACTACACAGTGTAAAAGCTAAAAATCTACTTGTACAGTGTAATATAGCATGAAGTAATATAGTGCACTGTATCAAAGCAATTATATTAAAGCAATTGTGTCAAAGCTAGCAAAAGAAACAATCGTTAAGTAGATATTGACATAACTTGCGACACAAGATAGCAGGCAGATCTCTTTCTTTCTCCTAATCTCTGGGCAGTAACCATGAAGAGGCAGCCCTGCTTCAGGGAAGAAGCTCCAGACTTCAAAGAAGTATGTGGAAGGATCTCCCACATGAAAGTTGGACTGGGCTTTTATAAAGTGATGGACTGGTAGTTATAGATTTACAGGCCAGCAACTAGATTAGCTGTCAAATCTTTCTTCTAAAAGCAGGATGTGTGTTCAAAGTTTTGTGAACCAAGCTGGTTTTAGCACAGTTCAACACTGGAACAGCACCCTGGTGCCAGCAGTAGAACTTACATGATAGCTTTCATTGTGTGCATGCTCTGATTGGATTCTAGGCCTTATCAGTGTAGGCCATCCTGCCACAGAGAGCTCCTCTTCCATCTCTGTTCCCCTTGTAGCAAATGAGGTGTGGGGGCTTATGGCCCTGGAGAGCATCTGAACAGAAGGAGAGGCTCCATATCCCTCAGCAGAGAGAGGGTCTATAAGAGGGCAGGTTAAGTGCATGCTCACCTGGGCACGTAGGCAGTCCAGAGCAAGGTCTAAGCACATCCTCTCCTCACTCCAGCCTCTGTAAGACAAAAGAATATAATTTTAGGGTCCAAAGCATTTTTCTTCTCAACAGACAGGTTAAATGTTTTGATTTTTGAGTTCGAAATTGTGCTGTAGCTCCCAGAGGCATCCCTTTGGGCAGGATGTGTCCCAGAGGCATACCCTGGTATGACCAGCTGTGGAGTGAAGCTGTTCTCCTGGGACTGTGCCCACAGGAAGGCTTCACCAATGACCAGTACCAGGAACTGCAGGACCCAGCCTCACTCACCTATGTCACACGCTCAGAGAACAGCATCTTTTTTGAAGTGGATGGTCCATACCTGGCCATGATCCTCCCAGCTTCCAAAGAGGAGGGCAAGAAGCTGAAGAAAAGGTGAGATTTCAAAGCTTGAGATATTATCCCTTTCCCTGAGTAGCAGAGTGAGGATCTTGTTCCCTGTGTACACATGGGGCATGTTGTTCCTTGCCGCTGGAGACAGCAGCATGCTTGACTTACTGGCTTTAAATGACAAGTTCCTTACATCCAGTCATCTCTGAATCCAGCTGTGCACTTACCTCCAGTGCCATAAATCTTAGCAGACAACAATAAAATGACAGTTCTCCTACCTGGTGACCAGACATCTCCCTCTTTGGCTCTGAGGTGTGCAGAACTTTGTCTTTCCTTCTGAGGATTTCTAATACTGCTTGCATTCGACCTAATCTGTTTAAACACAGCAGTTTCTGCCTTCCTGTCTCTCAGTTCACAGACCTCCAGTCACACTTCCCCTAGGTGATTCCCCTTCCTTCTCTATCTGTAATAGGGACTGGATCCTGCCATTACTGTCACATTGTTGGATAGCTGTACCCGAACTTCACTGGTTTCACTGCCACCTCCTAACCAGGAACATGAGCTAGAGCAGTAGCACCCAGTTTCCAGGGTCAGCTGACAGACCTCGGTCTGGCTCCAAAAAATGCTGTCACTGTCCCCAGCATTCCCTGCCCTCACAATTATGTATTTCTTTGTGCTTAATCCCCTACAGGAGAAATGTCAGCACACACCATCCCCTGCCAGTGCCCCTCCCCAAGCAGTCATTCCCTACTGCAGGAATTGTGGTAGTGTCCAGCTCTGCTTATAAGACCCCTCTCAGGGCCTCCAGTTTCCAGTAGTTTGGGGATCTTAGAATCAGCATGTATTTCCTGGTCACTTTCCAAGGAACACAGCCTGGAGATAGAAGGAGAGGCTGTGCCCATGGGAATGTGGGTAGCTGGGAGAAGGGCTGGCCAAGCCATGTAGGTTTGAGTATCCCCTCTCCTCACTGCTGGTTCTCATACGGTGGTTTGGGATTTTTTTGAGACATACATTGAGGGCTGTGAAAGGGAAAACAATGTAATAGAAGAGGCAAGAAAGGAGGAGTGTTCCTTAGGTCTGTCATGGCTGCGTCCAGTTTCCCCTGAACCCCTCTGCCACCACTGGAGTTGACAGTTTCCTACTGTCTTAACCTCTTTCTAATATCTTCATTTCCCCTCTCACCCTTGTGTGCAATTACTTGTATACAATTAAGATCATTCTCCATCAATTACGATCACTTCCACACTTGCAGTGCTGCATCTGGATCTGGGGTCCTGAGCACAAGAAACATGGAGCTGCTGAAGCAGGTCCAGAGGAGGCCACAGAGATGCTCCAAGGGCTGGAGCCCCTCTGCTCTGGACACAGGCTGGGAGAGCTGGGGGTGTTCAACCTGGAGAAGAGAAGGCTGCAGGGAGCCCTTAGAGCCCGTTCCAGAGCCTGAAGGGGCTCCAAGAGAGCTGGAGAGGGGCTTTGGACAAGGGCCTGGAGTGACAGGACAAAGGGGAATGGCTTCCCACGGTCAGAAGGCAGGGTTGGATGGGATGTTGGGAAGGAATTGTTTCCTGTGAGGATGGTGAGGCCCTGGCACAGGGTGCCCAGAGAAGCTGTGGCTGCCCCATCCCTGAAAGTGCCCAAGGTCAGGTTGGATGGGGCTTGGAGCAACCTGGTATAGCGGAAGGTGTCCCTATAGGTGGGTGGGACAGGATGATCTCTAAGGTCCTTTTAATGTGGTTCTATAAATCTGTGTGAATGAGCTAGGTCAAGAACTTGTGTGCTTTTCCAGACCAGATTGAAAAGGTTGCTGGAGCAGGTGTAGATATTTGACACTATCCAGGTGCCATCATGGCTCCTTTGAATGTGTTGGATGACAGCATAACAACAAGAGCCCTGGCAGGAGGGACAGCAGCAGGATCCTGATGTGTCCTTTGGTGCAGGCCAGTTCTGCCCATGCTGTCTCTCCCAGGTATGCAGTGTTCAACGAGGATGGGTCTCTGGCTGAGCTGAAGGGCTTTGAGGTGAAGCGCCGGGGAGAGCTGCAGCTGGTGAAGATATTCCAGTCCTCTGTGTTCGAAGCTTTTCTGAAAGGCAGCACGTTGGAGGAGGTCTATGCTTCAGTTGCCAAGGTGGCTGATTACTGGTTGGATGTGCTCTACAGCAAGGTAGGCACAGCTCAACATGTCTGTACTCCAAGGTGAAGCCTGGGAAGAGTGTCCAAGCTGGTTGGGCACTGTGGGAAGCGTGGACTTGGCTTGCACAGAGTTGCTGATCTCCTGTGCCTCTTTCACCCTTGGTCAGTTCACAGATGACACTGAGCTGGGCAGGACTGTTGATCTGATGGAGGGCGGGAAGGCTCTTGCAGAGGGATTGGACAAGCTGGATCCATGGGCCAAGGCCAGTGGTGTGAGGTTCAAGTCCAAGTGCCGGGTTCTGCATTTGGGTCACAACAACCACGTGGTTGGGGACAGAGGGGCTGGAAAGGTGTTCATCAGGAAAAGACCTAGGGGTGCTGGTCAGCAGCAGCTGAACATGAGCCCAGGTGGGCAAGAAGCCAGTGGCACCTGGCCTGTACCTGATGATGTGGTATCAGAGTCAGGGCAGTGACCATCTCTCTGCACTGGGCACTGCTGAGACACCTCCAGTCCTGGGATCAGTTTTGGGCCTCCCATAGCAAGGCACTGGTGGGCTGGAGCATGTCCAGAGATAGGCAAGGGAGCTGGGAAAAGGACTGGAGCACACATCTGATGGGGAGCAGCTGCAGGGGCTGAGCCTTGAGAAAAGAAGGCTCAGGGGGATCCTTCTCACTCCCTCCAAATGCCTGACAGGAGGGTGGAGCCAGGTGGCAGTCAGTCTATACTCCCAGGGAACAAGGGATAGGATGAGAAAATGGCCCCAGGTTGCACTGGGGGAAGTTGAGGTTAAATAATAGGGAAAATTTCATCTCCGAAAGGATTCTTCAGCTCTGGCACAGCTGCCCAGGATAGTAGGGGAGTCACCACCCCCAGCAGAATTTAAAATCTGTATGAATGTGACACTTTGGGACATGGGGTAGTGGAGGCTTTGGCAGTGCTGAGGGAATGGTTGGACTTGGGGATCTTAGTGGGCTTTTCAACCTGAATTACTCTGATTCCATGAAACCAGGGGGTGAGAGGGACTGGGAGCCTGGCTGGGTCCTTGTCATGACCCACTGGTCAGCAGCTTAATGTTTGTTATAAATTCTCATCAGGCTGAACAGGGAAACTGGACATGTGTCAGGGAACTCTTATGTTTTTATTGTTGCCATAACTCCATCAGCCACATTGGTTAGACTCAAAAGGTGTTGGCTAACGAGCCCATTCTTACAATAGACTTCCACAGGAGCGGAGGCAAATGAGTCCTTAATTTTTTATGGAACACTTCTTGAAGTTCTCAACTCTCACTACAAACTCCTGCAAAGACACTGGCTCACAAGCCACAACATACCAATATTCAAGGGTGTTGGCTAACAAGCCACAACACACCATTACACAAGTGAGCTCAGGACAGAGTATGGAATAAAATAAGATTGCTGTGCTTTGCTCAGGCAAAGGAAGGGAAGAAAACAAATATCACCAGTGCTTAGATCCCATGTTCGTCCTGCCAAATGAATGGTCCAGACCTGGGGCAAATAATGACATAAAGAAAGTGAAGGAGAGGAAAGAGAGAGGGAGGAGCACAAGCTGCGCCCTTTCCTAGTTAACCTAGTGGGTGCCTCATATGTAAACTAGGTTTTTCATACCATTTTGTTCATACATGCACAGCCAACTCTTTGAGCCTCCTTCTCAAAGTTAGTTGGACAGGAGAATTGAACAAGAGTGTCTGGGTGGAGCAGAAAGTTCCCAGAATCACAGAATATTCTGAGTTGGAAAGGACTCAGAATGATAATCAAGACCAACTCTTAAGTGAATGGCCATACAGGGATCAAATCTGTGACCTTGGTGTTATTGGCACCATGCTCTAACCCACTTAGAGTATTGTATATGATATTGCATACAATACAATAACTTGACTAAGAATACACTGCCCCACCTCTGTGGGACCCACTCCTCCAATCATACCTTTCCTGTAGCAATAATCGGAATGTTTAATACAAAACCCGCTTAGGTCTGGTCCTCTGCAGTACTTCATTTTGTGATGACATTTTACAACAAGTTCTTGGTGAGCCCAGCTTTGCATGCACAACACAAAGCTGTGCTGTCAGTGTTACCAGCCTCAAACACGTGCTCCCTCTTTTCTGTAGATCCTACTGACAGCTGCAACAGGTAGCAGTTCTCAGGTTCCGTGTAAAAAAGCACACCAGCTGGGTGTAGGTGCTTCCTCTTTCTGACAGCAGCAAGGTTTGTTTGTTCTGTTCTTGCTAACTTTGGGTTATTCCCTCCCTTTCAGGCTGCCGATATGCCCGATTCAGAGCTGTTTGAGCTCATCTCGGAGAACCGCTCCATGTCACGCAAGCTGGAGGACTATGGGGAGCAGAAGTCCACCTCCATCAGCACTGCCAAGCGCCTGGCAGAGTTTTTGGGGGACCAAATGGTGAAGGACGCAGGGCTGAGCTGTCGCTTCATCATTTCCAAGAAACCAGAAGGGTCTCCAGTCACCGAGAGGTAACCCCACCTGGAGGGGCCAGAGCTTCTGGTAGTGTGGGAGCAATCAGGAGGGGATGGGCAGATAGCAGGAAGGGAGGGAGTTGGGATGGTGTAGCCAGGTGGTCACCTGAATCTGCGACAGACCATGAGCAGATCAATGGGTAACATCATGCAGTGATGGCGTGAGGCCCAGTGGCCTCTCAGGGGTGGGAGGAGAAACCTGGAGGGTCTCCACAGGCTGGGAGATGAGATTATGGAGTGCTAAGACATTGCTTCCCTACCTTCCCCAGGGCCATCCCCCTTGCCATCTTCCAAGCTGAGCCCAGTGTGCGCAAACACTACCTCCGAAAATGGCTGAAGAGCCCCTCACTACAGGACTTCAACATCCGTGCGGTGAGTGAGGCACCCCTGCGGATGGCCCTGGATTTGCATTAGGGGCTCATCTCTTTGGAGGCACAATCTGGGCAGTGGCTTTTCGCACTCACAAAGCAGTGTGCTTGGGTGGGGATCCTAGAGGGATGTTTGTTTCTGCATCTGGTGGTGCTTCTGCTTGGCTTTCTTCACTTCCCAAGCTTTCCCCTCTTTCCAGATCCTGGACTGGGACTACTACATTGAGAGACTGGGCAGCACCATCCAGAAAATCATCACCATTCCTGCAGCCCTGCAGCAGGTACAGGGCAGCAGTGGGGTGGGAAGAGGAGGACTTTGGGCGAGGGACTTGTTCTGATTTGGAGCTTCTCTCCAGGTGAAGAACCCAGTGCCACGTGTCCGGCACCCAGACTGGCTCCACAAGAAACTCCTGGAGAAGAATGATGTCTACAAACAGAAAAAAATCAATGAGCTCTTTGTTTTGGAAGGCAAGAGACAGGTAAAGAGGGTGAAGGGAAAGTACTGGTTATGCTGGTGGGACTCTTCTCCTGCAGCCCCCCTCCTCCTGCTGTCCTTGCTCCCTCAGATCCTTGTCAACCAGTCTGTGGAAGGGATGCCCAGCTCACATGTTGGTGATATAGAGGACTTTGGGGTTGTCAAGATTCCTCAGCCACTGGTTCCCATTGCAAATAAGCGGAAGTGCATCCCTGCAGCAGAGGAAAGCAAACAGCTGCCCCAGGACCTGGAGCTGTCCCAGTCCTGGCGGGAGATCCTGGGCCCACCTCCACCCCTGGGCACCACCAAAGTAGGTGAAGCTGATTTGAAGGAGATTGTGTAGGGGATGCCTCAGTACTTTGCTTGTCCATCAAAGCATCTTGGATGCTGCCAGGAGCAAGCTGTGGGTCTCCCAAAACTCTGTGCACATATGGCTCAGATACAAGATGAAATATAACCAGGAAACAGAAATACAACCACTGATGGAGAAAGAGGGATTCCTGCAGCTGGGGCAGGAATGGGATGTAAAGCTGAGGGCTGTAGGGCATGGTGTTGTGGGTCTGGGAACCCTGTCATGCATGCTGTCAACCCACTCAGGAAGAGCGACTGGTCTGGCTGCGCTTCCACCAGAAGAAGTGGGAGCTGCAGGCTCGGCAGCGGAAGGAGCAGCGGAAGAGGCGGCGGCTGGAGGATGGCAGGATGGTGGCCGGTGGAGGAGTGGTCCGTGATGCTTCCTCCAAAGGACTCAGCAGCTACTTGCGCCGGACAGCACGCAGCATCCTGGATTTGCCCTGGCAGATCGTGCAGGTACCAGGGAGGGGACCTGCCACAGCAGCACTGGTTACAACCCTCACATTTACACTCCGTTGTCAAGCAGTGAAGTTCAGGAACCCTGACTCCAATGCCATGCAGATGTTAGCCCTGGGGAGCTCAGGTGGGGCCACGGAGCCTCAGGCTCATACTTGTGCACATATGGATGGAAGTAGGCACCCACAGGGTCATTCTTGGTGAATGTGGGATGTGTGTGTAGATCTGCCAGTGGGCCAGCTCCAGTTCAGCTCATGGACAGTACTGGGCAGTCACAGAACCACAGAAACATCAGCTGAGGCTGGAGGCAGGTCTGGGGTCCCTCTGGTCCAATCACCTGCTCACGCAGGGCCACCTAGAGCCAGGGGCTCAGGACCATGTCCTGGAATATCCCCAAGTATTGAGAGTGCACGCTTACCCTTGGCAGCCTGGGCCAGGGCTCGATCACACTCACAGGGAAAAAGTGTTTTTGACACACAGGGACCCTCCTGCATTCTGGTTTGTGTCCATGGCCTCTGGTTGTGCCATTGGGTACTATTGAGAAGAGCCAGGCTCCATCCTCTCTCTACTTCCTGTTAGGTATATACGTGGATGAGATTGCTCTGAGCTTCCTCTGCTCAGTGATGGACAGTCCCAGCTCTCTTAGCCTTTCCTCATATGAAAGATGCTCCAGTCCCTTCTTCATCCTTATAGTCCTTCACTGGCCTCTATTCAGTATATCCATGTCCAGTGCTGAGGAGTCTGGCACTGTGCACAGGATTCCACTGGTACCTGCAAGCAGCCAATGAACAAACAGAGAGGTGGAATGATGCCACCTAGGTGTTTTCACAAACCTTGTTATGCATGGTCACCTAAGCACAGCCCCTGTCACCCACTTCATCCTCAGATGCTGCAGGCCCAGCACATCAAAGTGTATGGGGTGACATAATTCCCTGGAGTTTGTTGGCCCACCTGAGGCAGTTTTCTTCTTGGGACAGTAGCAGGACACAGGGACTCCAGAGCTGAGAGCAATGACTCTCTAAAACTCCCACTCTTTTTTGACCACCAACTGACCATGTAGATCTTGAGTGCTTTGCAGCACAGATCTAAGCACTGATGGCATGTTGGATCTCCTGCTAACGCTAACCACATGTCCTGCAGCTCGCTGAGACCAGCCAGCCTGGGCTGTTCCGACTGTGGGCAGTGATAGGCAGTGACCTGCACTGCATCAAGCTGAGCATCCCCCGTGTCTTCTATGTCAACCAGCGCATCCCAAAGCCAGAAGACGGAACAGCCTACAGGAAGGTGAGGACCTGCCCCTTCTGGAAGGGGAAGCATCTGCTTTTGTTGAGATGAGGCACTGCTTGTGTTGAGATGAGGCACTTCACCTCACCTGCAAGCAGGTATTGCAAGCATCTGCCTTGCAACATCTCACTGTCCCACTCCATGGATATCCCTCATCCAGGCCATAGTCCCTCTGCTAATCCCAGCCTGCCTGGAAAGCAGATTCTCTGTTACAGGAATTCCTAATGTTCATGAGTATAACCCACTGGTCTCCTTAGGAGAGAGGAGCACCAGGAGCTAGGCTCAGAGCCTGGCTCTGGGCAGTGGTGCCATGTGGTGAAATGTGTCCCAATAATCTTGTCGCTTACCTTGGCAGGTGAACAGGATCCTGCCCCGCTCAAACTTGGTTTACAACCTATATGAATACTCTGTCCCTGAAGACATGTATCAAGAACACATCAATGAAATTAATGCGGACCTCTCTGCTCCAGACATTGAGGGAGTGTATGAGACACAGGTAACTCCTCCAGGTGCTCATTTTTAAGGATTGCTTGAGCAGTTGCTCATTAGTCTGAGGGCCAGTGGCAAGACACCAAAAATCCAAGACACCAAGAATCCAAAAATCCAGTCTGGACAGCAGAGAACTGGGGTCTATACCCAGCACATGAATTACAGTATGTCAGGGAAAGGGACTTCAGTTTATTTGGTGTTAGGACACTTTGGGGAATGAAGGCCTCTCACAAGCAGAAGTGATCTTTCTCTGAACTAATCCAGAACCAGCCTGCTGTTGTTGGAACCAGGAAAGAAAAGGGGTATTGGGAGTAAAGCTAAAAGGTAGACACACTGTTGTAAGAGCAGAGTTAGAGAAAGCATAAAGGAAGGTGGATTTGATTCTAAAATGCATCATAGGATTACTATGGCTCAAAAGACTTCGTCTGAGTAGGACAAGCTTGTGTGAGCAGAGGTGCCATGGCTGTTAAATGCTTTCTGAGGTACAGGAGGCTGCAGGAGCGTCACACAGTTTGGTAGACTTCAGCTACTGAAGTTAGTGAAGTATACTGAAGTTTTACTGAAGTATAACCTGGGAAGCATTCCTGTGGAGCATGGTGAAAGAAACCATTTTTAGTCACCTTAAATTTCTGCTTTTGGAAAATTTGGACAAAAGTTCCCCAAGGCAAGACACAACTCTTAATGATTACCTGGAGCCCGTGAAATCCTGTGGTGATGAAAAAGGTTGAACCATATATGCCATCAGAAATTGAAAATGGTGCCTACCAAACCTTACTGAGGTTTAGAAGCAGGACCCAAAACTGGCTTCAGATTTACTCTGCCAAAGTAAGTAGCATGTACCCAAATTCATCACATCTGTAGGCCTTCCTCTAGCAAACTGAGTCCTCTTCACTCCCATAGCATTTAATAAGTGGGAAGAGGAAAAACTGAGGAACTAAGGGGAAACTGAAATGAGCAGCTAAAGTAAAACACGGGCCATGGAGAAGTTTTAAAGATACGACGGAAATTGGATGATCATGGGGTAGCAGCATCTGTCCTGTGAGGGGAGGTTCAAGGAGCTGGACTGTGCAGCCAGAAGAAGAGGCTCAGGGGACCTACTTGATGGGAACAGTGGAGGAGAGGAGTCAGGCTGTGCTCTGGTACCAAAGAGAGAACAGGAGGCAGTGGGCACAAAGTGAAACATGGAAAATTTTGTGTAAATATCTCAAAAAACTGCAAGGGTGGTCAAGCAGGTTGCCCAGAGGGTTGTGGAGTTTCCATCCTCAGAGGCATACATAACCCAGCTGTACACAGACCTTGGTAAGGAAAGTTCTGTCTTTAAACATCTGCAGTGCAATTCTGAGCATGATCCCAAAAAATGTAGCAGGAGCAACACAGGAGGATGTGAGCAAGGGAGCAGTTTCCCTTCAGGGATGGGGCTTAGATGGGAATGCTTTGTCTTGCTGAAGGGATGTGATGTACTAGGGGTCCATACAACTAAAACTCACCCAAGGGAAGAGTAATCAGGTAAGAAATGTTTATTGCTTCTAACTGATTTGGGATCAGGTCTCTCAGCAAGCCTTTCAGGAGGAGTCTCCTGCAGCGGTGGAGTTGACAGCTACAGGGTTAAAAAAACAGGTGGATCTCCCACCATGCAGATTATCTGGAGCCTCAGATGGAGCCTCTGCCTTGGAGTACCAAACCACAGGTTGCAGAGCTGCAAGACTGCCCCCATATTGCTCCACATGTTCTCCATAGTACCTTGATGGTGGGATGTGGGGCTAGATAGGAAGACGTGGATTTTGAGTTACCTGTTCTGTACCTCCAGCATTGGCAAAGGTGATAATACCAAACTCATGCCAAAGGCACTTCAAGTATGTCATACCTGTGGTTTTTAAGCTGGGTTGTTCTAGGTCTGCAACCCCTAAGAGAAGCTGAGTAACAGAACGTTGTTCCATCACCTCTCCCCCCATCATTCCAGGTGCCCCTGCTTTTCCGTGCCCTCTCCCACCTGGGCTGTGTATGCATGGTCAGCAGGCAGCTTGTCCAGCACTTGACAGGGCGAGAAGTTGAAACCTTCGACATTGAACACCTGGAGATGCGCTCACTTGCCCAATTCACTTACCTGGAGCCAGGTGAGGTGTCCTGGTAGCGGGGATCCTGGGGCCTCCAGTATCTCACACCCATGGGTACCACTAATGCTCTGTGCCCTGTGTCTCCAGGAAGCATTCGCCACATCTACCTGTACTACAGCTCCCAAGGCAGCAAGGCACTCCTGGGCCTCTTCATCCCCTCACAGCGCAAAGCTTCCATATTTGTGCTGGACAAGGCAAGTGGGACTGTGAAGGATGGGGGATCTGGGGTGCTGGTGAGTGAGAGGCTGGACATAGCCCAGCTCTGTGCACTGGCAGCCCAGAAACCCTCTGTGTTTCATAGCTCATGCCACAGCGTGGACAGCAGGAGAGGGAGGATTCTGCCCTGTCCAGTTTAGACCCCGCAGGCAGAACTGCCTTCAGCTCTGGGGCCCCCCGTGTAGGATGCACTTAGAGCTGCTGGAGTGAGTCCAGAGTAAGCCACTCAGATGTTCCAAGGGCTGGAGGCCCTCTGCTGAGGAGACAGGCTGGGAGAGTTGGGGTTGTTCAGCGTGGAGAAGAGAAGGCTGCAGGGAGACCTGATAGACCCTTCCAGAGCCTAAAGGAGCTCCAAGAGAGCTGGAGAGGGGCTTTGGACAAGGGCCTGGAGTGACAGGACAAGGGAGAATGGCTTCATGGAGAAAGAGTTCAGGGTTAGATGGGATGTTGGGAAGGAATTGTTTCCTGTGAGGGTGGTGAGGTCCTAACACAGGTCCAGAGAAGCTGTGGCTGCCCCATATCTGGAGGTGTCCAAGGCCAGGACAGTTGGGCAGGGCTTGGAGCAACCTGGGCTAGTTGATCTCAAGTTGCACTCGGGTTAGGTTTGTCTTAGTTTAGAGGAAATTAAGAAAAGTTGTTGAACTAGAAACCAAAGAAGGAGACAGACCTCCTTTGGACTCAAAATTTAATTAGGGTATGGTAATAGCAAAAATAACAGTTCTTAACCACAATATATATATCTATATTTATCTATACATATATATATCTCTATTCCAGAGAAAACCAAGCAACCAGAACTAAAATGACCAATTGGTGGGATAATTCCCTGTGAAACTCCCCCCCCCCCAACCTCACTCAGTCTCTGTCCCCGTTGGGCGCAGCAATATTTACGGACAGCAGGTGGCAGTGTTGCTCCTCGGCCGGTGCTGAGCTGCCGCCGGGGATGGGTGGAAGAAGGTTTTGGTGTGAGTTCCTCTGAGGCTGTGGAGTCCCTCGGGGGAGTCAATGGGAAGAAGCCGCGCAGGGAGGGGAAAAAAAAGAGCTGGGATCCTTTTCTGTGGTCTGTAGCTGGAGGATGAATGCCCCTCTAAGCTGGATACAGCAGCCAATGCTGGGAGCCCCTTGCGCCCGGGCCGGCAGCCGCTGGCCCCCTCAGGAAAAATAACGATGCAAACGGCCCCAGCTAGTGAAGTCTCTCTCTTGAGCACCGGGAACTCTGAAAAATCCAGGGATTGGAGAAAGGGAGGGAAAAAAAAAAGGAGACCAAACTCATAGGCAGAGGTTCCCCAAGAAGCCTCTCTCCTCTCTTTCTCTCCAGCAGTCCTAGTCCTCCTCGACCCCCCCCACCCCCCACAAGCCCAAGAAACCCAGAGTCTCCCCTATCCCACCCCAGTGATTTACAGTTGCTAAGCAACCCCCTTTTCAGCCATGATTCACCCTTTGATACCTGCAGTGGGGAGAATGAGGGTCATTAGCCGCTCCTTTCGTTGGTAGGGGAAAGGAAAATTCCACCCACTCCTAAGAAAATTATAACAAGATTGCATATTAGGAAACACTTCTTGGAAAGGGTCATCACGCCCTGGAACAGGCTGCCCAGGGCAATGGTGGAGTCACCACCCCTGGAAAGATTTAAAAGCTATGTAGATGTGGCACTTGGGGACATGAGTTAGTTGTGGCCTTGGCAATGCTGGTGAACAGTTAGACTTTATATTAAAGGTCTTTTCCAAACCACACAATTCTCTGTTTATACAGTGTCCCCATGGCAGGGGGTTGGACTAGATGACCTTTAAAGTCCCTTCCACTCCAAACCATTCCATGTTTAGGCCAGACAGAAGGAGGTTTCTCTGTGCATCTCGCTTGGCACCGAGCATCCTGGGGTCTCTTTCCTCATACTTTGACTTGGTCCCCCTTGAACCCAGGTACGCAGCAACCAGATGCCAAATCTCACCACTCTGTTCTCAGCAGAGCGCACAGCTTTGCTGGGAAAGGTGGGCAACGAACTGCTTCCTCCAGACAAGCACACCTTTGAGGTGCGTGCTGAGACTGATTCAAAGGCTATATACAGAGGTGTCCAGCGACTGCTTCTGGGCTACAAGGTGAGATGAAGGTGGGAGGAAGATCTCCATGGGGACTAATGGGAGGGTGCTGTGGAAGGCAGTGGTGCACGAGTTCCAACAGCACCTGCACGTAACTTCTGGGCCTGAGGTCCAGCAGGTGCTGTGTTGCTTGGGGAGGCTTGCCTAGGGGCTTGCCTGGGGCAGTACCAGCAGCAGGGCCACCTCAGTATCTCCATCCCTGCAGTCAGCTAGAGAGCTGGTGGCATGGAGGTGAGTGGCCAGTTTGGGAATGTTGGGCTGTGCTTTTCTCTGTGGGGACCTGCTGTGGGGACAGGGTACCCAACACTGCCAACTTCCTGCTGAGCAGGTGACAGGCACACCAGAACATATCCTTTTCTCCTTGTTGCAGGATGAGCGCCGGGGCCCCACACTGGTGGCTGTGCAGTCCAACTGGGACCTGAAACGGCTGGCAAGCGGGATTCCCATCATGGAGGAGTTCCCTTTGGTCCCCATCCAGCTGGTAGATGACATCAACTACTCGGTCCTGGACTGGCAGCGCCACGCTGCGCGGCGAATGATCCGCCATTATCTCAACCTAGACACCTGCCTCTCCCAGGCTTTTGAGATGAGCAGGTGCCCTGGGTGGCCATGTTCCCCTGAGGGTGTGATGCCCTGAGTGGGGCCGCAGGAGCTGCTTCGTCCCTTGAGGGGACAGGCATGGTCCTTGTTTTCCCTGCAGCCGTGCTCACCCTGATGACCACTCACCTCTCTGTGCCCCAGGTACTATCACATTCCCATTGGGAACCTCCCTGATGACATCTCCACTTTTGGGTCTGACCTGTTCTTCTCACGCCACCTCCGTCGTCACAACCACCTGCTGTGGCTGTCGCCCACAGCCCGCCCTGACCTGGGTGGGAAGGAGGCTGATGACAACCGCCTGGTCATGGAGTTTGATGAGAGAGTCTCAGTGGAGATCAACAACCCTGGCTGCTACTCCACAGGTGAGGAGGGAAGAGGGTCATAGCACTGAGTGGGGCAGAGCTGGATCCTGCTTTGTGAGTCCTGCAGAGGGGTGGATGCGGTCCCTGAAGAATCTCTGTGGTGACAGGTGTCACCAGCAGCTTTCAGGTTTCAGTATCAGTCTGGGCAAGGTGGATGCTAAGGGCATGTCCTGGGGCAGGGGAGGCTTGCCTGTAAAATGCAGGCACTGAAATAAGGATTCTCTACCAATGAGCAGTGACAGTGGCACTTGGCAGACCACCGGCAACATGTCAGCCCAAGGACAGACTAGCTCACCTGGTTATCCCTGGTGACCCTGGGACAGGTCTTTCTTAAGAAGAGGCAGCTTGAGTATATTCAGTTCTTCTGAGCTCCACTTTGCAGCTTCTAGAATAAACTGGTGGTCCCCAGAGGGTCAGTAGGTCTGAGTCGTGTTGGAAGATAAGGTCTGGTTGAGACAGTTGTGCTTAAGAAAGCATCTCCCTGCTTGGTGCAGCAGCACCCATAGATCACCCTATACATATGAAAAGCACTTCTGGCAGCCTCAAGGAGGGTGTTCCTGGTCCTTTCCCTGCCTCCCTGCTGACAATTGTGTCTGCTCTTAGTGTGTCTGGAGCTGGATATCCAGAGCCTGGCTGTTAACACCGTGTTGCAGTCCCACCATGTGAATGACATGGAAGGAGGCTCCAGCATGAGCATCAGCTTCGACGTGATTCAGCAAGCATCCCTAGAGGACATGGTGACAGGGAACCAAGCTGCCAACATTCCAGCTAGCTATGATGAGACTGCTCTCTGTTCCAACACTTTCAGGTACAGCTTGAGGACAGCAGGAGGTCTCCATTCTGGCAGATTCCCTCAGGGTCCTGCCTCATTCCCTCCTGGCTTTAGTCTTTCCCTAGCAATAAGGCTTCTGGGGGGCTGTAAGTGTAAGTCCAGGACTTCAGGGCAGGGCAGATGTCTTCTCCCACACATTGGAAGATCCTGAGCTCAGAGCTGCCTGGTACCTCAGCCAGCAGATGTGTGGGGATTTTGAAGACTCTGTGCTTTCCTGTTTTTCCTTTCTCTGTGATCCACTACATTATAGAGGCACATATTTAGCCTGTGGCTCACATGCCAAGGGCTGGACCAGGGAGTCCCTGCTCTGAATCCTCCAGCATATCTGAAAACTTGTCCCTGTCAGGAAGGCAGAAAGGGTTTCTGGTGGCTGGTGGGGTGATGCTGCTCTCTGCTTTCTGGCAGGATCCTGAAGAGCATGGTGGTGAGCTGGGTGAAGGAGATCACACAGTACCACAATGTCTATGCAGACAACCAGGTCATTCACTTTTACCGCTGGCTCCGCTCTCCTTCTTCCCTGCTCTATGACCCAGCACTGCACCGCACGCTCCACAACATGATGAAGAAGCTTTTCCTGCAGTAAGTGAGGCCTGGAGTGTGCCAGGCTTGTGGGTGGGGAAGGAACAGGTGTTATTTTAGTGACCAGAATGCTGGTGCTCACAATGATCCTTCAAAAGGGGTGGGCAGTGGAGTGGAGTGGACCTCTCATCCTCTTTGGGTGATCTCCCTTGAGCAGTGTTGCTTGTTGACTCCTGACTGATGGATAAGCCTATCCTGCATAGGTTGCATCTGCCCCTCAGGCATTGCTTTCTCTCCCACTGGCCCCCACCCTGTGCCCTGCTGCAGGCTGGTGGCCGAATTCAAGCGCCTGGGTTCCTCCGTGGTCTATGCCAACTTCAACCGCATCATTCTGTGCACCAAGAAGAGGCGCATCGAAGATGCCATCAGCTACATGGAGTACATCATCAATAGGTACTGTGGGGTGCACCTGAAAATGGGCCTCCCAGGTTGTGGGGCTGGGGGAGGGCTCAGGGCCAGGAAGGAGAGTGCTGATGTTTTTGCCTTCTGATCGGTCTCAGAACTGAATTTATTACTTTTTTTTGCAAAGTTACTGAGGGGACAAGGCTTCCTGGTTCTCTTGCTGTTGCTCCTGGAGTGGATCTGTCCCTAGCTGTCCTCTGTAGGCAGTATTCCAAGAATACTTGTAGCACTTGATCCAGAAGATACCTTCAGTAGAGCCTGAGATGCCTAGCAACTTGTCCCCTGGCTGGCTCTCAGCATCCCAGCTATGTTACAGACACCTTGAGACGAGAATAGGGAGCCAGGTGTCCTTGGGCATTACTTCCCCTTGGATCTCTGGCAGTGGTTGTGTGGGAAAGGGGTCACCCCTTTCTCCTGGCCAGCACCACCTCCCCACAGTGTCCCTTAGAGAAGGACTGATGCCAACACAAGAACTGACTTCAGTCTTTTCCCTCCAGCATCCACTCCAAGGAGATCTTCCATTCTCTGACCATATCCTTCTCCCGCTGCTGGGAGTTTCTTCTTTGGATGGACCCAGCAAATTACGGGGGTATCAAGGGAAAAGTGGATTCTCGCATCCACTATGGGGAGGTAAGAGATGGGAAACACGCAGTCACCCAGGAGAAGGGTGGTGGGGTTGAGCAGAGTAGGGAGGTGTTGGCTGTATATGAGGAACTGCTGCAGCATTGCTGGCTCCCCCAGGAGAACACCAGCAAGAGGCAGGCATTGGAAGACGAGGACAGTGAGGAAGAGGAGGAGGAGGTAGCAAGGGAAGAAGAGAAGGAAGGGGAGCTGGACGTGGAGGAGCTGTTGGAAAACAGCTGGAACATTGCACAGTTCCTCCCCCAGGCTGCCTCCTGCCAGAGCTACTTCTTGATGATTGTGTCAGGTGAGTGGTCATGAAGGAAGAGAGGTCATTGTGCCCTGTCAGTGCTAGCTCCAGGCAGGAACTGGAGCCTTATCCATATCTCCCCAGCTTACATCATGGCTGTGTACCACAGCATGAAGGAGGAACTGCGGCGTAACACTCCTGGAAGCACCCCAATCAAGAGGAGGACCACCAGCCAAGCATCCCAAGAGGCTATGGGGGAGCTTGGGGCTATGCCTGGTGAGTGATGATCAGAACAGCCTGCTGCAGGCAGAGAGCCACTCACCTCATTGTCCCCATGTGCCACCAATTGGCTCAAGCACTCTGTGCTTCATCCCTCCAGGCATGATCACCTTCTCACAGGAATATGTGGCCAATGAGCTCACACAGAGCTTCTTCACTATTACCCAGAAGATCCAGAAGAAGATGGCTGGTTCCCGCAATGCCACAGAACCCTCAGACATGTTCCCTGTCCTGCCTGGCTCCTACCTGCCACTCAACAATCCAGCCTTGGAGTTCATCAAGTATGTTTGCAAGGTCAGCAGGGTGGGCCAGGCCGCTTGGATGAAGGTTTGGGATCTGAGCTGAAATTCTTGTCCTTCTCTATGGCTCATATTGGCTGCAGCTTTCCCCTAGGAGAGATCTGCAATCATTTTGCCATGCCCTGCACCCATATGAGGTCACAAGGATACAGGCTGCCCTGCTGAGGATACTCTCTGCTGGTAGGCTCACCTGGCTCTTATCCTTGCAGGTCCTTTCTCTGGATGCCAACATAACCAACCAGGTGAATAAACTGCGCCGGGACCTGCTGCGCCTCATTGAGGTGGGCGAGTTCTCAGAAGCAGCCCAGTTTCAGGACCCATGCCGCTCCTACGTGCTTCCGGAAGTCATCTGCAGGAACTGCAACTTCTGCAGGGACCTGGACCTGTGCAAGGACCAGGCCCTCTGCCAGGTGTGGCCTCTTTTCTAGGGACACCAGAGCCCCCAGTACAGCAGTCCATCACTCTACCCATTTTATCTCTGAACCCCTTTGCTTTGCAACTGTGCTCACTGCTTATGATCACCCTCACCTAAAAGCAAATTTTCTGTTCATCTTTTCTAGCTGCATGTAATGATGGATCTGAGCATGCCTGGGCTTTGGCTTATGTTCTGTTCCTCTCCAGAAACCAGTTCCACTAGCTCAGGATTTATGGTGCTCACCTCCACCTCTTTGCCCTTAGGATGGGTCAGTGCTTCCTGGATGGATCTGCCCAAACTGCCAGGTGCAGTACGACACCAATACCATCGAGATGGCGCTGGTGGAAGCCCTGCAGAAGAAGTTGATGGCCTTTGTGCTGCAGGACCTGGTGAGTGCAGGGATCTCCTCCTCTCCCCATTCCTGTGACTGTCTGAGGCTGGACACATACACTCTGCCCTTGGCAGAGATGCTTGTCCTAGTCTCCTGGCCCACCTGAACGTTCTTGGCCTCCAGATTTGCAAGAAGTGTCATGGTGTGAAGGAGACGCACATGCCTGTGTACTGCAGCTGTGCTGGAGACTTTGCCCTCACCATCTCCTCTCAGGTACTTCAGCACCTGTCCAGCCCAGCCCCAGGCCAGCAGCTTGGCAAGGGACAGCAGGAAGCCCTACAGTGCTCTGTGCCTTCTCTGCCTCTGTTCTAACCACATGTTCCCTGGCATCTGCTGAGCTGCCCTCTGCCCCACCTGCCCTGCCCAGCCACCCCCTTGGAGCTCCCCACTGCCTGGGGTGCTGGGCAGCCTCCTTCCCTCTCTGCTTCCTTCTTGCCAGACCTTCACAGACCACATCAGCATCTTCCAGAACATCGCCCGACACTACAGCATGGCCTACCTTCTGGAAACCATTGAATGGCTGCTGCACACCAACTCCCAGCTTCAGCAGTGAGTGCTGGGCTGCTCGTCCTGCCTCTACTCCGTGCTCTCACATCCATGGAGAGCAGTCCTGGATCCCCTTGGCCATGGAGACACTGCACACCCCTTCTGCAGCAAGGGAGGGGAAGCAGAGCTGTGCGTGGAACTGGGTTGTCCTGTGCCAGCTGCCTGGTGGGGGGCTTGGGGGCTCCAGGGACTGAGCTGGGCTCCACAAATCTGTGCTGCCCCCCAGGTGTGGTTTTACTGTTGGGTTTCTGTAAATAAATGGATTGTAGAAGGCAGGTGTAGTTTTTTGGGGGGCAGGGAAGCAGGGGCTGTGGTCCACCCCTGCAGCTGATGGGCACGAGCTGTGTCCTTGCTGGGCAGAAGGAACCAGGGACCTGTCCCTGTCTGATCCCTCCCTGCCTGCTTGGGGACAGGGGGGCTGCAACATGGCTGTATCCCCATGGTCCCCCTTCAGCTCCAAGGGAAAGGGCAGCAGCACTGGACCTTATTGTGATAGTGGCTCCCTGCCAGTGAGCCTGCATCTAGTGTATGCTGTACTTGGATACCTTCCTTCAGGCTGGCTCTGCCTCCTGATGTCTGGATGATGCCAAGGTAGGCGTCAGGGCTGACCTCTTGCAGTGGCACTGCCTTGTGGGGGCAGTGCAGCTCAGACCAAGCCAGAGTGGCCCAGCAGTGAACTCCTTCTTGCCCTCAGCAGGTTCATGCCTTTCCCAGGTTCTGCACGCAGCCTAGGAGTAGTGTGTTGTGATCCATAGGGAGCTGGAAGGGTCTTGTCCTGTTCCTGGATCCCTGCAGCAGGACGGGCTGCCCCAGGTCCCCAGCATGGAGCTGTGTCGGGGCAGGTTTACACTGGATACTAGGAAAAGCTTCTTCCCCTAGAGGGTGGTTGGGCACTGAACAGGCTCCCCAGGGTGGTAGTTGTGGACCCAAGCCTGCCAGAACTCAAGAAGCATTTGGACAATGCTCTCAGGAGCATGGTGGGATTGTTGGGGTGTCCTGAGCAGGGCCAGGAGTTAGAATTGATGATCATTGTGAGTCCCTTCCAATTCAGGATATTCCACGATTCTATGAAAGTCGCTGGATGAGCGCCAAAGATCAGCTCCAGCCCCTAGAGGATCTCAAAGGACTGGAAAGGCTCTGGGCTGGGCAGACATGACAGGATGCAGCAGCACCACTATCCTGCCAGGATGGCTCCCAGTGCAGGGGCAGGCAGGGAGTGCTCTGCGGGACTGCTCCTCTATCCCATCCCCATCTCAGGCTCACGGTGGAGGCGACGCAGGGGCAGCATTGCCATGCTCCTGCTGCGCCTGCTGCCTGCTCTCCTCACAGGCACCCTGTTCCAGCTCCCAGAGACCCCCGGCAGGGCCCGAGCAGTGGTGGGACGGGCCCGAGCGTGGGTCTGGCCCGCAGCAGGATGTGGAGCCGCAGCGACTGGGAACAGGACAGGGGCCGCAGCACCGGTGGAGCAGGGGCCGTCCTGCCCGACAGCCCCGCAGCGCCCTGGGCTGGGCTGGGCTGCGCTGGGCTGGGCTAGACCGGGCTCGGCTCAACTGGACTGGACTCGACTCGGCTGGGCTGGACTGGGCTGCGCTGGGCTGGGCTATGTGAGAAATGGGTGTGGGGTTCGTTGTGACAGGTTATTAAAGTTAACGATGAAGTTATGTATTAATTGTTAAGGGGGTTTTGTGTTAATGGTTTAATTTTCTGGAAGGGTTTTTCCCCGGGGACAGGCGAGGCGGAATAGACGAGAAGACTGTAAGACAACAGCCCCTGCGGGGGGCGCTGTTGCCAGGGTTTGCGGCCGGGGACAGGGACCCATAGGATGACCGGCTGCTCCAGCAAGCGAGAAACTGCCCGAGGGAAGAGGATCCAGCCACATCCAACCTGCTGTGGAGAGCATCTTGATGGACACAGGAGGGGGCTGACCCCCGGGGAGGGAAGGGAGGGGTCGTGGCGTGAGGGTATAAATGTAACAACCCCTCCCCTACTCGGGGCGTCCTTCCCAGTGGTCACACTGTGGCGAAGGTGCCCTGCATGCATGCAGTTTTGGCCAATAAACCTTTTGCTTTGCTGATTTTAACATCCGTGCTCTAAAAATTCTTAAACTGAGATTTTTCTAACAGGCTAGACCGGGCTGTGCTGCGCTGGGCTGGGCTAGACCGGGCTCGGCTCAACTGGACTGGACTCGACTCAGCTGGGCTGGACTGGGCTCAGCTCGGTTGGACTGGGATGGACTGGGCTCGGCTGGGCTGGATTCAACTGGGCTGGATTTGGCTTTGTTAGGCAGAATTCTGACATCCTGAGTAGCAGCCCAAGGAACTGCTCCAAGGAAGATACGTACCTGAGACACTTTATCTTAAATCCCCAGGGAAGCTGTCTGTGATGTTTTGCTCTTTGGCAGAAGCTCTCTGTTCCAGAATCAAGCCAAGACTCTTCCCAAGCATGTCAGAGAGTCTTTACTACTTAAAAATCCTGGCATCCTAGGTAGCAGTTCCAGGCTCTTGCAAGGACACTATGTACTACTACAATTTTTCTTTTTTGAAGGAAAATGTATCCACTGAGATCCACCTGGGACCTCTCCCTGGCATCTCACAGTCTTTTCATCTCTGATTTAGGCACCTGATATCCATGTATCAGCCCCAGACTCCAGGGAAAGCTGTCTGAGATGATTTTTCTCTTTTTGTGGAAACTGCATCTTCCAGGATCCACTGGACACCTCCCATGCGTCTTCTGGAGTCTTTGTCTTTATTCTGGCATCTGAAATCCTGGGTAGCAGTCCCAGACTGCTACAGAGAAGGTAACCAAGACCATTTTTCTCTTTTCATGGGACCTACAGCCTCAAGGATCCACCCAAGACTCCTCCCAGTTGTCTCTTGGAGGTCAATTTCTGCTCTGCAATCCAGCTGAGATGACTCCTGGTATCTCCCCAAGTGCTTTCACATCTCCTCTAGGAATCTGAGATCTCAACTAGGAGTCTCAGACCACTTCAGGGAAGCTCCCCAGGGTAGTTTTGCTCTTTGGTAGCAGCTCTCTTCCAGTATCCACCCAAGACTCCTCCCAAGCATCTCCCAGATTGTTTTTATTACTCCTTAAAAAGAACAGACATCCTGGGAGGCTGCTCCAAGTAAGCTACCTGAGATGATTTTTCACCTTCTGAGGAAATTGTATCCTCCAGGATCTACCCAAAACTCCTCCCAGGTGTCTCCTGGAGGCTTTACACAGCTGCTTTAGTCCTTTGAGAACCCAATGGCAGCCTAAGTCTTCTCCAAGGAAGCAATCTGAGATGACTGTTTGGAATCAGCTCTCTCTTCTGAGATCCAGTCGAGATTCCTCTGCATTTCCCAGTCTTTTGCCTTCTTAGAGTGCCCTGTGCTCACGGGTAGCAACCCCAGACTCCTCCAAGGGAGGCATCCAAGATGACTTCTTTCTTTTGGAGGATTCTGTATCCTTCAGGAACCACCTAAGTCTCCTTCCAGGCATCTCCCAGAATCTTCTTTCCTTTGCCATCATCACCTGAGATCCCAGTCAGAAGCCCCACCTTACTCCTTGCAAGCTACCTAAAATTATGTTTCCCTTTTCAAGGAAAATGTGTCCTCTGGGATTCACTCAAGACTCCTCCCAAGCATCTCCTGGATTCTTTTATCTTTATCCAGATCAGTAAAGACTTTAAACACAACTGGCCCAAATCCTGAGCCCTGGAGAACCCCACTAGGGATCAGCCCCAGCTGAATTTAACCCCATTCCCCACCACTCTCTGGGCCTGGACATCAGCCAGTTTGTACCAGTGAACAGTGCACCCATCTAGACAGTAGCAACCAGTTTCTCCAAAAGAATGCTCTGGGGAACAGTATTGCCCATAATTCTGTAACAGCTTTCCAGACTGACAAATCCAAGTATCTCTGTGTGCATGCTGTGGCTTCAGACAGCTCTGTCCTCTGCTGCCCTCACAATGACACCATCCCACAGCCACTGCCCAGTGGTCTCATTGTTAATGATTCATCCATCACTTTTTCTGAGGTCTGTCTTACCTTGGGTTTGTCTGTTTATTTCTTGGCCATATTTCCTATGCTGATTCTTGTCTGCAGTTCAGGTCATCAGGTCCATCATCCCATGTTCACATGTCCCTGGTGGTCTCTGTCTTTTGATTGTATGTTCACCTATGACAGGCTGGTTTACAGATACAGTTTACAGTTGGATGAAAACATTGAACACTGGGTTGGTTTTTATACATGGCATGGCTTTTTGTGTGGCAGGTGATGGTCTCTCCTGATCCTATGTCATCATTTAGGAATGGTATTCTCCAATTTAGCAGTCCAACTAAAGTGGCATGCCACATCCTCTCCCCTCTCCAACTGGAGGAACAAAAGGCAAAGATCATGGGCTGAGGTAAGAAATTTGCTGGAAACAGCAATGAGAAACGAAAATAAACTGTAGTTAACTGTTGCAGAATGCAGAAATTTGGATATTCTGTGGATATTCAGTGAACAATCCATTGTGCAGTTCCCAGGAGAAAGAGGCCTGTGTTTACGTATTTCTGCAGAGCAGTTCTCAGCTTTGGAGTGGGACTTATCTATAAGAAGAACATCTGCTGATACTCCTAAAATTCCNAGCCTCTATGCAAGCCTCTTTGTGAGCCTGCATTTTAATAAAGAGAAAAGAATTTTTTCTTTTTATTTTACAACAATTAACAGCAACAAATATCATAACAAAATGTATAAGAAATTATTCACATGGTAAAGCTCTCCAATATTAGAAAATACTGAACAGCTCCCTTAGTCACATTTTCTCAACCAGAAGAAAAACCCCTTCTCCTCAGAAGATCCTTCTTTACCCCCACTCTCAGCTATGACATGAGGTGGTAATAGAAAAACCTCCAGGTCCTGGCCTTGTCTCCTCCTTGCTATTGCAAAAATTAGCGCTGTCCTGGCCAGAATCAGGACACCCTGACTGCAGGTGGGCTTACAGGAAAGTCACTGGACAGACCTGGAGCCCTCACAGAAGGTTACCAGACTATGTTCTGTCATGCTCTGGCAGGAGTCAGTGACAGGGAAGATCTCACCAGGTACAGATTAGTCCTTGGTGCCTGAGCAGGAAAATAACCAACTCCAACCTGCCCAGAACATGCTGGGCCTCAGGGACTGTGGTCCTCATGTGGGACAGTGACAGATTCTCCAGCGAAGGCAGGCATAGATCACACTCATTTGTAGCAGACCAATTTAACTTCTTGGGTTTCTTGTGCTCATTTAAAGCCGTGATTACCAGAGCCCTTCCCAGAGGACAGCCTTTCCTACCAGCCAGACTCTGGCTGCGTGGAGAATCTGAGGTGATAATGGGCTTATTGTGGTTCCTGCACACTGAAACCCTCTTGAGGGTAAGTCACACACCATGCAGATGATAAGGTGTGGTGAGGGTCTGCCAAGACCTGATGGTGATGAAACTGTTTCTGGACACTGAGACGTCCCCACAGGCTGGATAGAGGGACAAACTTCAGAATGACAAAGAATGGAGGAAGACAGGGTCAGACCAGGGTCAGTTGCCTCAAGGTGCCAGTCCCATCCCTGAAGGGTGACCTTTTCTGCCAGTCCCAGCTGGAGGGTACCTCTCATCAGCATGAATGTGGTGGGCACACACAGTGGCACTGACCCAGCACCAGTGGGTACCACATGGAGGCAACTGTCCCTTGTCTTGAGGCATCTGTGGTAGAAGCTGCTTGGGGCTGTGAATGTGTCAGGCCTCCCTCACATGCTGTTCCCTGACAGCCCTCTCCCTTAGGACAGCGCTCCCAGGAACTGCTGCTCCACCTGTTGCACACACGGAGTCTTTGGGACGCGGCTCAGTAGAACCTACAGACCATGACAACCTTGGCCCTCAGAGGGTACCCATACACTGCTCCCAGGAATGAGCAGTGCCTGTCAGTCCCCAGGGACTCCCCTTGCAGCTCCCCAGAAGTCTGGCCCAAAGAGAAGGTTCACAGTCCCTTTGTGTGGAAGCCCATCCATACCCAGAGCTGGAGTGGTGCCTTTCAACTGGAAATCCCTGACACTTGTCCCTTTTATCCCTGTACCTTTTCTCATCAGAGGCTTTTCTGGGCTGCTGTAAAGGGAAATAACTCTTTTCTGGAAAACATTGCTACCAAGGAGGCAGTTTTGCAGCATGAAGAAAATTGGATATTCTGT